>CM033682.1:8917784-9362065 GCA_019514585.1 Dendrobium officinale | reverse complement strand
GTGGGGTGGTGTTTGGGTTTGGTGGGGATATTGATTTTTTGTTGGGTATTGAATGAGGGAGGGATTTGAAGGATGGATGTGGGTTGATTTAGATTTGTTGAAGAGTGGGGTGGGTTTGGGGTGGGGGATGGTTGTGGAGGTTGGAGGATGGGGGGGTGGATTTATAGTAAATATGTGGGATGTATAATGGGGTGAGTGGGGTGTGTGTGGGTGGGTGTTGGGATGTGATAATGGGATTGTGGTGGTTAGGTGTGGTGATAGATATTGATAGTGGGGTTAGGTGAGGGGGGGTGTATAGTGTATTGGGGAGAGATGGGTGGGGGGGATGTGGGGGAAGGGAAGGGGGGTAGGAGGAAGGGGGATATTGAGTGGGTGTTGGGGGGAATGAGAAGGGGAGATTGAGGAGGGTGAGGGTAAGAAGGTGATTAGATTGGTTGAGTGAAAGGTGTGGGGGGGGGTATGGGGGAAGGTGGGTATGTGTTTAAGTTAGTGATGGGTGGGGTGATAGTGTGTATGAGAGTAGTTGGTTAGTGGTTTAGGTTGAGTTGAGAGGGGTGGGGTAGGTGGGATGTTGAAAAGTTGGTGAGAGGGAGAAATAAAAAATATGAGGTTTATAAGGTTGGGAGAGTGGGGGATAGATATTGGTATATAGAGGGTATGATAAGACAGACATAGGATGTGTTATGGGGAAATGTGGATAAATGGGTGTAATTGAAGGGATATCTTTAGGGTATCGTATTATATAGGTTGGTGCTAGCTGTGCCATATCGTGCAATCAACCTTAACTTCATTTTAAAGTTCATGAGGTCATCACCCAGTCAGTAGTCATCATGAGATATTCTATATCTGTGTCAATTATCACAATTAATCAAATTATAATGTTCCCTTATACAATTGGACACATATTTACATTTTGTACAAGACCACTCATTTCTTGTTTAAATTGCGTGTGTCTTTGTAAAGCTGGCAAAGTTCTCTACAACTTATAATGACCATTTTATGTCTATAAGATTGAGAATAATTGAAAAAAAAAGGGAAGGTTCCTTCATGTTAATTTTTTTTTTATCTCTTGTTTAAAACTTTTGTCACCAACGTGCTACTCTCCTATGAAACAAAAGAGGTTGAAACAAACCTGCTCAAGGCTTTAACCTCTTCTATCAGTTGTAGATAATGTTAAACTATCCTCCAACTCCAAGTCATTTAAAACTTCTAAAGGCATATTGTAGAGAAATTAGAGTTAGGATAGAACAAAGGTGCACTCATAAAAAACTTTTGAAGTTATAGATATCATTTAAATATAAAGCTTCATATCTACTTTAAATAAAAGTAAATTTGTAACTTGGTGGCATTAGTGGTATCGTTGCTGGTGATGACGAGTCTTTGATTAGCAAATAGTTACCCTAACCTTCCTTTATGTAAACCTGTGCTCCAACTGCCTTCCATACAATTGACGAGAGAAAACCACCCAAACTTACTATTAGAAACAGGTGGAAGATAGGGTCCTTTGGGCGTTGTCGCTAGCACCACCACTGACGCCAACAAGCCTCACACATGGCGATTGCGTCACCTTTAGGACTAAGCTCTATTGGTCCACCATCCTATAATGTGACCTCCAGCAGCACGATGAGTGATGCCATGTTTTTTTAGGTTTCAAAACTATGAAGGGGAAAAATGAAAAAAATAGTGGTCGTAGTACCTTCTAATCGCAAAATCTAATGGCCCACACTTCACTGCATAATTTATTGTCCTTCCCTTTGCTATACTAATATCCTTTACAATACTGCACAGATTCCGTTATCTCAACAGAGCGCCACCTGCATAGGTTCTAATCCAATCATTGATGACTGGTTAAATCTACTTTAGGGATTTAAATTTAATTGCTAGAACTTCAAAATTTTATTATGATTGTATAAAAAATCATAATTGCTAAAATAACTTTAGGAAATTTTAAAAAATTAATATCTATTTTCTAAAAATATGAAAAAATTATAGGTTTATGAAATCAATTATCTTATATAATTCTAAATAAAATTACAACAACAACATCAAGCCTTTATCCCACTACGTGGGTCGGCATAATTCTAAATAAAATTCTTTGGTCTAAATTTTTGGTATTTAAAAATTATTAAAAAATTTCCTAATAATTATACACAATATTCGATTAATTAAACCTATTTTGATTAAATTTTGATAATTATTATGTCCAAATTAAATTAGTTTTATCAAATATTTAATATTTGAACTTCTTTTAATATTAAAAATATAATAAGATGATTTAATTTATGTAATAAATTATCATAATTAATTCGCCACATGCACGCATGTACTAAAAAAATATTAGCTAATTATTTTTAATTTGAAGAATACATGCACTTTTGTTTGATTTTAATATTAAATGAATAAAAAAATGGGTCTTATTAAGGTTAAATAATTATACACAGCATTCAATTAATATGTATGATTGAAAGATCTTAAAAATAGAAAAGGTTAGTTGGCTTCTAGCAGTTGGCAATTGTGTTGAGATGATAATCGTCTTTTGTGTAGATAAATGAGATTGCCAACTTAGAAATTGAAAATAGTGTACTAAGTGCATGGGTGACAATGAGACCGTGAGGAGGAAATCAATGATTCAAGTTTCAATGGAATTTTTGAAGTGAAGCTGATGATAATTACAAAATGTAGAAGTTTGAGAAAAGGGGGAGATTGGGAAATAAGGTTTGGAGATAATGGGATGCAACAAGAGGAAGAAAAAACATGGTTTATGGGATTTCATGGGAGAGATGGAAAATAGTCAGTGAGAGTGGGTGAAACATTAGCCACAAATGGCTGTAGAAGTTTTGGCATACTACTTTCACGGAATTACAATGTTCGGATCCAAAATTGTTTTCTAGATTTGTAAATCATGGGATAAGTTGTGATTGGAGTACCAGATATGCTGTTGAGCATTAAAGCAAGCAAAAAGTGGATTGTGTTATGTTAGAGAGAGTCGCGGTGGAAGTAAGAGAAAATAGCAGACACCAAAGACAATTCATTTAAATTTTGGGTTTAATCGACTTGGAGCTTTCATGAGAATTTGATGGAGAGTGCCTCATACTAGATAGGTTTTTTTTGAGATTTATTGAGTTTTAGTTTACAATAAAGTTTACACTAGGCTGTCTGTTCGCTATCATGGGCTTGAGGCTTGGATATCAAGAATAAGGGTAAGGTGGTAAAGATTGGTTTGGATTAGGTAACTTTTTTTGGGGAGAGTATTTGATGCAAGCAAAAATTTAGCTCTGATACATTAGTTCAAGCATTTATGAGCTAGAACCAAAGTAGTTCCCAAGAATTTAGCTCAAAACCAAAGTAGCCAAGACCCAAACCGAGAGGCAACAAGAAGCCCAAAGACTAAAAGTACCCAAGATGTTTTGACCCCTCCCCCTTGCCTACATCAATTCTCTGCCGGTTGAAATTGTTCATCTCCTGATGAAGCTTGAGTTTGTTTTGAATCTTGACCTGAGGCTTCCGAATGCTGATTGCATGGACTATGATTCATGACTAAAAAATAATACTCACATGACACCAAAACCTAGGATATACTAACTTGTTCTGATACCAAATTGATGCAGGCAAAAATTAGGACAGCCCCCTAATTTTTGCAAGCAATAGAAAACTCTTCCTAGATAAATAGAAAATACACGAAATACCCCAAAGTAGATGAGATACAACAATTAAACCAAAAACAACTTCACTTTTATAATATAAAATGACACTTAAAACTTTGACGCTTACAAACACAAACATAAACTACCTAAAATTGCATCATAACATTGTTTGAGAAGAAGAATACAAGTGGAAGGGAACTTGCGGATAGAAGAAAGAGGCAAGGAGCCGAGACGAAAGAGGAGAAGGCTCGCAAGCTTTCCTAGAATAAGAGAGGAATATAAACAAGCTACCAAGCTTTTCTACAAAGAAACCCGCAGGTTTAGGCTCCAAAAATCAGTCACATAGCATCTCCCTAAAAACTCTAAACATTATATATATATATATATATATAGGATAAAAGATGGCAGCCAAACAACCATTTTCACCTCCACAAAACCAATAAAAAAAGGCCTGAAATAATCCCAAAACAGCACAAGAACTGGGTAGAGGAGCCATGAGAAAGCAGCAAGGGAGCAAACCGAAAAGGCAGAACAGGAACCGGGTAGAGGCAGGGGGGGGGGGGGTGCCACTAGAAAGCAGCCAGGGAGCAAACCAAAAAGGCAGCACAAGAACCGGGTAGAGGCAGCCTTGGGAAACAACAACCAGGGAGAAACCGAGGGGACACAAAGAAGGGGAAGAGGCAAGGTTCCAAACTCCACATAATGAGCTTTCAAGTGCAATAACTCATATTAATGAGCTAACATTAGTTCAAGCATTTATGAGCTAGAACCAAGTAGTTTCCAAGAATTTAGCTCAAAATCAAAGCAAACCAAGACCCAAACCGAGAAGCAACAAGCAGCCCAAAGACTAAAAGGACCCAATATGTTTTGACCACCCCCGCCCCCAACCACATCAGTATTTAGGAAAATTCGTAGAGAAATTTAATCTTAGTATTTTAGTTTGGATTTCTTGCACTTCTATCTTTTTGAATTTTTCTTAACCTTTTTTTAAAATGATGTATAAACTATGGGAAAAATTAAAGGATGGGTTTTCGGTTGAAAAGTAAAAAAAAGGCGTGGTTTGGTAATCAACCAATGATGGAGAAATGAAGGAATTCATTTTTTTTCTTTTTTGGCAAAAAAAATTAATGATATGAAAGAAATTATTACACCTCGCTTTGATGCAAATTTGATGGAAGAATAAATGAATTTTTCTTTCTTGTTCAATATGATTAGGAAGTATGTTGAAAGGAAGAATTCCTCATGCACTGCTTAGAAACATTCTCGTTTATAGCTTAACTAATAGAAGAATATGCAAACCAGTATTGACTTGCATCAAATAATTCATTCATCAATTAATGAATTATTTGAAAGCCCATACAAATAGTCCTATTTATAATGAAAAATAACTTTAAGGTAAAGATGATAATATTCGTATCCATATTTCTTAACATAAGGATCACATTTAATCTAATAAAATAATAAAATAATAATGCAAAATCGGCCTGAAATGATGAGGGGCTAAGAAGCGTTGAAAACTGCTTCAGTGTAGCTAATTTATGGTCTATGTTTCACTCCTTATGTTGGTGCATGAGAAACTGGACCAGATTGGGCTGTATTAGCTAATTCTTATTGTACTTTAGTTTTTTTTCCTTTCTGCGGGCTGAGATACTTGTTTTCGATATGTGTCTAGTGCCTTCATTGAAGTTGATGCATTCTTACGAGATATTATTTGTCAGTTCAAAATTCCCCCGTATTATTCATTAAAAAATTTATCTTTTTTGAAAAGAAAAGCATTAATTTTAAACTTTTGGTATCAAATCAATTTACCAGTGCTTGTAAATTCTGAGAAACATGTTGTTGTGTTGAAATTTGTATTTAATAGCTTACTCTTCAAATTTTGCTTGCAGATTGGGATGCTGATTTCGCCACTACAGCATATCGGCAGCATGTTGAAGCTTTAGCTCTGCAGCAGGTTTGCTTTGGCAATATTTATTGTTGGACATTTTACAGTTTAATTCTACTGCTGTCCGATATTTCAATTTGATCTGCTTGTTTATGTCCTTCGCCATATTTCAAAGATTGAGTAGATTGGCCCTTTGTGTAGATATTTCAGTAATTTCCATAAAATGACCCAATTGCCCTTCAAAATATGGTCAATACACTTATTTCTTTTTCCTATCTTGTTCTTCGTTTCTCTCAGTCAAATTGGCTGTGGAGTGATTTGAGGAGGTAAGTGATCTTCCGCAGCTGTTCCTCCTCTCTTTATCTCTCTCTATCTGTGGGAAGTGATACTGTGGATCATCTTTCATACTCATTGTGCCTTCCATTCCTTGGCACTGCTAGCTTAGCTAGTGATGAACCTAGTGCAGAGGGGTTAAAGGGAAGGGGTTAACCTGAAAATAAAAGCTCCAAAATGCAAAATAAGTTTTAGAAGTGATGGATGTAAAATGCAAATTTTCATAGAAATTTAAGGGTGGTTTGTTCTCATATATAAAAATACAGAAGGCTTGCTTGAGTATCATGTGACGAGACTTTAATTTTGTTCGCTTGGGGAAATCATTAAAATGAATCAAAATGATAGATGGGCGGATGGATTTGGAAAAGAGTGAAACAAGCTCTAAATGCCTTTTTTATTGATGATGCTTTATATATTAGCTCATTGTTTAATGCTTTGATACTTTCTGTGCTTATTCTGCAGTTGTTGGAAGAAAAGGAGTCTGAAGCTAAGGATGCTGACGCCGAAGATGGAAGTTTTGAGGCTATTGGGTGAGAAATTTGATTTGCATTTGCATATTTTTCAAGATATGGTCTTGATTCGGTACTTTCTCTTGAGTCCATGTGTTTGGAGTAGATACATATTTTAAGATCATTTTACGCATAAAACTGACGGGAGTTTAGAAAAAATGAGAAGTGGCTAGGAGTAAACAAGTGAGGTCGAAACTACTATCTATGGAAATAGTGAAGACTTGGCCATCTTCATTAAATTTATATCTTAAATAGAATGTGTGTGAATATAGATTCGTTATGCCAATCTCAGAATTATTTTATGTAGGTTTATTATAAATAATTATGATGAAAGGCCAATTTTAGTTTTACTCCTAAACCCTAAGCCCTAAACCCTAACCCTAAATCCTAAATTATCACCATCAGAATTTTATACAAGTTGGTCATACAAATTTAATAACCAATGCTTCTCCAATGCTTCTTGTAATTGGGGCCCTAATGAAAATATTCATCCATTAGTTTTTAATCTGCTTAAATACCTTCATAGGTATGATTCATATATTTCGTATGCCAACCTCAAAATTAAGATATGGTAGTATGTGATCATGATGAAATGAAAAGTATCACCATCAATATTTTATACAAGTTTCTCATACCTTTTTGACAACTATGCCCTTTCCTATGCGTCTGATAATTTGGGCCCTATTGACAGTATTCAGCAATTAGCTTTTAGTATGCTTAAATACTTTCATAGGTAGCATTCATATGTGGAGGTTTGGCCTTGGGCTGAGAGCTTCGGTTATGGCACTATTATCTTATCATTATAGCATAAGTATTGGAATTGTGTATTGTTATTTTCAGGAATGGGGTATCCACTGAACGGAAGGCTAAGACAAAGAGGAAGTTGAAGAAAACAAAGTTCAAGACTCTCAAGAAAGGTCGTCTAGCTTCTGAAACAGAAATTATGCTAGATCAGCCATTTGTAGATCCATTATCTGATTATGAGAGAAATCTTTCCTCAAATGCAATTTCTATTGCTTCTCTACCACAATCATCCGCACACAGAAAACGTAAAAAGGCTACAGCTGTTCCTAATGATGAAAAGTCCTCACAGAAGGGCTCCAAGAAATTGAAGTCTTCAGAAAGTAAGTTTGGGAGGGATTCCAACTCTTTGGTCAAGCGATTTCTGGAATCTGCAGATGGAGTTAATGATAATGATCTTAAGCATGTTAATAGAAGCAAGATGGGTGGCAAGGTCTCTATCACAGTTATGCCTCTTAAACGTGTTTATGGTGGTCAAACCAGAGAAGTTGAAAAAGAAGGGACATGTTTGGTCTAAAGATTACTTTCCACCAACAGATTGCTGGTTGGCTCAAGAGGATGCCATACTATGTGCACTTGTACATGAATATGGTACAAATTGGACTCTTGTGAGCGATGTACTTTACAGTATGCCCGGTGGTGGATACTATAGAGGATTTTTCCGCCATCCTGTCCATTGTTGTGAAAGGTTCAGGGAATTATTCGTTAAATATGTCCAGTCTACAGTAGATAGTTCAAATGCTGAAAAATTATCTGCAAGTGGATCTGGGAAATCCCTTCTTAAGGTGACAGAGGTAAGGAATAATTTCTCTCCAACTATCTCCTTTTTTTCCTTACGCTTCACATGAGGTAAGTTTTTTTTTTTTTTTTAATTACATGCGGCAACTGTTATTTTTTATGAGATATTGTGCTGACAAGAGTTAATCGCAAATTGTACTGTTAATGATTTTTTCTGTCTTTTAGAATGTTTATGTATCTGTTGTCTTTCTAGGATTTACTCCCGAGCAATCATTGCTTTAACTTGAAGCAATACAACTGATGTGAAACCAATATGAATTGCATTAGAGATTATAAAGAAATTGATTTAAGCTTTGCAATATAAACTAATGTTTCACAAGATTAGATGCTTCGACTTAGGGTCATCAATAATGTAAAGGCAATCAATTACAAGATAGAATAACAATCACTTGAGAATGATCTCAATCATAAAGATAAACTTAAATATTGTAAACAAGAGATCCCACACTTAATAAATAGAAAAGTCACATTGAGTTTCCCTCACTCAAGCTCGTCTAATAGGGTTAGCGGAAAAGAATCTTAGCAAACCAAGCGATGCCACAAACGTTGAGAAGACACCTATGTTAGTAGCCCAACGAAAGTTCGCCAAAGAGGGAGAAGACGTGGGTGGGTACCAAATGTTCCGCCGACTTTCGGATGGTAGATGCTCTTTAATTGATGACGCCAACGTGAATAAGAGGTGATTGATGTAATCTTCTACGGAGTTGTCCACTTATGGATTGAAGTTGAAAAAGGTGGATTGATGAATATCCACTAAACTTTGATTGTTGTAGAGGAATCCACAATCTTGATCCGGATCGGCCATGCACTAATCAAGGGGTTTTCAATGGAGGGAGGCCTTCCTCTTTCTTGGAGTGTTGTTCATGAGTCAAAAAGGTTTCCAAGAGGTGGGAATGAAGTAGGGTCAGCTAAGGGAAGAGGGGCTTGCTTTTGGTGGAGTTAGGGTTTGGGTTTGGAGAGGGAAAGTAATACAAAATCTGAAATTAGTTTCAGATTTTAGTAAAATAGGAAAATGGAATTAAGAATTTGGAATTTTAAAATCAAATTCAAGTGGAGGGAGCTTAATTAGGAGAGAGGAGGGAGATCCCATGGAGGGGGCGGTGGCATGCATGGGGTTGGGAGGGATTTGAATCTTCAATTTGAAATTCAAATTAATTCCAATAAGCGTAGCTTGATTGGGTGGGAGCCAATGGGGGTTTAATGGAGATTTAATGAGGGTCTAGGTGGCAAAAATTGGACAGAGAATGGGCTAGAGGGGGGGGGGGGGGGGGGGGGGGGGGGGGGGGGGGCCACATGAGGGGAAATTTGAGGTGTTTGCATTTAATATGTGGGCACGGAAAGGATTTAATTGAGGATTGCCATTAAATCTGAAATTGATTTCAGATTTTAATGGGTTTACGAGGTTTCCTAATATACGTTATTAATAGGGAAAGTTTTAGAATTCAAATTTGAATTTGAATCTACATGAAGCAACTTTCCAAATTAATGAGGACACAATTAAGGAAAGTAATTATGGAGGATTTTGAAATTTGAAATTCAAAATCCTTGGGTGGTGAGTTGATGGCCGGCGGCTTGTAGAGCTTGGGGAGGCTGGTGGTGAGGGGTTGAGTGGAGTTGGTGGTGGACGGGTGAGGGGAGGCCGGCGGCACAAGGGTGAGGTGTTGGGTGGGATTCGGTTTTTAGGAGGAGGAAAGGGGATGGGGGGGTTTGGAAGGCAGGAGGGTAAGGGCTACGAGGGGAGATGAAAGTAGAAGGAAATTAGAAAAGAAAACAATGGAGCCGCGAACCTTGGAATCCACCGAAGGTTGACGGGTATTGCTCTCACCCCACCTAGGGTCTCTCCTCTCATGAACTCACTTAGAGATCAAGCAAAGAAAACTAAATTTCATTTCAATATTCATCATCATCTCCTCTCATACAAGATGAGGACCTTATATATAGGCCTCCAAACAATTAGAAAAGAAAGACAAGAATGCCCTCGGGGCTACAACACAAACTCATACATATAAAGGGTACAATCGTCATAACTAATAAAAGAAACACATATAAAATAAAAATAAAGTCTTATGATCAAGGCTGTCGATCTGCGCTGCTTCCGATGATAGACATTCTGGAATCTCCTACTGATGTCCACATCAACAACTAAGATATGTTACAAATAGTTACAATTTAGGAAAATCCATTAAAAAGGTTTTTAAATGGTAAATTAAAAATTGTAGAATCGAGAGCATTTTTTTATTAGGAATGACACCATGAGATCTTAATGAAAACCGTTAAAGTGACCTTTGTAAATTAAGAGAAAAATTTCATAATTTTCTGGAAAAACCAGACAAAACATTTTTTTTCTTAGGGTAGTAGAATGATGTCTTTTCCATGAATTAAGAAGAATAAACGCAGAAAGAGCTGCTGTAAAAAAACGGTTGACTACTTATAGCAACTTCAAAAAAATGAAGATAAAATTAGAATTGGGTAGTATCAGAGAACATTTGTAATTCGACAAACATTTTTAACAAAAAAAATTCAGTGATCTCTAAATTAAAGTGTTTTATCTTGCCGTTTTTAAAGGAAGAATCTCTCATAAATTTAGACGGTATGGGGGGAAAGAGCAAAAAAAGTACTTTTCTCATGAAAAACATATGTTAGAAATGTATGAATGTATTAAATTTTAGCTTGAATTTTTTTTCCTAGCCAATCATTTAAGTTCTTAATGATTTTAGATTGGAAGCAACATCTTTGTAAATGTTAGGATAAGATGTAAAACATTAACCCTTCCCAGAACATACATTGTTTGGAACTTCAGGCATTGGGTGCACCCCCTTAATCATTCCCTTCTAGAATGAAATGGTCTTTAGGAAGCGCAAGGGCATGCAAGCCATTCTCTCCAAAGGAGTGGCAAGAAAATAATTACAGATCAATTTTTTTAGTGTTTATCATCAGATATTCTCTATAATAGTTAGTAGGACATTAATTTCTTATTTATTGCTAATAATAGCAGTCATTTTTAGAGGTAGAAATTCATTAAGAGGTGTTATTTGCTTATGTCCAGGATAAAATAAATGATGGCAGTAGTAAAGTACTGAAAACAAGGATAACAGTGCTAACTTTTTCTAAGCACACATATAAATGCTTGCTGATATTGAAGAATGGGGTTAATGTAAACTACCCTGTCACATAACTTGAACGACAATACAACATAAGTACCATCTGATAGCTGGCAAAGGTAGGTCTTTCTTAACTGAGGTACTTAGAAGTTTTTTATATTACTTGTAATGGAGTTAACATGAAGATTTAAAACACAGCAGAACGCACAAACAAGAAACTCTGGCAAATGGGAACAAAACCAAAAATATATTACTGCCAAAATTTTCTTCCGACAGATTTAGAGTTGTGTCAAAAAGAAGGGAGAGTGAACTTTGGGTTTTTTATGTGGATAACTTTTGTAATGAGAGAATAATATTTATTTTTTTATCAGTTGAAAGGGTTGATTTCAGGGTTTATTTCAGATTTTCATCTCTAGATAATAAATTATAATAGTTGGTTTCTAGAGCTTTTGCCAGCTGTCTTCCAAGGTATGTGCTTACCAGCATTATACTTAGAAATAGTGCTATTGGTAGATAAAAAATATTATAGCAAATATTAGTTTGAGATTATTGAATTCTAGAATATAAATTAACAGTGTAAAACATTAGAGTTATTACGTCTAATTTAAAATCTAGTAAATCTGGAAGAATGGAGGAATTTTTTTTATGAATAATTACTTAATAAGAAAATATTTCTTGAAACCTTCTATTCATTTAGCCAGACAGATTTTTTATAAGAGTCAAGAGATTATATTGAGATTCAATCATCAATAACCTTACTTCAGAACAATCAAATGTAGCATTGGTGAGTAGAATTGTAATATTGCAGTGAGTAGTATAAGTAATAGAAGGACCCTTAAATGAGTGACATATATATGACCATGGCTGGCTCTGATGTTTGTTTCGTGCCTTCATATATTTTTTTTTCTTGATGTCAATACTGTTTTGAAAAACAAGTGAAAACACCTCATATGGTGTTTTCAAAATATCCAGAAACACTAATTTGATAAAAAAAAGAAACAATGACCAAAAGTGGTTCCTAACATTAGCTTGCTTTGAAAGCGTATAAATAGAAAAAACATGGAAAAAAAACCTAACCAAACAACCCCTATAACTTAACTAGGCCTACTTGAGGATACAAGTGTTGAGCTACACATGAAGCTTGAGGTTTCTTATAAGGATGGCATGAAAGATTCCCTTGCAGGAAGTCTTATTTTTAGTTTTGTAATTTTAGTAAATTATTTTTTGTTTAATATTAAAAGAGAACAGACTTTCAGAAAATTTTTTAATTTAAATTTTCATTGAGTATGCATCTGCAGAAATTGGATAAAATTGAGTTAAAAGACTGAATCAACTTATTGAGGTGGATTGAAAAATAATCTAGATTGAATGTTGACCTTCATATATATCTCACGAATGATTAGATCAAACATGCAGAGAATGACAGGCAACTAACGCAATCTTGTGAACTAGGCTCGAAACACTTTAATCTCAATCGGAGTCGCTCAAACTTTGTTTGTTCGCAAAATGGACATCGATGTATATGAAGCATTGAAATTGCTAAAAGAAGCACTTTGATCAATCCTATCAATCCTGAACAAAATGTTGAACTATGAACACGACTTCACACAAAAACAACTCGAACGTCACTAGTCTGCAAAACGGACTGTATCAATGTGTATAGAATGTCAAAATTGCTCGGAAAAGAGGCCCACATTGCCCTATTCGCCATGGGAAAGCAAAACAAAACAATTTGTCCGCTTTAGATGCAATGACAAAATTTTGGGGTGTATAGATGACGAGAGTTGCAAGAAAGAGTGAATTTATTTTATATTATTCTATTTTTATAATTTCTATTAGAAGTTAATTAAAAATATCAAAAATCAATTATCTCATAAATCTCTCATATCAGCAAATTCTGTCAATACGCTTTCATCTCTTCCCTTGCTACTTGAAAGTCTATCACTTGTTATAATCTCATGTAACATCCCAAAATCTTTTGGAAGAATTATCAATTTTTATCTCTTAATTAATTTTTCTGTCTCTAAATATCTATCATTTTAAATAAATCCAACAAAAGCAATTATATTATAAATCATATATATATATATATATATATATATATATATATATATATATATATATATATATATATATATATATATTATATAATATATTTAGATATTTATTATTCATTCCTTCAAAATGCAATGTATCATAATGAGGAGATTTCAATAATATCAATATATCAATTTTAAAGCTCCCGGCTACAAAAAAATAAAAATAAAAAAGAAAATTTGAAAACATTGAAAACACTGATCAGCTCACTCTCGAGGTTCCTGATCCCTTTCCGGACCTGAAATTAACAAAAATTACATAATGAGCTTACAAAGCTTAATAAGTAATCAAAACTTATCACTGCAATCATCAATTTACCTGTCATATATATCAGTGTATGTTAATTATATATTATCTTTCATTTATTTATATTAATCATTTAATTTCACAGGTGACTTTTAATAATCATTTAGGAGTTGTCAACCTCTACCCATTGGCGTAATTTGGTTAATCGGTTACAAGCTATAATTAAGATTATAACTAAGAACAGACAAACCAACTTATGCCTACATGTGTTAATTTCTACACTGTCCATAAAATTAGGAGAAAATTATTATAAATAAAGCACAATAATATCTATATCATGGTGAGGATGGTTTACAAATTGGACTTATAATGACTCCTGAAATATTATTTGATTGTGTTAAAAGATGGGTTGTTATATCTCTTCATCGTTTCTATTCGCACACAACCTAATAGCCCCTTGATTATGTTGCAATTTTTATTCACCATCTGACTCGTAGCTTGCACTGCATGAGCTGTAATGAACCCTATCTCACCTTAACTCTCTACCTCATAAGTACAACCAACCATAGTTGCCCTTCTCATTTGTGAGCTCCCACCCAACATTTACATCTTCGCTCATTTTCGAGTTGCGTGTAATCCCCCTCTACCATGCACACGCTCACTCGCTTTTGATGTCGTGCTCCCACACATGCTTGCCTGCTTATGACTCCATGCTCCTAACTGTGCTCAGTCACATGTGCACTTGCATGTCCCCAACTACGCATGCTTGTGTGTCTGCTGCTAACTCATTAGTAGCAATGCTGACAGTTTCCTCCTACCTCGCCCGCCTATGCTTTTGATGTTGCTACTATTGTTGCTTCTTTTGCTATGCCGATAACCATTTGTTGTCATGGCAAAGTGTCACTATTGCTCGACAAGGCTATCGATGGCCACCTCCCTCTATCTTGCTCTTTCTTTCTTTTCTATTTCTCCTACTTTTCTTGCTCTCGTCTATCTTTCAATCTCTCTATATTTTTCTTTTTCTCCTTTCTTTATTTCTCTCTCTAGCCCCCCTCTCATTATTTCTCTAATTTTCCTCCCTCTCTACCCCTTTATCTCACTCTCTTTCTCTCTCTGAATATCTCTATAATACTTTCTCTTTCTCTCTCTAAAATAGAAGAAAATAGAGAAGCAAAGAAAAAAAAAAGAGAAAATATTGTATATTTGCCTTGTCATCTTTCCATAACTAGTTGTCATCACTTTGACGCCATTTTTCATGCAAGATATAATGCAAAGCGAACTTAGACTTTCGTAAGTACTCATACACGTCTCAAATAGTTGTGTTCAAGTGATTTTAAACTTAATAACATGGTCTAACCTTTAGAATGTCATGTGCCCTAAGCAACATACATCTCAAAGTATATGTACCATACTACCATGAATAAATAGTACGTCACCTCAATAAATTGTTCACTCTGTGAATGAATACTTTGTAAACCAGACAAAATAGTGCTTAGTTGCGAGTCACGGGTTGCATGACTATTTCAGCAATGTATGTAAGATGGGTCAGATCAACCAAAGCTATTTTGTTCCCATGTTCTCCGAATATATGGTGTAAATATATACTAAAATGTAGGGATGCTAAAAAATGTGCAAATGTACCAATAAGTGTGCAGGCACACCATGCAAATGCACCATAAAAAATGCAAGCACCGTGTGCAGGCACGCTAAAAAAGTGCAAGCACATTAAAAAGCATGCAAGTATGCTATGCAAATACATAAAAAACGTGCAACATGCATTGCACTGAAAAGCACAAATATGCATCATAAAATGTGTAAGCGTGCGTGCAATTAAATCAAAATTGATATCAATTCAATTATTTATTATTTATATATATAATTGGTGTTGAGTGGTTGATTCCTGTGATGTTGGTTGCAGATTAGTCACCAGTTTCCTAGGAAATTAGCTATTTATTTTAGTTCCGAGGGCCTGTTTTTGTTCGCTTAGCTTTTTCTGTCCGAATGTGCACTTTTAACATGCCAAATTTTATGATGTGGCTCTTGCTAGTGCAGAGGCCTTTACCTTAATGGTTATTGTGCTCTCATTTATTGTGAATCTAATGCTGGCTAGATGCAAGACCCTTTTAAAAACCAACATTTAAACTTTGAATTAAATTTTATATTAATTCAGATTATTCAAATATAGCATTGATGTGAAGCTTTTGATGCTCGTGCCGCAAGTAGCGATTTGGTGACCATTTTCCTCTAGATATTGGCCTTAAATATTTAGCTCAATGGACCCGTCTGTATTAGCTTGCATGTTACCGTCCAAGTTAGGAATTTCAACTCCGCTAAAATTTTTGTTGAGCCTCCTGTTAGAAATTGATTTGCCTTTTCTATCATTAGTTGCCCTTTCATCTATTGCAAATATGGAGCTGGTTGAATGCAAAATGTTTTGTGCAATGTTTTGCATTTAAAATTAAATAACAAATGTTTTGATGTTTGACTGCTTAATTGATCATTTGTTTGATATGTGCCATGTTCTAATTGCATAGCCTCAATACCTGCTAAAATGTTATCCTCTACTCTCTAGGTTTACCTAGTGATGTTATTTTATTATTGCTAGTAACTTCAAGTTATTGTTTGCCTATTTCCTTCATTAATCATAGATTTTGGCAGGAGCATGTTCGTTCCCTGCTTAATGTTACTAGTGAACTTCCAGACAATGAATTACTTCTTCAGAAACATTTTGTTGCCATTCTTTCTTCAGTGTGGAGGGAAAAATGCCGCCTTATGCGAAGTCACACTACGATATATTCTCAAAGTGGTTATCACTTAAAATTCTCCGGTAATTCTCAAATTAAGAAGCCTGGTGCGGATCTGGCAAACTTGAGATATTCTAAGAAGTTGGTAATGGCTGCCCTCAATGATATCAATGCTAGACATCATGAACAAGTACAAGAATTACCCACGCAGGAGGCTTCTGCTGTTGTTGACCAGTTAGAGTTAACATTGGACTTATCATCTGCAAAGGAAGCATATTCTGAAGTTATGTTTCCATCATCAGTCAATGTTGCAATACATGTGTTTGAACAGAAACAATTTGCTGAACGTAATAGAAGTAACTTTGCTGAACCTTATTCAAAAATTGTTGAGAACAGATTCAGGTAAGCATATTCTAATTTCTATGAGCTTCAGATTTGGTGTCAACCAATAGATGAATTATGTCATAATGGAAGTTGTGCCACACTGCAGAATTCAGTTTACACCCATAATTAAACAGGAAATAACTGTGCTTGTGATGCATTTTAAGAAACGAGCTCCTCAGATAACATCTATTTTATCTCATATATATATATATATATATATATATATATAATACCATCATTTAGAAAGATAATAGCCTGTGTTTTAACAATCTTATTGTCATTGTTAATATCTGCAAAAGATCAGGAAGAGAAGAAATTAATCTTGAATTTATTGTTTGTAATTCTAAATGACACCCATAACATGTACAAAGACAAAAAGAAGAAGGCTAATAATTTAGAACTAGTTAAGACAAATCGTCTTGAAGGCCGAAGATGTTGCAGAGAGGAATCTTGTTGCTGATTTCTGGGCCAAGAACCAGGAGTTTGTTGTTCCTGGTGGTCGGAATATGTTTGCAGCGGCTTTCTTGATTGATTAGGAAAAGAACAGTAGCTACAGGGCCTTCTTGGAAGGAATTCTGCATTGTTTAGCTTGCTGGAATGGGTCTAGTAGGCTGAAAAAAAAGATCTTCAGAGATAGGAACTGCAAGCTAGCTGGATTGCAGGAGGAGGAAGTGTCGGACTATCGATTGGCTGGAAAAGGCCTATTGCTGTCTTCCTTGCGCTGGAAGGTGGAGGAAGGCTGGAAGTCGGTGGGCTGGCTGGAATGTGTTGACAGATGGTGGGAAAGAGAAGGGAGGTTGGCCAACACCTGGAGGGCTTCTAGGATACAGAGAGGGTTCTCTTTCTAAACACCAAAATCTCCTGTTCTTAAGGACTTATCTATTTATAAGCTTTTAAAGTCAAGTAGAGTAAATTAAAAAATAAAGGAATAAAAAGAAATAATGAATTAGAAACCATAATAATAAAATTAACAAAAAAAAAAAAAAAAAAGGATGAGGGTTGGGATCTGGTTTGGTTGAACCGGCTCCTCCCTAAGCACCTGCGTCACTTATACCACTCATCTATCTATTTAAATAGTTGACATTTAAGTAGTTTTAAATATTTAAATATGACATCAAAATTTGAAAAAGATGGTTGATATGCTTTAAATCTGAACCATTCAATATGTGGATGAGCAGTGTAAGATTTGATGATAAAAGGTCATATTTTTCTAAAAGAATGATAATCTAACTCGTGTATATGTAACATAAAAATTCTCAAGTTTTTATTTTTAAGGGGAATTTAAACCCTAGCTTCCTCATGATGTATCCACATGAACAATTACTCATTTGAAAAAAAAAATCTCTAAGATGTCCATTATTTTTAGAGAAATTACTTTGAAGCTACCGAGTTTGTGTTTTAAAGTATAGCTTTTTTAAAAAGCTTTGAATTTATGGTGATTTGAAGCTCTATGTATACAACGAAAAGAAACATAAAATTGCAACATTGATGAATTGACTAATTTCCTTCAGTTTGAGTTCTTTTTTTTTAGCTAGATTGATCATTTGTTGATGGGCAATCGTATATTTGCAGCCTGTGTGCCATTTTATGGTCTTATGACTCATTTTCTTTTGTATTTATATGTGTATTTGGATTTCAAAGCCATAGGCCATAGTCATTTTGTGAAAAGTGTAGAATTTCTTAATTTATTATTATTCTTATTAAAAAATTATAGTACATCTACATTGAAGATCACGAGCCAATTTGCTAATGGACAAAAGATTACAATCCAAGTTTGAAATATGAAAGATAGAATTGAGATATAGTTCTTTAGTAAGTTGGATGGAACTTGTTCCAGCAATTTTAGAATTTAAACCATCTGCAATATGGATGGGCAAGTAACCACTACTTGACTTGTAATTTTGGAGAAGGGCAGCATCTCATGTCATGAGATCATAAGCACCAGTGTCGACTATCCATGATCTCATTTCTCCTCTATTAGTAGTGAAGGCGGTATGCAAATCTTTTTGAGCAGCCAAACTTGTCTTAGTAATGCTACCATTGCCGACTTGACTAAACTGTTTCTGCAGCAAATTCATCTTCTCATTGCTAAATAGGCTAGGCTCGAGAACTTGAGCACTCTTGAAGTTGGAAGTCACATGTGCATTGTTATTTCTATCAAACCATTATTTTGATTTCCAATCAACTGGTTTTTCATGGAGCTTTCAGCAAATCTCCTTATAATTGTCTAGTTTCTTACAATAATCACACTGAGGTCTTTTCCATTTATGATGATCTTCACCATTATTGTTATATGATCGGACAGCAAAGGAAGATGCATCCATTGTTGATGCGGGTTGTTCGCTAGATCGCATTATCACTTTCTTTATGCCTAACCTTTAAGAAAACCTCCCTAAGATTGGACAGTGCTTTAGTGCCCATGATTCGACCCTGAACATCATCCAACTCCTTGTTAAGTCCTAAGAAAAACTTGATCAGTCTTTTTTGTTCCACAATCTACTTGTGCATTACTACATCTTTTGGACTTGTCCATGATTGAGTTTCAAATTAGTCATGTGTGTTGTTATACTGAGTAACAGATTGTTCTTCTTGGCGAAAGTCTTGAAGTACTGATTCAATCTGAAAAAGCGCTGAAGCATTTTTAGAGCTGGAGTAAGTCTCTTTGGTTATATCTCATATTTCTTTTGCAGTTTTAAACAGTAAGAAGTTTTCACCTGTCATTATTTATGGAATTATAATCCATGACATGATATCCTGCTATTTTCAATCTTCCACTTTCTGAAACTCGGATTTATAGTCTCTAGCATATCTGTTGCTCCTATGAGATACTTATCATTTCCCTTATCACAAATGAACAATAACACAGATTGTAACCACTGCAAATAATTATGGCTATTTAATTTGTATCACATAATGGGAATAAGAGAGAATCATTGTTACTAAGATTTGAAGTTTATGAATTGATTCTTGATTTTGTTGTCGTGATGCTTGATGTTTGTGATGAGGCCATTTGTATTGTGAAGAAGAAGAAGAAGATGGAGAAGAACAGATAAGGTTGTTGGAAATATAGAAAAAGAACGAGAGGAGAAGACTAGAGAGAATCGATCAGCCTAAGAAGTGGAAAAGAGAAGGACAGAAAGAATCTTTCAAAGAGAGGCAGCCTGAAGGGATTATAGTTCAGAGAACTAGCTCTGATTTATGAAGATTTTTTTTAATTTATTATACTGCTTATTAAAAAATGGTTATATATATATATATATATATATATATATATATATATATACACTTCACTTTTCTTTCTTTGCTTTGATTAGAAACTTGGTACTTTATTACAAATATATTGAATGCATCGCATCATTGCCTCTTGTTTCATTTTTCTCAATAGAATAGAATTTACCATATATTTTACTGTTTTTCTGAGCATATTTATCATGACACTTGTTTACTTTGTTAGTCAAATGTGTTCAGTTTAGTTGTAATTTCTAACACTGCTATGCTGTTTTAGTTAAAAAAACGTATTGTATTTTACATTCTTTAGTCTGGAGGCACTTTTTATTTATTTATTTATTTTGTTTAAGTCTGGAGGCACTTGACTATGTATCTGAGCAGTTTATTCTTTCATTCCATTCGCTTTTTTTATCTTAGATTTTTTGCAAAATCAGGTTTCATGTTCAAACTTTTTCTAGGTTGAGTGGCACTGTTCTCATTTGTTGGAAAATCTCATTTTTCCTAGCTCTTTCCTCTTATAAAATCCAGTTTCCAAATTAGAAATGAAGATTATTGATCTTCATCTCCAGCATTGAAACATAGTATACACGATTAAATTTCATGTTTGTTTGGTTGCTAATCATACTAGTTCAAAGTCTTCGTTAATCAATTGCCTGATTAGTGGACATAGCAATCCATTTTAAATGTATAATGCATGTGCTTTCTATATTTGATATTTTGAACAAAACCTATGCATGTAATTTTGAAAATGTATTTCAGACGTAACTATTTTAGGCCTTTTATTTAAAACCCAATCAAATTCTACTGTAGTTGATGAATTACTGAAATATTTATTTGTTTTGAGTTTTTGTTCCAATAAAGTTCTCCTAATGTAGTTCTGATATTTTGTTTTCCATGATCCAAAGCAATGAAATGGTTAACTTGCACTTTCTATTTATTGAATTGTATCCTATTTCTCTCGTATATTTACACATACTCTCTCCATAAATATAGTATGTAATTTTATATATGTATATATATATATATATATATATATATATATATATATATATATATATATATATATATATATTTTTAGTATATTTTAAATAATTCAAACTAATTATATTTTTATTTCATATATGCCTTAATTCATAAACATCAAATACTCTTAAACTAGTAATGCACCTTCCTGACCTTCACATTTCAAATTTTACATTCTGCTTTGTCCGGGGTTCTTTTGTCATGGTTTTGTCTGGTGTTATGTGCCTTCCGCTTTGTGCTATCACCTTTTAAAAAATTGAAGGTACTCAATCTTCATGTTCAGAGTTAGATCCCTTAGATCCCTCTCTTCATTGTTTCTTTTTCGGCTATCTGTTCAAGGGACTATTCTTGCAAAGGGGACCTTTTCTACTCCACTTATCATCGACTTTGCCTGTGCAGAATATACTTTTGTACGTAATAAGTGTTTAGAAGAATGGCACAAGATCTTCGGGAATATGAAGAGCATTAATGTGGAAGAACTCACCTTCTGCAGTTCTATGTTCTGAGTTCCCAATAATAAATGCAATTACGATTTGTTATGTTTACTTAATTGACTTTATTTTTTTACTTTGTTATTTGGCATTTATGAGTAGATTTTTTGGATTATGTCGCAGAAATCTATACATAGAAAGATGCATATTAGTAGCATTTCTTTCACCATTTTTTTTCCTGTGGCCCAATTTTATGTTGATAGTATTTTCAACTGTTAGTTGGATCGTTTGGGTCACTTAATATCTCTCACTTTTCCAAATTGCAGGAAGGCTTCACAAACTTGCTTGGAGGGTGAATGCCCAGGATGGGCAACAGTTACTTTTCCTTTTTGTAATGCTTACAGATCTCGATCAGGCTCAAAGTCTCAGTATCTGGGCAAACAGAAGTCCATTGCTGACCAAGGGAGACCACCAAAATCCAAGATTCCGAGGACTATGGATTCACAAGAAGAATCTGGTTTGGTTGCAAAATCTTTCATGCCATCAACCAGACCAGTCATGGAGTTCGACTACTTGGATCAAAGTGTTTTACAGGGAGATGAAGACATTTCTGACTTGCCTTCATTGGAAGATTTACCCCTTATAGATTCTGTACCACATGAATATGATCCAGAATTACTACATGATTTGGAAGATATTGATTTACAACTAGATATTACTGACATTGGATGAGGCTTAATACATTATATGTGGGTGCTGTTTTGCATGCGAGAGCTTGTGGTCATCAATTGATACCATCAAGTTTCAAATTCTTCTTTGGGTTCAGCATTTCTAAGGAATGGATAGGCTGCAACTTGGCATGATATGGCATTTGGGCTGTGTAGGAGGGTGGCAGTCGAAATGAACGGACTCAAATGCTACAGCTTATTTATACGCACAGGAAGGCGGAGCAAAAAACTTGGTAGCAGTAGGATTGATCATATATCTCTCGAGGATCAATTCAACGAATATACTTTCCCTGCACACTTGGGGAAAGAGCTTGTAAGTTCTATCTATAGTTTACCTTATCTGGTGATATTTTTTCTTAGCTGGGCAGGTAGCCGTTAGAAAGTTTTAGCTGCTAATGTAACCCAGAATGGAGGTGAAAAAAAAAGGAATGAATCATTTATGTTGTATCGGTGAGAAACGAACCCCTTCTCCTTTGGTCATTCTTGAATCGAGCGTTTCTCTCCTGTTACTGAATCTACATGTTTATTTCAAGCCTGAGCACTGTTAAAGAGGTATAGATTTGTCTTTTAACATCCTTCATTACATGCTTTGCCTGTTTTTGGAGGTTTGTTGTTTTTTATTTTTGATCTTTAGTAGACGTTTCCAGTGAATCAAGTGCTCATTTGAATGTGACATGTTGATAATTTGCTTATGAGTGATATAGCTTTATGCAAATTTCTAACTTTGAGGCGCTTTCATGGCTTAAGCTAAGGAAGCTGTTGTATTAGCAACAAGTTTATACTCCACATAAAATACATGTTGAGTAAGGCTTCTTTTGGGATAGCTTTTTTTTTTTTTTACTTCTTAAAGCAATTTTTTAGTAAAAAAAGTTGTTTTAAGAAGCAGAAAGAAGCCATCCCAAACGAAGCCTAAGTTACTCTGAAGCCTTTGTACTGTCATTAACAAAATCGAGTAGTTTAGAACTTCACTGGGTGAAAAATGCTTTGCTGCAAATAATGGAAGAACTAACATACATTTATTTCACATTTGCATTTGGTTTGAACTATGAAATGAAGTAAAGGATGTATTTAAGATTTCTTTTTTTTGTTCGAGTGAAACAAATGTTGTCAAATCGTTCATTGATGGTGAAGCTTTAGAGCAAAGGAGATCTAAATGATATAATTCAATCTATCATGGATCTAAAGCTCCTCACTGAACAAAGTGTGCCTTTAACTTTCACTACTTCCCCTCTTTTATTGCTGTGTTACTCGTCACTTGTCTTTGTATTGGTTTTTCGTTGTTTTTGTCCTATTTGGGTGTTGTCCGCATGCTTATTGCTCCATCACTGTGCTATGCTAGCTTTCACGCCTGTTGCTTTCTCTTGCTTGCTTTGCCATTATTTCAATTGTTGCATTAAAAGGATCTGTTATACCCACCGAGGCTTAGAGTGGTTGGTGGGTGAGTACAGTTGAGAACTCCTATTCTAGGTTCAAATCCTCTCTATTACGGCCGGGAACCCCCCATCCTGGGTTCGAATCCCCTTCTACTACAGCCTCGCCTATTCAGTGGGGCAAAGTGTGGGCCCGATGATGGTGGGTGGCCTCGTCAGGTTCCGCTGAGGGATTAGTTATGCCGCCGAGCACTCCCTTTGGAGTGGTAGCGGTAGATACCCTGTTCCAAAAAAAAAAATCTGTTATAAAATTATTGTGAGAGAAAAGTACTCTGAAATTTATTATGAACATTGTAATTCTTTTGGATGATGTTTTTTCATAACTATTATTTTTTAATATATTTTATTTTAAAAGATTATTTCACCTCACAAGTTTTTGTTGAAAATAACAATAAAATTGTCAAACATTACTGCGGGAGCTTTACACAGCGAAAAACTTTGAAAAAGATGCTTAAAAAGATGCTTGGTGAACTGTTATATGTTGCTGAAATTGCTATTTGTAGCTTTTCAAGTATTTTTCTTCTGTTGGATCAACTGGACTGCCGTTTGCTACTATTTGGATAGTTATTTATAAGCAATCTCTTCGTTTGCCCTGTAATTGAATATGTTGAAAGATTGCCTTTTTTTTTCTCTTTTAACAAGTTTAGGCTTCGTGTTTTTAGCATAAAAATTAAAACTTTTGTGCTACAAAATAACTTTAAAAAGCATTAAGAAAGACGTCTCAAATGAGTTTTAATGCTCAATTCAAACGTATATATAACTCTTTGAATCCAAAACCTTTTGATTGAAAGCTCATGGCATTGATCAATAGGGTAGGCTAAGGTGGCTTGTATGCTATTTCTTTTTGGCTTACTATTTGTTTTTGTTCTAAGCCTATTTTTGTATTGCATGCTTCATAGCTGGAAAAATATTCATGATATTTTGATATAAATTATACCAAAATATGCTGAACTAACTAAGCTAATAACATATGATATCAACTTATTCAACTTATTATTGCTTTAAATAAGGCTTCGTTTGGAGTGATTTTTTTGTTGCTTTTTAAAATAAATTTTTAGTACAAATCTTAATTTTTATATTAAAAAAATTGTTTTAAGTAGCAGTAAGAAAGCAATCCCAACACAGTTAGGTGTAATGAGATACTTAGAGTTTGTTTGGGATAATTTTCTGGTTGTTTTATTTTTTAGTTGGTAATCATAATTTTTATTTGTTTATTATTTTTTATTATTTTTTCAGAATTTTCTATAATGAAAAAACTGTTTTTTATCATTATAATATTGAAGTTTTATTTGCAGCAATTTTACAATCTAACTCTATAAAATGTTGTAGACTTGTAGTCCTCTTAAATATTAGGGTTGGCCAGTTCAATAGTTATCTTGCAAGTAGATTGAGAGAATATATAAGCCTATTAAGATTCGCAAAAGAGAAAGGTTGGTTATTTTAATAGCTTAAATATTCATATTGATTTGTTCCTCTAATTATTTTTTGAGCTTTAATTATTATTTTTTCTTTTAATATCTGCTTTGCTTTTTCCAAAATTTCCATGATTAGAAAAATAAGCAATGAAATTATTTTAATTAAAAAATTATAATTGAATTCCGAATAATTTAAATTTATTAAAGACCGCTTCAAAATTTTGTAAATAAATCATAATCTCTGAATGAAATGGGCCTGAAATTAGATAATGTTTAGATATCTAAGTAAATTTTAGAGTCCTGTTCGACAATCACAGCTAAGAACCAATGTCGCCTAACCACTGTTGCTTGACCGTCGTCGTGTCGCACGATCATCGATGGTCAAGTATCATCGTCTAATAATTATTTTGACCGATTATCATCGCACATTTGCATTCATTTGACGACAGTTTTCTAACAATCATTGAAACTATTGTGAATTACATTACCATTATATCCCATTATACCCTAATTTTAATTTAATTTTTCAAAGTATAGGAGTTGTTAAGAATTTAGTTGTTTTATAAAATAATTTTTTTTTAGTGCAAAAATTATTTTTTTATATTAAAAAACTTTTAAAAAATAGTAAGAAATCAGTCAAAGTTATCAATCATAGTTCTGAATTAAGAAACTATTGATTGATTAATTAAAAAAGAACAACAAAAAAGGAAATATCAGAGTTTCTTTCCAGAAAAATAGAAACTTGACATTTAGTAGAAAGAAGAGAACCTACCCCTTCCTACTCTAAAGAAAATGAGGAGCCAACAGACCAACTGCCGTTCTTCTATGTCTGCTCAAGGAAAATTATTAGGTCTGGTATCCCCCGATTCGTTCGAACACCCAATTCAGATGCGTCACGTCATCAAAATCCATCGGGACCCAGAATATTCGCATGACGGGGCGCGTCTGGATTGGATGTCCAGACTTCCGGTGACCGGACGTAATAATTCAAGAGGAGATCAGAGGATGATCAACTCATTATGAAGAAGGGAATGGAATTTACATCATGGAATTTTTGCTTATTGCTTTATAAATCAATTGTCTAATAAAAACATTTTTCGCTTATAAAAGATTGTGTATTAAAAAATTGCTTCTGTAAGCACAAACAAAGCCGAAGGCTTTGTTTGAGATGATTTTCTTATTGTTTCTTAAGGCAATTTTTTAGAATAAAAATTTTACTTTTTATACTAAAAAATTAATTTAAAAACATTAAAAAATTATCTCAAAGGAAGTCTTAATTTTACATGGCTGTCATAGTTATTTTTGACTAGATTTTCTTATGACTTTGAAAATTTTTTATGATAAGAAATCATTTATTATAATCAAAATTATTAGTGTGATAATTAAAATAAAAATTGTTTCTATTTTTTTAAAAGAGAGAAGTTTTATGATGGTTTAGAAGAGTATTATACAGCAACATTTATTTTTGATTTATTTTTTTTTTATGGAAATCAATAAAATGTTCTAATAATAAATTAAGATCATGATAATAGACTTAGGCTTCATCTGAAACTATTTTTTAACTATTCCTAAAAATAATTTTTTATTATAAAAATTTAATTTTTTATTATAAAAATTAAATTTTTTGTATTTAAAAATTACTTTGACAAACAATAAGAAAGCTTTCGAAAATTAATTAAAAACATTTTTTTTAACATAAGATAATAAATTTAAGGAAAAAAGAAACCTTCTTATTGCACAATTTCCTCAACAAATATGACAAAAATAATAATTAATTACTAAAGAAGACACTTCGTATGGCAGCAAAGAATATCGCTGCTTGTTACCATCATGAAATACCTACTAACATTATTTAATACAATATTATTTATTCGCGTGTCAATTATTAGGAATGCAAGCGATCTAATTACGTTTACCATTAATTAATAAATTTTTATTGAAATATGTAACCCTATTTTTTATTTAAATATTAATTTTTTTTCTAAATTTGCATTATGTGAGTAAATATTTTGATATTTTTTATTATTCATTATATATTTTACAATAATATTTTTCGTTATAAAGTACGAGAGAGAAGATTCTAATTGGTCATCTAACTTCTACGAAGAGAAAAGGTTCAAATTAGTCCAGAAAGAATTAGGCTTCATTTGGGACGGTTTTTTCAGTGCTTTTAAAATTATTTTCTAGTATAAAATTTTTTGAAGTCTTAGAATTCATTTGAGACGGTTTTTTTACTGCTTCTTAAAACAACATTGTACATTCTTATACTAAAAAGCTGCTTTAAAAAGCAGTAAGAAAGTCGTCCCAAACAAAGTCTTAAATTTTATTTAGGATTATTTTTTTATTACATCTAAAGCATCATTTTAATACAAAAATTTTTTGAACAAAAATATATTTATACTAAAAAAAGTTTTAAAAAATAATAAAAAATTTATTCAAAATAAAATCTTAAAATATTTTTTAATTATATAAAAGTATCAATTTAATCTGTTGACTTTTTAAATCGAAGTGAAATTAAGTTTTTAAAGATATTATTTAATTTTTTATTTAAAAAATTTAGTTATTAAAGTAAGACTTTTAAGTAATTAGAAATTATTTAGTCCTTTATAAAAGATAGCGGTTATTTTTAATCATTTTATTGAAATTAAATTATATAATTTTATTAAATATTTTATATAAAAAGTTTAAATTTCTTTTAATTAAAACTGAGTCATAATATTCCGACTTTTTTTTTCTTTATTAAAAAACTTCGAGAAGGATAGTTAATGGGGATATGATCCGGCGACAAAAATAAAAATAGAACAATTTATTTATGGCATTTTTGCGGTATCCTCTCCGCCACTTATCAGTACTAACCCTAATCGCGTTGAAATAAATAAATAAATTTAATAATTTATAAAGAAAAACGTATTATGTCCACCTCCTATTCACATCCAGTACTTTCTCGACCTAAATAGTTTCTGAATCGCGTGAGGGCGATATCGCAGCTGGTAAAAGCAAGAAGAACCAGAAGCTTGGTGCGGCACCAGAGGAGAGAGAGAGAAAGAGACGAGGAGGTGTCGCAGAAGAGACAGAAATACCAGTCTGAAATCTGGCTATCTCATCCGAACATCCATCGTTGATCTTTGCTCTTCCGACGTTTCCGGAATAGATCCTCACCTCTTTTTCTCGGGATCCTTCTGTTTTTCCGGCTGTCGTTTGGATCTCGCCGGGCTGACCTTGATTTGGTCAGAGCCGATTGGAGGCTGAGCCAGATCTGAGGTTTCTGCTGTGATACCGCGCAGATCCCGCGAACCGGAGTCGCTGAAGAGGAGATCGAAGATCTTTTTTTTTTTTTTTTTTGGAAAAATCGAAGATCTTTTGGACGGCTTTGGAAGTGGATCGCCTGCGGAGTGGCTCAGGTAATAGTAGCTCCGTTTCGTGAAGGTCGGGTTTATAGCAGTAATCCCCTTGTTTGTTTCGGGGTATCAATCAATCCTGAGCCTCGAAAGACGTGATTGCTTATTTGTACTGTTTTGAAAGGCAATAGATTTCGTTCCATTTTAATCTTGGTTATAAACCACTTCTTAGGTGGATAGAGAAGAGGAAGGAAGAAGGGGGTTGAGGTAGGAAGAGAGAAGAATGGCGCCGAGTACGATCCGGAAGGCGATCGGTGCGGTGAAGGACCAGACGAGCATCGGCCTTGCTAAGGTGTCGAGTAACATCGCCCCCGACCTCGATGTGGCTATCGTGAAGGCGACAAGTCATGACGATGAGCCGGCTGATGAGAAGTACATACGCGAGATCCTCAGCCTCACCTCCTACTCCCGCGGATACGTTGGACCATGCGTGGCCACCGTCTCTCGCCGCCTTGGTAAGACCCGTGACTGGATCGTTGCCCTTAAGGCTCTCATGCTTGTCCACCGCCTCCTGGCCGACGGGGATCCGGCCTTTCACCACGAGATCCTCTACGCCACTCGACGCGGTACGCGCCTCCTCAACATGTCCGATTTCCGCGACGAGGCCCACTCCAGCTCTTGGGACCACTCCGCCTTCGTCCGAACCTACGCCCTCTACCTCGACCAACGCCTCGAGTGCATCATCTATGACCGCAAGCAGACCGCCGGCGGTGGCGGTGGTGGTGGCGCTGGCGCTGGCGCTATCGTACCCTATGGCGGAACCTACAACTCCCCACGCGATCAGCAGCAATGGAGATCACAGGCCCCCTACCACTATTCGGATTATGGTGATCCCGACCCTTATGGCGGGGGCAGCTATGGGAGGAACTCAACTTCGTTTTCTTCGCCTCGGCAAGGTGATGAAAAGAAACCCGCCACTCCTCTCCGGGAGATGAAACCTGAGAAAGTGTTGGGTCGGATGCACCAACTGCAGCAGCTGCTCGATCGGTTTCTCGCCTGCAGACCTATGGGCTTGGCTAAAAGCAGCAGGATGGTTTTTGTTGCGCTCTACTCAATTGTTAGAGAGAGCTTCCAACTTTATGCCGACATCTGCGAGATACTGGCTGTGCTGCTGGATCGCTTCTTTGACATGGAACATGCCGACTGTGTGAAAACCTTTGAGGCCTATGCTAGTGCAGCGAAGCAGATTGACGAGCTCACTGCATTTTACGCATGGTGCAAGGACACAGGAGTGGCCAGGTCGTCGGAGTATCCAGAGGTGCAACGCATAACAGATAAGCTTCTGGAGACCCTCGAGGAATTCATGAGGGACAAGGCAAGGAGGCCAAAAAGCCCTCCAAGGCAGGAGGAGCCTGCAGTGCAGGAGGAAGAGCCAGCGCAGGATATGAACAGCATAAAGGCTCTTCCTGCCCCATCTGACTATGAGGAGCAACCTGCACCAGAGCCGGAGCCCAAACCAGAACCGGAGCCCCAGCCTCAGCCTCAAGGTGATTTAGTTGATCTTAGGGAGGATGCAGTGACAGCTGATGCGCAAGGAAACAAGCTTGCATTAGCCCTTTTCTCCACTGGCGCTGGGACGGCAAATGGGACATGGGAGGCATTCCCTTCAGGGGAAGGTGAAGTAACCTCTGCTTGGCAGACACCGGCAGCCGAGCCAGGGAAGGCTGATTGGGAGCTCGCATTGGTTGAGACAGCCAGTAACCTTGCAAAACAGAAGGCTGCATTGGGAGGAGGCTTTGACCCTCTCCTTCTCAATGGCATGTACGACCAGGGTGCTGTTAAGCAGCATGTAAATGCTCAAGCTAACTCAGGAAGCTCGAGCAGCGTGGCTCTCCCGGCGCCGGGGAAAACTGCTACACAGGTCCTGGCCTTGCCAGCACCCGACGGCACCGTTGAGAACATCGGAGGAGACCCCTTTGCCGCCTCACTCTGCATCCCTCCTCCATCCTATGTGCAGATGGATGAAATTGAGAAGAAGCAGCGGCTACTGCTGCAGGAGCAGCAGCTGTGGCAGCAATATGCAAAGGATGGAATGCAGGGCCAGGCTAGTCTTTCTAAGCTCAACAATGGCTACTACTACCCCAACCCAGCTATGCAATATGGGATGCCGATGATGCCACCGCCTGCCGGATTCTACTATCCACATGTGTAACAATCTTCCTCTCTTCCCTTTTGCCCCACTTTATTTTGTCCTGTGCTTCATTTTTGTGCCTTTGTGTGTTGATGTTAACTTTTGTTGTTCCATATTTCCGGATGTATTTTCAACATCGATTGCTATGTTCATTGCCGAGCCATTATAGTTATATTGTACTTAAGCTGTTGTACTTATTCTTAATGGATGACTGTGTTACAGTGCATCAGATGCTATTTTTTTTTTAATCTTAAGATATTTGTATTGCTACTTCATCTTGGTTGATCTGCTAGAAAACATGTGAGGATTGATGGTGCTAGAAAAAGGAAATGGTTAAGACTGACTTAGGATTTTCCCTTTGAAACTAGGCATTTGATGCTGTTTCATGCATTCTTTTATATAAGAGCATCTCCAAATGAATGCCAAATATGTGTATGACGTTGTTTGGACGCTGCAGCCGAACGTCAAATCTTCCGCTATTTGCTTGCGGGTGAATAGTGCGACGCTAATATTAGCATTGAATTGTTCACCTGCACGATTTTTTTGCCTCAACCGGATTTGCCGAAGAAACGCTCGAAAGAAGAGGAGAAAGACGGTTACCTTCGCCGAAGCGCGCAAAATAGAGTTCGATTGGAGATGAATCACCACATTTTTTTAGTTTCACTGCATTTTGGAGTGAAAAATGGGATTTTCGATTGGAGATGCTCTAATATGATGCATAAGTTGGAGGAATTGGAGACAATGTGTGTGAAAGATGTAGATGATAGAACAGATTTAAGGAGGAAAAGGTTAAAAAAGGTATATTTCAAATAACAGAAACACAGTAGTGAATTAGGATGAATTATTCAGTGCAGACACCGGATTGGAAAATCATCCAGTGTTCTCTCTGTCTACAGTAAAAGCACGGCTCATTGCGTTTTTATTATAGACTGAGAGAAAACCGGACAATTATTTCTGTCCGGTGTCCGCACAGAATAATACTCAGTGAACTAGAGATAATTTTCAGGTTTTGACAGTGGAAGCAGGAAAATTTAAAGTTCCATATAGATCAGTAAACTGTTCTGGTTACAAAAGGAGCTTTTCTTTATAAAATTAATATAAATATTAGTTAATTATGCATATATTATAATCATTCTGGTGAAGGTTCTGTTAGTATTATTACAAAATTATTTTGTTTTTGTTGGGGGAAAAGAACTGTCACATCAATCGAGTGTGGCATCCATATCACACAATTATAATTGCGTTTTCATACACACAATCAAGCAACTTGTGGGAAAGCTTCTCGTGAAGGACTTCTGAGGCTCTCTCATGTCTATTATAGAAAGTCTGATCATGAAGAATTTCTCCTTCATCACATAGGTTGGTGAGGATTCCTTCCCTTAAGAGTAAGCTCCAAGAATGGAATTAGAAGAGGAAAATGAATGAACAAACTTAAAGTCTAAATAATATTTAGTAGTATATAAGAAATTAAGGTTTTTTTTTTATACAATTTGTTTAATACTTTGTAAAGATGTTGTAGAGAAATTAATTTTTTGAAGTTGTAGAAAGTGGTTTTTTAGTATAATTTTTTTTTTAAAATAATAGTCAAATAACAATTGTTGTTGCGGTCTGAAGGGCAAAGCAGTAAGAAAATTGTCGCAAATAAAATTTAATATTTTATGCTTTTTTTTTTTTTTTTTTTGCAATTTACCGGCCTGCTAAAACTTTGGACTTGTTCCTTGAATTTGCTAGTGGCATTATTCGTAGAGGGGTCTGTTTGGGGAGAAATTATTACATACTGAGTCTGGACATAGAGTTACGTTCGGACTCTAATAAAAATGTGGCACGTGTTCTTGTACACAATGTGTATAAATTTGTACACACTTTACAATTGTGTACATAGTGTGTATATTATGTATATAAGTTTGTGCACACTACTAAGTACCTATTTTTACAATTTGTGCATAGTGTGTACAATTACACATTGTGTATAATCATAGGTGACGTGTTTTTATTGGAGTCCGGACGTATCCGGACTCGCACGTAATAATTTCTCCCGTTTGGGGAGGCTAAAGCTTTTGATAAAGGTGATTGTAAAATTGTTGTGGGGAAAATAATTTTGTTTAAGCTGCTATGAAAATCAGCCTCATTAGTATGAAAATATATTGAAAGTAGTAAAAAATAGTAATTATATAAAAATTATGATTTTAATCTTAAAAGCAACAAGTGTAGATAAAAAAATTATCTCAAATGAATTCCTAATCTAATTTGAATTAACAAATAATTAACTTGTATCAATCATAATTATGACATTAAATGGAGCCACTGCTCGGAATCAATTGATCAGGTCAACATTCTTGAGAGGCTATTCAGGCTAACATTTTGACTTTTGAGAGAGTAGTTGGTGACCATTTAGGTTGAATTATTCCTATATCCGTCAAAGTTCCGAGCACACGCTTTGTAAGACTGGATCCATAGGCCCACACAGTTTTACATGGGCCATACTTAAATGTGAACCCAAGGCCGGTCCACTTATTACATAGTTTTCACATGTGGGCCGCAAAAGTGCAGGTTGTTTTGAGACAGCTTTTTTGTTATTTTGCTTTTCATAATACTATCATATTTTTATGTGCTATTGTTTTTTGTTTTTCCAGATAATGTTATTGATATATCATAAAAAAATTATCTTGATCGGGCATGAATTTTGAGGCAAAATCAAGCCGAAAACTTCAAAAATTAAATCTGGGATCACTTGAACTCCAATTTGAGCGAACTTACAATCAAACTAAGGGACTCAGAAATACGAACCCAACGACACCAAATTCGACTCAATCCGAGCCCAAAATGAGTCCAAATCAAGGACCTGAAGCGCTATTAGAAAGTTCGAACCACAATTTGAGTTACCAAACGATTTTGAAACATGACTTGCTTATTAATCGAATCGAGCGGCTCGACAAGACGAATATATGAGTCCAAGATTATCAAATTCCGACATCATTAAGGCTTTCAAATGTCTGACGAACGGTACACGATCAACAATATTGGTTGTTCATCCAACCACTCCCCATTTACCCCTGATCTCTCATCTATTTACAGGTCATGTCACTCCAGAATATCTATATATAGACCCTCATTTCTCTTGAAAAGGGACCCAAGCAAGAAGAAGAAGAAGAGAAGGATTGGAGGGAAGAAACTCCTTCACGACCACCGCCGGAATTCTGCCTGACGCCAGAATTCTGTTCAACGCCTGAGTGACGCCGGAATTATGTTCAACGCCCAAGTGACATTGGAATTTTGCCCGACGCTCAAGTGACGCCGGAATTCTGCCCAAGGGATGCCGAAATTCCTTCTGATCTCCAACTGACATCGGAACTCTGCCCGAAGTTGTAACTGATTTTCAATCCATAAGTGATTATTGTAATTTGATCATCCTAAATTTTAAGGACGAGTCGGTCTCTTGTATTTCAAGCAAACACTAGTGGAACTTTTTTAACTGGGCGTGACCCTGTGATTTTTCCCCTTTTAGGATTTTCCACGTAAAAATTTTGGTATTCTTTAGTCTTCTGTTTGTGTGCTGAATATCCGTACAACGCTAAGACGAATACTTTCTGACTCTATCATCGCGTATATTCTAGCCCACAACAGTTATATTGTCCTAATTCTTATGGTCATATTTGTTAGAGAATAGTAGTTGTAAGAAAGATAATATTTGAAATTTTCATCAAAAAAATTGTTGTATTAAAAGCAATTTTCAAAAAAAAAAAAAAAAAATTGTCATAGCAACTTTACAACCACCTAAGGCTTCGTTTGGGACGGCTTCCTATTGCTTTCTAAAAAAATTGTCATATCAGCTTTAATTTTTGTATCAAAAAACTACTTTAGGAAGCAGTAAGAAAGCCGTTTCAAAATATTATGAAAAATTTAAAAGTCAATTAATTTAAATTAATGGCGGCTTAATTTAAAATTTCCAATTCATAGGGTAAACATTCTACATCATCAAATATTTTGAATTTTTTTTTCAAAATTCTTTGATAATTTTCATAAATTTTCACTATTTAAGTGATAATTATAAAAACTATTAAATAAATTCTTAAAATTGTTATATTTAGGTATGCTATTTAATTTGATTTGATGCTATTAAAAAGCAAGTCACTTGATTGGTCACAATTAGACTAATTTTTCTTTATGTGGCTCATAATCAAAATTGCATAGTAATGCTTAGAAATACTGTTATATCTCTTACGGGCAGAAGGAGGGCAAATTATTGCATCATGTCACCTGACAGAGAGATGCGTTCGGTCTCTCTCTGTCTACAGTAACCTGCGCTTTATTGTAGCACTGCGTTCGGTCACCTGACGCAATAATTTGCCCAGAAGGAGGCGGTCGTGGGAGACGAACTCACGCGCTGAAAGAGCTCGAGCGGAAAAAATTCATATTGCAATAAAGAATTGAAAAAATAAAATATAATAAATGAGCATTTTAACTTTTAAATCCTAGTATTTGCAACAAAACACCCCTAAATTTTATTTCTTTGAGTTTTACATATATACCACTTAAGACTATTTTATTTACATATTTAATACTTAAAATTTAATATTTATTAATATAAGGCTTAAAATTTTAAATTACATAAAAAAAACATCACATTACCTACCATCAACATTATTTTCTTCAGAGGGCTTCTTCTCATCACATTGTCAACCTTATCTATATCCTTTCCTTGCAAAATCTTGTCACAACTTTCTAACTTATTCTATCTTATAAAGGGTTATCCTTCACAAACTATCTCCCCATTGCCAGTGAGATCCCATTTCTTCTTCTACGCATCTTCGTCGTTGTTCAAATTCAGCCTTCAGACACTAACACTTGTCATCGAATGTCAGCTTTCACACGCTGCAAATCCCATTATTGCCAACTTTCAGCAATGAGACCTCGATTGGACTTTCTTAACTCTTCTTCGTTGTTGCGGGTTTCATAATTTTTAGGAGTAAATTTTATAAATAGTAAAATTTAATACTAAAATTTATATATTACATATATAAATTGAATAATTTTAGTAGTTAATTAAATATTTTATTTATTTAGTTTTAGAAAAGAGCCAAAGTGTAACAGTCTAGAACAATGTAAGCAGCACTGCAGCAGTTTACCGTTTTGGATAAAAAGCCAAGGAAGATGAAAAAGAACTCCTTAATCAGGTAGCGCTCAGCGCTGCCGTCAAGATCAAATTAAACTTTACTATAAGTGATCGAAGCGCCACCGAAGGCCGGAAGCAGGGTTCCCTCAGTCCCTCTTGTGGTGGCTGGGGTTGGTTTGAATTTACTCAGATTGCCAGTTTTTTATTTTTAGGTCCTCCCTCGTCGATTCCGCAATCTCATGAAAATTTCGCCTGATGTACCTGGGATATACTTCACTTTCCTATCTTTTCGTATTTTAAGATCGATTCTAGGGCTCAGGAAGTACAATATCTTATTTTCTCTGAATCGTCGTCGACGGGCGGTTCTCGGGTTGTTGATGGTGGATCTGGGGTTGTCACCTCGATGATATTCTGCAGATCTCTCTCTGCTTGGATCGGCCAGGTCTTCTCCTGCATGGGGTATGTATCTCGATTCTTTAACTTTATGCTATGTATTTCCTGAAGATTTGGGACTATGACAATTTCTTTTTGGTGTTATTTATGTGCTTGGTGATGAATCCAAGTCATGTTAGTTGCATTTTAGGAGGAGGATCGTTTATGAAAAGACTATACGTATTTCTGATCGCTTGGTTGGAATGGATGCTTTTGTAACTTTTTTTCTCTTTGCGGAACCAGAGGGCTCTCAAATCTTATTCATCTGCCCTTTTATACAATTTTTGGGAACATGAAGTGATTGAGCATGACTCACATGTTGGAATTGTTCCTCTACTCCTTGAGATGATGATATAAAATGTTTCTTAGTTCCTAGTGTTGCTACTTTAATCTATCTTGCAAGTTGAGTTCTTTTCACCGTTATTGGCAATGCCAAACTATCATATGATCTTTGCATAAGTTGATAATCAGATACCATGGTATGATGGAATGGTGATATCAAGAGCTGTGGCCTCAGGATCGTTCTATATATGTGGCTTATTTTATTTCTATGGCTACCTATGAGATGATCACGAATCTGTTCATCCACCACCAACATGGGTGCAACTTTCAAAACTTCAGAGAAGCGTTTCTTTCAACCTAAATGAGTTGGTGTTGTACTAATGATGCACTCTAAGATGGATCTACCCACACTGAAATCCGACTTGGTTTTAGCAGGTTCTCCAATCATTTGAATTGATAACTTATCCTCGCGTTTAGTTTTTATGTCTTTTGCATGTGAGTTTTCTTTTATTTTTTGTATTTTCATTTCATTTAGCTTGTGTGGAAAGCATAAAGAATCTCGGAACATGTGATGAAAATCCCCTCCTTTCTACGCAATATGAAGGCCTCCATTGTATATTGAAAATCACTAAAGTTGAAGTATAATTTTTCTTGCTAGTGCAAGTGCCCTCCTTTCGGGTTTGTTACCATTTTTCCATCTCTACTTCCTTAGGTTGTTTTCCTTCTCCTCTTCTCTTCTTTCCCTCCTTAAGTTGTGCGCCTATTCTAATCCTAATGGAATGAAAAAAGCTTTTGCTACAACACCATTAAAAACCTTGTAAAGAAAGATAATGAATTAGTGTATGTTGATGCCAATCCAAATATTTTTCAAATTGCAAGTCTTGTAAAGTAGTCGAAATTCATTACAATTACATTTTAATTCACCTTCTTATAAATGGTTGAAAATAATTTTAACCATTTTGAAAAATCATTGACATTAACTACACATCATGCCTAATGATTTGGTGGTTTCAATTCTATGCTTGCATGCTTTAATGAGGGCCATCATTGATGAATGTAATATGGAAATACATATATGGTTGAGTTAATGCTATGTACATCATTCCATCCCCAAACCCCACGATAGCAAGAACTTAATACAATGGTGTTCGCCAACATGAATAGATTGAGCTACGAACGACAAAGACAAACATGATGACATGAGCAACATACAACATGCCCAAGATGACGTGATATAACTATAAAAGCTGAACATGACATGTCATTGACACAACATTATATTTAATAAATTATTAATATAAAATATATAATTTATAATATTTCTATTAAAGGCGTCACCCATTGAAGTATAATATCATATACATATATTTTAAAAAAAGTTTAACAAAAAGTAAAAAACAAAAGGAAAATAGGCTAATAATAAAATATATTTTTTATCCATTTGAAAATTGCCATTTGCTAGCAACACTCCAACATTGGCATTCATTGAGCATTGTCAGTTGTCATATATTTTAGGTGCGCTTTGCTCCAACATTAGCATTCATTGAGCATTGTTAGTTTTAATATATTTTATGCGCGTTTTGATATCTCATGGATAGGTCGTTCCTCATTCTTGTATCCTTATGGCATATCTAGTTGTGTCTAGACTCCCTAGGGCCTTTTCTGACTCATCGGAACCTAATTTTCTTGAAATACTTCTGACACAATTTTGAGTGTGTAAGACCCATGTTAGGGCATGTTGGAGATATGTCCGTATTTGACATGAGTAAAAAAGATATTTGGAAGGGTCCTTGTTTTCTAGATATTGAGCCTGATATTGAACTTCTTATTTAGTGTTAGTGCATATTGATGCTCTTATTTTTAGCAAGCGGATATTTGGGAGATGGAGCTGCACATGAAATTCTCTTGTGCTCTTGTGGGATATGCAAAAAAGAATCTAATATATGCATGGAATCCTACAACATATTTCTGATTCCCTGATCCTTCAACAACAAATGAGCTTTTAACCTATATATATATATATATATATATATATATATATATATATATATATATATATATATATATATATATATATATATATATATATATATATATATATATATATATATTGGTTAGTTCTCTTAACCAAAGTTTGTTCGAAAAAAAAAAACGTCAAATGTCCCCAATTTGATATTGAAATGACAAAAATCATACTAAATGTGCCAGTTCAATTCATGTACTCAAAGCATTTTAATGAAATGTTGTGCGCCGCCTCTTTTAGAAAGCAAATGGGGGTACAAATATATGTAAGAGAGTACGTCAGGGCTTTTAGATTCATTTTTTCTCTACTTGTTAAATATTTTTTTAATAGAAAAAGTGAAAGAGGATGAGCATAATCAGGTTTATTACACATCAACATCGCTCCATTTTGGAACTTCATGTATGAATGCATTACAGTTTGCATGCTCCGGTTGAGGGATGTTGGCTTGTTGGAGTGGATGAGGAGAAAAATGGAGGATAGACTTTGCACATAATAGAATTTAGCATGCTTATGCATATCTGCACATGTATATTTGGATGGAATGGATTTTAGAAATGTTGTAGTTAATGTTCAATAAAATAATACATATAAATTATAAAGATTCAGCATTCTTTTCTTTTATAGTACTTTGCATGCTCCAATTATTTACTAATCATTTCGTTAAGCGCATTTACTTTTCTTTTATAGTACTTTGCATGTGTAGGATGTACGAGCACTTAGTTTAGGCTCTCCTAGGTCTAAGGACATTGTGTGTTTACTTTTTTTATGTACTCCTTACATTGTTACACTCATAAATATATAATTACATAAAAATAGTAAACAAAACATATCTTTTGATCTAGGAGAGCTTAAGCTAAGTGCTTGTGCATCATACATATGCAAAGTACGATAAAAATAAATAAATGCGCTTAACGAAGTGATTAGTGGATGATTGGGACTTAACCATTCACTAATCCACTCCCCCATGATTGCTCTTCACATGTACAATTCATGTTTAAAACTTCACAAATAGTGGATCTCCCGAAATTAGAATTTTAAAAATAGGTAGTTTAAAAAATAATTTTAAATACTTATATATGTATATATATATATATATATATACGAATTTTGCAAAATAATGTAATTAAAAATAAGTTCATTTATAATAAATACATATAGGGGAGATCTACTGGTCACCCTAGTGATGTTTCAAAACGATTTAAAAATAATTTTTAGTTTTAAAATAATTATTATAATTAATTATTTAAATAATATTAAAATACTCAAATAATTATATAATACAGAAATATGTCAGAACAGTAAAAATTAATTTCTGAAAATAATTTTAAAATACAATTCATAATTTTCTAAAAAGAACGAGGTATCATACGCTAAAAACGGCTTTAAAGTAAAAAAGATATGAATTATTGAATTTTAATGTAGTAAAAGGTAATTTTAAAATAATCAGAATTTAAAGATAATAATAATTATTAAATAAAGTTAAATTAAAATATTAAAAAATTTTGAAATTTAAATTAATATTAAAATAAAATTATTTAAATTTAATTTGATTTATAAGTAATTAAATATTCAAATATAAATGACTAAGAAAAATACATAATTATTAATAAATATTATAATTTAATAAATAATATAAATAATTAAAATAAAAGAAAGAAGTTTTTGAAATTTAATATTATTTATTAACATAATAATAATAATAATAATAATATTATTATTAATATTAATAATATTACGAATATTTAAAGTAATTTAAATGGTTAAAAGTGATAATAATAATAATAACACAATAATAATAATAATATAATAATCAAAATAGTAATAATAATGACATATAATAAAAATAATAGTGAAAACAGTAATCATAATAGTAATAATAATAATTAAATAATAATAATAATAATAATATTAATTAAAACAAAAATAATAATAATGTTAAAATAATATGATTTACTATTTTATTAATATTTTAAAATATACTAAATATTTTTAAATGTAATTAATTTTAAATTAAAGAGAATTAAATTACGAACAATTTGATATATTATACGTAATTTTTGGATAAAAAATAAAATTTTAATGATTATTCAAAGTTTCCCAATTTAAAATAAACTTAAAAAACTAATTAAAACTAATTAAAATCAAATTGGCGGCTGTCAGATGATGTGGTGGCCTCAGATTGGTCATTTCAAACCGCGGCCAATCATTGGTAATGATTGCGCCGCCGCAATCCGCACAATCATTACCAATGATTGCGGCGGCGCGGAATTCCGTGCCATGACATTTATCCACATAAGCAGAGAGCTCCCGCTGTCCGATCTACGCCAATTCGAACAGATGACCATGATCTAGCCAGACGGAAACCTGTCCTACACAGCGGGATCTACTATTCATACCAACCACTGAATAGCAATATCACAGCCGTTGATCCCGAAATCAACGGCTGTGATTTCGTGCAGTTCAATAAGACCGAACCGAAACCCTAAACATTAATTTGGCGATTTCTCTCGATCTACTCAATCAAATCTAATGAAATTTGAAACTTAGGCTCTATACATGAAGAGCATTCATGGGGTAGTGTTTGTTTGGCTTAAAAGCAGCTTTTCAGAAAGCTATTTTACCTTATATGTAGTGACCTATTCTAAGGGTTTTTGAGAGATCGAACAATTAGATTTTCGAATTCTTAGGCTTGTTGCACTTGTAGGTTGTCCACGCACGATTTCTTAGTTGAACGCAAGCTTCGAAACGCCTTGGATCGAACGGGAGAGTCTTTGGAAGCTTTTGATCCTCGGTTGGCTGGAGATCTCGCCGCCGGCGAAGTCTTGGCGGCGGGTTTGACTTGAAAAAGATGAGGGAAGGTGGGGAGAGCTCTCACACGAAATTCTATGGCTTTTGGTGGCCTAGAGAGAAAGAACAAGAAAAGATCTTTTCCAAAACCTAATTTCTCCCTATTTAAAGCCCCTACCCTATGATCGACGGCTGGGATCGAGTTTGGCATCAAACAGGAGAGAAAATAGGTCGGTTTGGCTGTGATTTTCAATTAAAATCCCTTTGGAATCAATTTCATGCATTAAAGAGTCTTTAATGGGCCTTAATAGGTCAATTTTGACCATTAAGACTTGAGTTGACCAAGTCAAAGTTTGACTTAGTCAACCTAGCAAATTAGACCCAAGGGAGAGAGGATTGAATCCAAGAAGTCATGGGATTGAGCATGATTTGGATTTAGGCTCAAATGTGTCTAAATGGGTCAAATTGACCCAATAAGATTTGGGTTGACCAAGTCAAAGATTGACTTGCTCAACCTAGTCTATTGAGTCCCAGAGAATGGGTTGAGTCCAAGAATGAGGCTTGAAATGCATTTGAAATTTATTTGGGCTAAAGAGAGGTCAACAATGGTATCTTGAATTACTAAGTGGCTAAGAAGAGCAAGTTATTGTGGTTATAGAAATGCTGGAGTGATTAGAAGGTTTTCACACCAAGTCGAGCATAATTTAGTACATGGATGCATGATTAGAAGTTGAAAGAAGAATCGAGGTTTGCTTTTTTACCAAAATTGATATAGAATGGCTGTAACAGAAGAAAAGGGAGAATGAAATTTTACCATAAGAGGGGCTCACATGGAGAGATATGAGATAATAAAAGGAGGTAAGATATAGCAAGAGGGAGAAGATGAACATGAAGAGAAAATGGAAGAGAGAGGAGCCGAATGGAAAAGATCTTATTCAATTGATTGATTCCTTACTATTTCTTAAAATGGGATTGGATCATATGATATATTTTGAAAGCAAACCTAACATATCCAAAGGAAGTAAAATTATCCAAAAGGATTATTTCATATAAAGTAAATGTTTTAAATCCAAAATCCTAATTCAAGTAAAGTAAATCCTAAAATGCTAAAAGTGAGATAAACCTAATTTATTATGCTGCATCAGTTACTAGTTGAAAGGCTTGTGATTTAAAATGATAATAACATTTAGGAAGGTAAGAATTCTTATATCAATTAAGAAAAAAAATTCTAGAGGCTTAAGATAAAATTTAAGTATAATGTTGTGCATGTTTAAAAGTTTAAAAGTCATTAAAATGTCTATATATTTTAATTAATTGATATAAATGAAAAATAATACTTTTTTTGTCTTAAAAAATTTATGAGTGAAGATACTTTTTAGTACTTTATAACACATGTAGTTAGCTTGATTTGATTTTATTTAGGTGATTAACTATTCAACCTTGAGCCAATTTGACCCTATTCAATATTGACTCAAATTCATTAATTCAGCTACTTGTCGAACCCAATTTTGTTAGAGATTGGTTTAATTCGTTCTTATTTATGCCAGGAATGTCAAATCAACTTTGATTCAAGTTGTGTTGAGCCAAAAGTTGATCGGATCTTAGTTAGTTTTCAATCTCCTCAGGCAAACTATTATTCCAGCATGCATATACGCTCATAAATATATAAATTCATATGTTTATAGAATATGAATTTGTATATATAAATTCATATACATTTCCATCTTATTTCCCATTAGCTTGATCGATTCGAGTTGGGTTTGACTCGTTAGTAAGCACTTCAACTTTGATTTGAGCTCTATTTGAGCCAAAATTGTATCCAATTTTCGAGTAATCTTCGATTTGCAAGCCAAATTCAAAATCCTACTTTTATCCTCTTTATTAAATTAGAAAAACTTTATATGGGATAATAGAAGTTAAGTATTATGAAAAGATAATATATTTATGTAAATAAATTTTCTCCGTATCAAAAATTGGATGAATCAAATTTCTTACACCTAAAGAGCAATTCATCATTAGTAACAAACTTAAACAAGTATGAACAAAAAAGCTTAGTTTGCTATATGTTATCCACACATACATCAAGTTTTACAAATTATATTATTTGTACCATTTACCCAATAACCCTTATACTAGTTATGTTTTCATATCAACTATTTGAGTTTCTGCTAATTATATTTGAATAATGGATAGCTGATTGATAAAAAAATTATCTTTATTAATGAGAAAAATGAAAATTAGAACCCTTCAATCCAACTAATAGTATTATTATTAGCGCTTGTCATATATGTAAGGATTATGCATTTTTATGTTATTTTTGATGAATAATTGGATACCTATATCTAAAGATGATGGTCAAAATCATAATATATTTGTTAAGTAAATTTTGGAATGATTTTAAAATTTATACCAAAACAACCAATCATCACTAAATTGATGCAACCAAATGATTTTGATTGCGAACCTCATATACACATAAAAACACCACTAAGGTATTGGAAATGAAATATAACTAGCACAACCCAACTATTTGGATATATCTTATGAATAATTGTTCTTCATTAGCTTGTGATGAGCATTGCATGAGGTGTTAGGAATATTTTGTGCAAATCTTTTTGCATAACTTCTATCAATAATATTTTCATTTATCACTTTTTATGCTTGTTTTATTGGCGCATCTTTTGTCATTTGATATACATGCCCAAATAACCCAAATAAACAGTAACGCCTATTTTCCTTTTTTATCTTCAATAGATATTACTCAGTCATCCCTCTAATATAATGATCCTTGAATTAATTCTTTATAGTTTTATCATACATCCAGATTAGCATCCTCATTTTTGTCAGATCAATGTGATTATTAATGATTTTTGCATCACCTATTATTCAAATATATTCAATATACTCTAATTTTAATTTTATAAATTTACCATTATACTTCTATGATATTCTTTATCTCATAGTCGTCATGTTGCAGTTCTCCATTTTGATTGCATATTTTCAAATTTTGAAGTTGCCCTCATCTATATTCTCATTTTTCTTATATTGATCTAAGATGCTCATGTACACCTTGATATTAGTTATCTTCTTGTTATGTTGGCCACTAATTATTGATATCACACTCACTAATATTATATTGCATATACTCAGCCATTATTCTATTAATTCAATGTCCTCTAAACTTCTCATTGTTCAAAATTTTCACTTACTTTTTTTTCAGTCTTGTCAATTATAACTCAAAAGGAAATATAACTGTAGTATGGATGCATTGAACGTTGGTTAATTAATAACTTAACACATCTTTGGAATAACTTGACACAGTAGTGACTTGGCTTTGGGGTGGTTTCTCCGTGGGTGCAAGAAAAAGAAGGGTTACGGATTGAAATATTGTTCTTCATTTAACATTCACAATATGTGATAGATAAACTTTGTTTTCAGTTTTTACTCTTGCCTTCCTGTAATTTACTGGGAGGCAAAATTAGAGCATTATCGTGCCTCAACAATTACGTGCAATAGATGATGTCAAATCATCTTAATAAACTTATTTTATCATTTGTATTGTTTATATATGTTCTTAAAACTTGTTTTTCATCACTTTTTGATGCTCTGGTTGAGAGAAAAACTTAATCCGTTCTTACAGCTGAAAGTTTGACAGTATTGGAGCATAAGGGAAGTTGAATTGCTCCTTGGTCCTTTGTTTTTTTCCCTTATCTGTCAGCACATACTTTTATTCACTCATACTTTGTTTGACGAAAGAAATAACATCCTTGAAATATTGATTGCTTTAGATTTCATGGTAGCCGGAACTCTTTGCGTTTGGGCATGTCCAAGAAATGCCTGATTAACAGTTAGTTTTGAAAGTTTTCATTTTGGAACGCTAATGCTGCTGGTATTGCAAACTATTTCTTTGGAAGAAGTGATGTAGGCAAGCTTTGGGTGTGCTAGTTACTTGGGTTCTTTTGGTATTTGGGCTGATGGTTGCCTCTCGGATTGGGCCTTGGCTGCTTTGGTTTTGAGCTAAATTCTTGGGAACTATTTGGTTCTAGCTCATAAATACTTGAACTAATGTTAGCTCTTTAATATGAAAAGGAATTCTTCTTTTTTTTAGCTCATTATGTGGAGTTGGAGCTTGCCTCTTCCCCTTCTTTGTGTCCCCTCGGTTTCTCGTTGGTGATGTTTCCCGTGGCTGCTCTTTCTCCCTTGCTGGCTGCTAGTTCAAGTCCCCTTTGTGCCCCTTCGGTTCCCTGCCTAGTTGTTGGTCCAGTTCCTGTGCAGCCCCTTCGGTTTCCTCCCTGGTTGGTTGTCCCGTGGCTGATTTTTTCCAGTTTTCTGTGTGACCTTTTGGGTGCTGTTTTGGACTGAAAACTGGCCTAATTTAATGGGTTTAAATGAAGATAATTGTGGCTGTTTGGTTGCCCTTTTATCCTATATATGGGAGATGTTTTTGGCTATAATTAGATTTTTGGAAGGCAAAACCTGATGGTTTTTCTTCGTGGAAAAAGCTTGTTCCATTCCTCTCTTCTCCTAGGAAAGCTTGCGAGCTTCTCCTCCCTTCCGTCTCGACTTCTTGCCTCCTTCTATCCGCAAGTGACCACTCCAATTGTATCTTTCTTCTTGATCCAAGAAAAGCCAGTTTAGATGTTTGTGTTTGTGTCAAAGTTTGTAAGAGTCTTCTATAATAGAAAAGTTGAAATTTGTCTAATTTTTAGCATTTTATGTAATTTTCTATTATCCTAGGAAGTGCTATATTTTTTCTTGCAAAAATTAGATTTTTTTCTAATTTCTTGCTTGCATCAAGAAGTCTTATGCACCAAGTAGAAAACCACGTAGACCTATCCTTTCAGCTTGCAAAAAATGGTTTTTCTGTGATATCATTTGTGAAACCGATCTCAATTGGTTTGATAAGGTTGATAATGATGACCATATCTAATAATTCCACTTACACTGGAAATTGAAATGTAAATATGTAATACTAATCGATTAGTTGGTTTATCCTGATTTGCAACAGAGCAGAAGCTGTCTTGGATGCTATACTAAACCAACTCCAATAACAGCAGTGGATGAGCCTTCAAAGGGTCTAAGAATTCAAGGTCAGTCTGTCAGAAAACCTAGTATATCAGACGACTTTTGGAGTACAAGCACTTATGAAATGGAGAATAGTGGAGTTCAGTCTCAAAGAAGCATCTCTTCAATCAGTGCATCTGCTCGAGCTTTTGATCCTTATAGTGGAGCAGGAAGCTCAACAAATACACCCCGAGTTTGTGAATCATGGTTTGTTACTTATGTATCTTTTAATCCATCTACCTATTTTCACTGAGACATTTCCTGTTGATGCTGAAATTGATTATGATGCATGTAAAGGTTCAGAAACAATGCCAAAACTCGAAAATATCTATGGCATTGTATGCAAAGATTGAAGAAAATAATAGAATAAGTCCGTAATTAATTAGAAAGCTGTGAGATGTGGTTGAAAAAGGTTCAGAAACAATGCCAAAACTTAAAAGATCTATGGTATTGCATTTAAAGATTGAATAAAAAATATCAGAATAAGTTTAAAATTTTGATCTGAAGGGAAAGCTAGATTCGTTTCCTTTTGTGTGCTTTGTTTGCAATGCTAGTTTTGTGTATTTTTGCTTTGATTCTCAATTTTATGTAATATATTGTCTTTAAGAGCTGAAAAAATGGCAGAGAAACATTCAATAAGAAGGTCAAACAGTTGTGTAAGGCTGATGATGATCATGGCCATTACTACATTTTTTTCTAATATCACCAAACATACAAAACTATTGACATCCTGGATGTTTCCAGCATGTATAATTGTATCTAGATAAATTTAATTTAAGCAGTGTGCATTAAATACTTACTGTAAACCACAGGCCTTATTCTATGGAACCAAACTAGGCAGCAGTGGATTGGGGATAAAAAGGACCACAGAAAGACGGAGCAGGTTATTGATCCAAGATTAAGGTATGTCTGCATTCCTCCTATGAAGACATGTTGAAACATTGCCTGTGTTAGTTGAGCATTATAACCACAAATAGTTGAAGCTTGGGATAAATGTGCCCTTTCTGAATGAAAACAAATATTTCAGAAAGGTCGCTAATTTCTTCTTGTTTTAACTATTTACAATTGAATTATTTCACCCATTAATATTTTAGCAGCATCATAAATCCAAGTGACTATCATCACTGATGTAGACAAAGGGGGGGTCAACTCATGTCCAAAATAAATCAATTTTGGCCTCCCTCGAGTTTACAAGCTCAATCAAAATTGAGCTGAAATTTTAGCTCATTTATGAGCTGGTCTTTAGTTCACTTATTGAACTAAGGGTTAGCTCATTATTAGCTAACATTTTAGTTCATAGTTATCTTTTATTAAATGTACTTTTTATTGTTTTTATGTCTTTAATTATGTTTGTCTCTTGGAATTCAAAACCGGCCTTTGGAATTCCAAGAAGTGTTGTTTCCCATGTGTGGCTCCTTGGCTTCCACCATGGGCTATTGTTTTTTGTGCCTTTGCCCCTTGGATTTCCGGCCGGCTGCTGGTTTTCCGAGCCTGGGTGTTTTCCCGTGGCTGTGGCGCCTTGGTTCCGTGCGGCCTCCTTGGCTCCCGCGGTTGCTCCTTCGGTTCTTGGTCTTGGGCAGTTTTTCCGTGAAAAGCATTTGGGTTTTAATGTTTGTGATGTTTAGAATTCCTATATGAATTCATTGTTAGTGTCCTTTTGTATTCCCCTTTCATACCTATAAATATGAGGCGTTTGTAATGTTTGAAATAGTGAATGATATGTGATTTTTGGAAATGTAAACTTACGGGTTTCATGGAAAAGCTTGTGAGCTTTGTCCGTCTTCTTTCTCATCCCCTCCGGAAATCTTGCGAGCTCTTTCCAACCTTTTTTCTTGGCTTCTAACCTCTTTCGTCTCTCCGCAAGTGCCACTCCATCTGTATCCATCTTCTCTAAGTGAAGCAAGTTTAGGGTGTCTTTTAATTTCGATTCGAGTTTGTTAAATCGTCGTTTGTAGTCTTTTAATTTCTTCTTCTTAGTTTTATTTGAAATGTAAGAGTTTGTTCAAATATCTCTATAGTCATCTCTTCTTTTTGAGATATTTTGTGTCTTCTTTTATATAGGAAGTCAATTTTTTTTTGTGATAAAAAAATATAGGGTCCCCTATACTTTTGGATTACATCAATCACATGCAGGGGTTGTTTGGTGGCAGGATTTATGCCGGATTTGAGAAAAATCAAGCCAAACAGCCTAAAATGCAAAACCAAATCTCACGGCAAATGAAAGCCGCCGTAGACGGAAAATTCCGCCTTTTCGTGCTAAATCCCCGATTTCCGAAATCCTATTTTTTTCTTGATTTACATAATCCATTGACTCAAGAGGAAGAGTCCGCTCGTTAAATCCGTTCTATAGCCCAACAGTCACACGGGATTTAATAGGATTTATCATGAATGTTACCAAACAATTTTCAAGATTTAGGCCCTTAGGATTTCCGAAATCCGGATTTAGAGGATTTACAAAATCTTACTTAAATCAAATCCTGAGTGCTACCAAACAACCCCGTAGCAATATCATTATAATGTATAACCAGTCTGATTGTGCTCCACACATTCCTTTTTATTGTTATTATATTTGTCAATTTCAACCATAGATTTGGAAGCTAAACTCCATGAACCATACTCCTGCTCTTCTTGTATCACCTGTTTGTTTGTTCTTTATACAGTTGGAATGCAACATATGACAGTTTGCTAGGATCAAACAAGCCCTTTGCGCATCCTATTTCGCTCCCTGTAAGTTTTATCATATCTAATGAACAAACAAAACTCAATAGTCCTGCTCTTGCTTCTTTCTGTATTTTAAGCTCCTCAACTTGCAGGAGATGGTAAACTTCCTTGTGCTTGTCTGGGAGCAGGAAGGTTTGTATGATTAGATTGCTGATGAGATCACTATCAGATACTTTTCCTTCAGAGCAATTAGAATATAAACGCTTATATAAGCACCAGTGGCTTTTTCACCCCTCTATGAAAAAAGGTACACTGCGTCATTTGTAAAGGCTTCTAAGGAAAGCTGATTGTTAGTATATTATTTAGTGCAGTTCGCTTGCAATATTATTCAATCCCAAAAAATTAGATTGAAAATATTTATATATTTTTTCTTGTGTTCTTTTTGATCTTTTTTATTTATAATGACATATTATAGTTAATTGGGTCATGTTAGATACAAAAAATTGAATGATTTATATATAAATGTGTTAGATAGGTAGAGTTTGGTCGAGTCAGGTCTTGAATCAAATATATTTGAGTCGAGTCAACTTCAAGTTAGACACAAATTCAATCCATTGACCTGAGTTAACACTCCTAAGCGACACGATCATTGTTTGCATGCATCTATCATTTTATGTTGCTACTGCTATAAGATGTCACCTGATTTCAATGAACATCATCAATAATGAGAAAAGGTCTCCAAAATTTTAGACAAAGCCCTTTGAAATGAATAAAAACGAAAACCATAAAAAAATCCTTTCAAATCAATAAAAATGAAATCATATTTATAGATTTATGGATGACTATTTTGATTTTGTATTCAAAATGATGTGTTTATCCATACTAAATGATGGAGATTATATATATGTATATATATATATATATATATATATATATATATATATATATATATATATATATATATATATATATATATATATATATATATATATATATATATATGTGTTTGTGTGTGTGTTAATGCATTAATTAATTTATTAAATAAATTAGTTTATATATTTTGTTCTTAGGGTTTTGAATTTGTAGGATTTCAAAATAATTCCAAAGCATTCATGCACATCAAATTTATTCTCCTATTGGTATGTGTGACCTCTGCATATTCTCTAAAAACCAATAAGATTGAATAGAATGAAGATGATGAAAAAATAATGCTCCTTTCAAATGGGTTAATGAATATCAAGAAATATTTGTTTAAGTGTGCCCATCCTTATAGCATTGATTTGGGGAATCCTTTTATTTATATATAATACGAGTCCTTTCGAGCATTATTGACACAAAATAAAAAGGAAGATAAAGTGAATGCTCTTTATTACATTAGGAGGGGATAAAAAATATTTGTCAATTGAGAAGTATTATTTGGCTTTGATTTTTGTTGTTCAAAAGTTTCACCATTATATGATTTTTAATATGGCACTACTAAATTAAGATTAGGGTTAGAGTGCATAAGTTTTCGAATGGATTAAATTTTTTTTTTAAATTATGAATCATAAGGTACACTTGGTATGACATAAAGTCTTCTATTAGTTATGGCCAACTTATAATTGCCTTTTTAGACAAACAACCACTCCAAGTTTATAAGATTTCCTTGGAAAACATGATTTATGGAGGCCGAAAAAGATCCTACATTCACGATAGGTCAACAACCTCTTTTGACTAAGGAGTTGTTTGGTTGGATTAAATAAGGGTGTAAAATATTTCAAATGCTGGGGTTTTGAAAATTTTGGTATTTGGTTGGATGAAAAAAAATGCAAGGCAAAGTAAAGTAAATGTGTAAACTATTCTAGTTTATTTTTGAGGTAAATCAAACTAGCACAATTTTAAGCAATAATAGTTTACACTACAAGCAAGCTCGCTTGACTGGCGCTAACCATCTATGACCACATCGTCACAGCCACCCTCAATTGTCTCCCCGATCATCATCATCTTTAAACTTTACACTATATTTATTTTACTTAAAAAAAAATAATTCATCTAAATTTATTTCACACTAATCCAAATAACTCCAAAGCATTCTTTTTTTAAGCCAACCAAGCAACCTCTAAATAAATCAGGGTTCATGACAGTTTATGATGATGGAACTTTAAGATCTTTTTTAAACCGGGTGTATCATCGCCCCGATCATCATCATCTTTAAACTTTACACTATATTTATTTTACTTAAAAAAAAAAACATTCATCTAAATTTATTTCACACTAATCCAAATAACTCCAAAGCATTATTTTTTTTGAGCCAACCAAGCAACCTCTAAATAAATCAGGGTTCATGACAGTTTATGATGATGGAACTTTAAGATCTTTTTTAAACCGGGTGTATCATTGCCCCCCCCCCCCCAGCGAAAAAAAAAAAGCTTTAAGTTTACAGTGGTAAAATTCCAAACACTAAACCAAATTTGTTGCTGCTATATGCAAAGCATTTAGTTTCGAACTATTAGCCTTAATTGAAAATTCTCTATTATCATTGTCTTGCTCCAATGGAAAATCTGGAGCCCACAATATGCTTTATCATATAATTTGTATCTGAGTAATGTGCCTCGACTAACAATCATTATTGGTTTTCTTTGCCTCTTGGTGAGTCAACATATACAACTTACTTGACACAAGTGTTGATGTAGCAGAGCTTGTTTTCTTAAAGTCCTAGTAGGCTTGGATGTAGTTTTTACTTCACCTCGACTTGTAAAAACTCTCAATATATATCTTTGAAGGAACTATTCTCTTTCTCTAGAACTACTCTAAATCTTGAGATCTAAACTCTAACTTCTCTACTTACTCCCTCTTTATAATCATTGATCTTACTAAATATAAGAGACTAACATGTCACCAAGAAATACTTTTTTGTCACTTCCCACATACTGTATAAATGTTAATATTATCTTAAAAACATGAGCTTTTTTTTTTTCAAGGTCCAAACTTGAGCTTCTTGGATGGTTCTCCATCAAACTTTATTTTCCCAATATTCTATTCATGCTATATTGCAACATAGTAACTATATTATTATTGATCAATTCAACTATGCCCATTTATACAATAAACTCCATAAGTTTATCCTTCAAATCTAGCAAGAACCTCTAATACTTCTCCTTTAGAGTGTTTACTAGTTGAGGCGAGTAACTTACTAATGAAGGAAGTTTGGCCTCATAATATATAAAAGTTTTTTCACCACGCACTAGCCTAAGGAAAGACTCAAGCATTTACCAACTATGTGATAGTGGAATAAACTAGTATCATAGGGCTTCTATAAACTCAATCGAAGAGATCATATAATTTAATCTTTGTCTAACTCTTTCTTCTGTTGTCCTAATTACTGACATTCTATCTTACCCTTAAATAAAAATGATGTGAATAATACATTTCCATCTTTATGGCATTTTATATCATCATATATCTTCTCTACTCAAACTAATTTATCCTCGACCACTTGTGGCTTTGTACCTCCCTTAAGTAGACACAACTTCCTAATATGAAGCAATTGAAAGTGCCAATATGTACCAATTTCTCAACTAAAAGTTCCTCTCTAAGCATCTTTCATTAAATGTGCTAGTAAACATTCAAATTGCATCATAGAGTCAAATGGTATAGCATCAATAATAATTTGCACTGCCACACATAAAGTTCCCTATGTCGCTCTTATTATGTCACGTGGGTCCCACACCACCACCACCACCCCCAAATCAATTTAAATATAATCATAATATATACAAATCATTACAAGATGGTAATATTGTATAAACATATCAATACACCTTCAATGCAAACATTGAAAGGTTGATCCTTAAGCTACCCAAATCACTATATTTCAACTGTTATATCAAATTTTAATTTTTCAATGTTCCTAATCCATTGATATGGTACCACATTTACTATCATGCATCAACTCAATGCAACACGCACACAATAGCAAATCACACTAAGCTAAGTTGTGGTATATGAGAAGATGCATTTACAACTACCAAAGCAAAAGCAAAGTTCCCCTAAAATTCAAGATTTATTGGAGAGATTTATAAATTCCATAAATGCACACACATAGTGCCACTAATATACATTAGAGTATATTAATTACATCATAAAAGAAACATTATCTTTTATTAGCATGACCATATTTTTATTAGCTTTTATTAGCATTATCACATTTTATTACATTACTATAGTGCTTAGCTCTTATTTATAAGGTAATCAAGAATTTTAAGAGAACTTTAAAATGGGCATAGTTCACCTTGATGTGGACTATGCTAGCCTAAGATCATATAATTCAATAATATAAAAACTCCACCATTGGTAGGAAAACCACATCATAACTCCTTAGGGTTTTAACCAAAGCTAATCTAGTCACTTAGCAACCTTAGAATCCTCAATTTAAGACTACCAAAGATAGATCACAAATCAAACTAGGGCCGGTTACTGAATAGGGTAAATAACTAAATCATCTAGGCTCAAGTAGGATAAAATTAGAGTCTAAAGAGTATGGGATCCACTAGATAGTCTAGGATGATAGACTAACATATAAGTATAACCATGAAGAAGTCTAATGTCATTTGAACATGTTTAGGAATTAGTCACTAGCCCACTGAGGGTCATTTAAGAGAAAATTAAGGCCTCGACTACTAGTACACTTAAAATTAATTAGGGATAATTAGAGAAAAGTGAGAGTCACTAGATGTCTCCATATTAACTAAGACCATCTAAGGCACTCCATTGGCTAGTATTACAGCTAAGGCAAATTATTGGATCACTTAAATCAATTAGCTTAGACTATGGTCAAATATTCATAATGGAGGGCACTAGCACCTAGGGTTAAGTAGGATGGCCTTGGTGAAACCAAGTCTACTTAGGAAACACACCATAGGTGAGTCATTAAATCAATAGAAAAAAGTGACCCATACTTAGGGTCAATGGATCTAATGAATAACATATGATCTAATGGGCCAATCAGATCAAACCCTAACTTTAAGTGAAAGAGTTAACCTAATCTTAGAGGGGTTAAATTAGAATAAAATTGGGGGAAAAATGACATGAATAAATTAAACTAAATAATTAATTAAAAATTCCTAATAATTAGAACCTTAAAAATATTAGAGACAATTTGAAATCTAAATGATTTGAAATTTAAACCATAAGTCTTCAAGATCCTGATAAACCCTCATAATGAATTTTAAAGTTTTTACTATTAGACTTAATGAAATAATTAATTTAAGCCCTAGGAATACACACACACACACACACACTGTCACGACCCGACCCGAGACGAGACGGATCCCGCCTGCGCTGGATCGCGACGGAGCTGCACTAACCAGGATCTAGCTTTGGAATTTGGTTCGGAACTGAATCTTCCAAATAATTAATTCACACAGACTAACAAACACAGAGCTACTATGTATCATCAAATGCAGCGGAACAAAACATCTATCCGATTTCATTTCCTCAAAACAATCATCTACAGAACAGTACATGGCTTTCGACAGAAAGAAAGACAGAACAGAAAAGCCATGACTGTACAAAAACCAAAAGTACAAAAGTACCTATACTGATCAGACTCTGAACTAATCCTGGACTTCCTTGCCTTTCCCAGAACCTGAAAACCACCAGAAAGCAAGGGTGAGCTCAACAGCTCAGCAAAGCAACAAACCTCCAATCAAAATCCTCAGAATCTCAAAACCAACACAGCAGACAAATTCGTACAGAATCGAAACAGATTCGGACAGATATCAAATCAACAAAACTGTACGGAAATGGAAGTTGTATCAAATCAGAAACATAACAGATCAGACACATCAGATCAACAGAATCAGAATCGTACAGATCATATCGGAACAGAACAAATCATATCAGAATTATATAGCAGATATCAGATATTTAATTAATAGCTAAATTCCCTGACACTGACTGAATCTCATAGGATCCAGGCCACTTATGCCTCCCTTTGTGCTCACGGCACCAAAACAGATCAGATCAGATGTGCTTATAGCACCAGAATACATATATAGTGCATATAGCACCTAAACAGATTGTTTCCTCGGATCCGGAACAGAACAGATATCAGATTTCATATTGAGCTCATTTCAGAATTCCCAGACACTAACTGAATCTCATAGGATCCAGGCCCCTTATAACTCCCTTTATATAGCATATACAGATAGCATATCAATTCAGAAGATTTCCGGACAAAATAGAAATTACTCAAAAATCGGGCAGCACAACGGCAGTATACAGAATTTACACAATTTTCCTGAAAATCAAAATTCACCAAATTCGCACAGAATATAGATATCAACATTTTAGAACATTTATTCTACTGCACAGATAATTTCCAAGTTCACAGAAAAATCCAGTCGACTAAAAACACAGTCGAATCAAAAATACCCGGACAAAAATCTTAAAAAAAAATAACCAAAATATTCACACTCGGCACTTCAACAAAAATACAGAAAGTTACGCGGTAGAAACTAAACCAGTCGGAAATTACGGACGAAAATCGCGAACAAAACTTAATTCCGGACAGATAATACCGCCAAACTCGACGGTTCTGAAAATTGAGAAAGTCGGATTGTGCCTTACCTTGCGTACAGCAATTTCCTCAACAGTCTCTTCGGACAAAAAACAGCTCGGCGTCGCCGGAAAATCCACTTTTTCCACTTTTTCCTTCGTTTTTTTCTCTCTCCTCAATTTTTTTCTCTCTCTTCAAAATATCTCATTTCTATATATATCCAGACTGATCGTCCTGGACGATCGAGCTTTGTACCGGACGATCCATGAAGAGAATTATTTCGTCCAGACGAAAATTGCATATCGTCCCCGGCGAAGGGTTCTCTGACTTATTTTCGTCCAGACGATCCTGATTTCGTCCAGACGAACCATACAGCCAAACATGATTTTCTCTGCACAACCTGTACCGATCATCCCGGACGATCCGACTTCGTCCGGACGACGAACCTGGAGCAAAAAACTGATATTACAATCTCCCCAACTTAAAAAAAAAAAATGTCGTCCTCGACATTATCCAGTCCAAACTCAGTCAAAACAAGTATGGGTACAACCGTCTCATGTCAGACTCCTTCTCCCAAGTGGCTTCCCGTGCAGTACGGTGCTTCCACTGGACTTTAACTATTGGAATCTGTTTACTTCTTAGCTTTCGTACGTCGTATGCCAAAATCAACTCTGGCTCTTCCTTGTACGTCAGATTCTCCTGAATCTCAACCTCATCAGCAGATACTTTCTTCCCAGAGTCGGATACCCACTTCCTCAGAGTGGATACGTGAAACACATTATGCACATCAGGCATCGAATCAGAAATCATCAATTTGTAAGCAGCTTTTCCAATCCTTTCCAGGATTTCAAAAGGTCCAACATACCTCGGACTAAGCTTGCTCACCTGACCAAATCTGCTCACACCCTTCATCGGGCTGACTTTGACATACACAAAGTCACCAACCTGAAACTCTACAAATCTGTGCTTCTGATTGTAATACTTCTGCTGTCGATCTTGAGCAGCTTTCAATCTTTCTCTTATCAAATTGATCTTCTGAGCAGTTTCATCAGCAAAAGTGGCTCCCAAAGCCTGCCTATCTCCGACCTCCGTCAGAGTCAAAGGAGTACGGCACTTCCTGCCATACAAAGCTTCGTACGGTGCCATACCGATACTGGACTGAAAACTGTTGTTATAGGCAAACTCAATCAGCGGAATATGATCTTCCCAGCTTCCGCTAAAGTCCAGAACACAAAGTCTTAACAGATCTTCCAGTACCTGAATAGTCCTCTCAGACTGTCCATCGGTCTGAGGATGAAAGGCTGTACTAAAATGCAGTTTTGTACCCAAGCCTTGTTGAATGCCTTTCCAAAGTCTGGAAGTAAAACGTCCATCTCGATCAGATACGATCACACGAGGCACACCGTGCAATCTGACTATCTCTTTCACATATATCTGTGCCAAGCGATCAACTGAATCCGTCTGTCTGATCGGAAGAAAATGGGCTGACTTCGTCAATCGATCTCTACAACCACCCAAATAGCGTCGTGCCCTTGTCTAGATCGAGGGAAACCCATCGCAAAATCCATCGTTACGTTACCTCCTCCCATTTCCACTCAGGGATAGGCAACGACTGCAACAATCCACCTGGTCGCTGATGCTCTGCCTTTACCAACTGACAGGCTTCGCATCTCGACACAAACTCTGCTACATCTTTCTTCATCCCAGGCCACCAGAACAAAAGCTTCATATCAGCGTACATCTTACCACTGCCTGGATGTACAGTGTAGCCTGAATGATGAGATTCATACAGAATCTCCTGCCTCAAGTCTCCAAACACAGGTACCCACAACTTGTTCTTACAGAAAATAGCACCAGAATCAGAAATTTGAAGTTCAGGAGTCTTACCAGATCCAATTTGAGCAATCAACTTCGAATAATCAGAATCTGACTTCTGGGCTTCTTGAATCCTTGTTTCCAAAGTAGACCGAATACTCATCTGAGCCAACTCCAAACCACTGGAGGAAATCACTTCCAACTGCAAACGCTCCATATCACGAATCAGAAAGTCATCACAAGTAAGCTGAATACCTGATAATCCAGAAGACTTCCTGCTCAAGGCATCTGCTACCACATTAGCCTTACCAGGCTGATACTGAATAGTCAAATCATAATCTTTGATCAACTCGAGCCACCTTCTTTGTCTCAGATTCAGATCCTTCTGAGTAAAAATATACTTCAGGCTCTTATGATCAGTGAAAATCTCACATCTGACGCCATACAGGTAATGACGCCAAATCTTCAAAGCAAACACAACTGCAGCTAACTCCAGATCATGCGTCGGGTAATTCTTCTCATGTGGTTTCAACTGTCTAGAAGCATAAGAAATTACCTGACCATGCTGCATCAGGACACATCCCAGTCCTTTCAGTGAAGCATCACTGAACACCTGAAAACCTTCCGTACCTGACGGAAGTGCTAACACTGGAGCTGAAGTCAAACAATCCTTCAATCGCTGAAAAAACTCGCCTCACACTCCGGTGTCCAAACAAAAAGGTACTGACTTCTGAGTCAGTCTCGTCAGAGGCGTCGAAATCTGTGAAAATCCCTTCACAAATTTTCTGTAATATCCAGCCATGCCCAAGAAACTACGTACCTCAAATACCGTAGTCGGCCTTGGCCAATTAGCAACTGCCTGAATCTTCTGGGGATCTACAGAAATGCCTTCTCCGCTAATCACATGCCCCAGAAAAGAAATGCTCTTCAGCCAGAATTCACACTTGGAGAACTTGGCATACAGCTGATGCCGCCTCAAAGTCTCTAACACAATCCTCAAATGTCTGGCATGATCATCCTCAGATGCAGAATATACCAGAATATCGTCAATGAAGACGATCACAAACTGATCCAGATACTCCCTGAATACTCGGTTCATCAGATCCATGAAAATAGCAGGCGCGTTGGTTACCCCAAAAGGCATAACCAAAAACTCATAGTGCCCGTACCGAGTACTAAAAGCTGTCTTCACCACATCAGCTTCCTTCACCTTCACCTGATAATATCCGGATCGCAAATCAATCTTCGAAAATACTGAAGATCCGGAAAGCTGATCAAACAAGTCGTCAATCCGAGGCAAAGGATACTTGTTCTTGATCGTGACCTTGTTCAAATCTCTGTAATCGATACACATACGGAGTGTACCGTCCTTCTTCTTCACAAACAGAACAGGTGCTCCCCAGGGCGAAACACTAGGGCGCACAAAACCTCTATCAACCAACTCCTGAAGCTGAACTTTCAACTCAGAAAGTTCTTTCGGTGCCATCCTGTACGGAGCTTTCGATATCGGAGCGGTACCAGGAAAAATATCGATAGAGAACTCCACATCTCTATCCGGAGGTAAACCAACCAGCTCCTCAGGAAAAATATCAGCAAACTCCCGTACCACAGGGATCTCAGAAACAGAACCAACCTCAAGGTTCAAATCCCGCACCGAAGCCAAAAACACTGGGCATCCCTTCTTCCACATCCTGTTCACTTCCAATACAGAAATCAGACTGGAGAGAACACATCGTAATCCCTGAAATACAACTCTTTCTCCAGCCATAAGCAAACTCACTTGCTTCTTCAGATAGTCTATCTGGGCTTCATACTGACTCAACCAATCCATGCCCAGAATTACATCATACGATGAAATCGGCAACCGAATCAAACTTGATTTCACTTCTGGCCAGCAATCTCGATCTCACACAAACAAAATTGCCGAGCAATCAAAGGATTCCCAGCCGGTAAAATCACAGACAAAGAAACCGGAAGTAAAAGAGAATCCAAACGTAAAGCCTCAAAACAGTGCTCGGACAGAAAAGAATGACTCGCTCCAGAGTCAAACAAAACACGACAGGGCTGATCAGAAATGTAAATCGTACATGTCACAACATCGGGAGCATCTCGAGCCTCCTGCTGACTCAAGCTGTAAACTCGTGGCTGAACTGGAACAGGAGCTGAAGCAACGGAACTACTCTGCTCCCTCTGAACAGTAGGTGGTCTCCGTGGTGCAGAACTAGAACCACCACCTCTTCCAGCAAATCCCTCAGGGCGAGGAGGAACAGTCCTCGGTCTTCCTGCTGAACCGGCAGGTCTGACAAAGCCCTCAGATCGCTGATCAAATCCCATCTGCGGACACTCTGCAATCCGATGTCCTGACTGACCACATCGGAAGCACAGACCAGCCATCCTATAACATTGGCCGAAGTGTCGCCGTCCACAGTTTTGGCACACAGGTGCCGAACTGACTGATCCCGAACTCGTCGTACTAGTAACAGTACCAGACGATCCTCCGCTCCTTCTGGAATCTCCAGATCCAGAACCGGAAACAAATCTCCTCTTTCCGGAGGAACCACTGCCAGATGCCTCGCCTCCAAACCTCTTCCTACTCGCAGTCCACCGCTGCTGAGTAGCCATCAAGTCGTTCTCTATCAATCGATTTCGCTCCACAAGCTCGGAGAAATCAGTAATCCGGAATGGTATCAGGGGCTGCCTCAAGGTATCTCGCAATCCCCTCAGAAATCTGTAACATCTCTCAGCAGAAGTGCTAACCAGCTGCGGAGCGTACCTGGCTAATGCAGTAAACTCAGCCTCGTACTGCATCACCATCTTGCTCCCCTGAACAAGCCTCAGAAAGTTCTCCTGCATCTGCTGTCGTGCAGAAGGGGGAATAAACCAATCTCGGAATACCTCAGTGAACTCTTCCCAAGTAATCAAAGAGTTCAGTCTGCCCTGAAATCTGGCTGCCTGCTGGCCGTCCCACCAGTGCTCAGCCTCTCCGTCTAACAGAAAAACTGCTAACGGTACCTTCCTGTCTGACGGACACTGCATCCCGTCAAAGGTCTTCTCCACTCTCCTCAGCCACTCTTCAGCAGCTCTGGGCTCAACAGCGCCCTCAAACCTCGGAGGTTTCAACCTCAAAAACAACTGCAAATGTCTATCCAGGTCATCAGATCTGACAGTAGAAGCTCTACTCTGAGTCTCGCTCATCATCTGAGCAACCAGCGAAGCAAACTGAGAAAGCGTATCAGCACCGACCACTGGGGATGTACTCCCCACTGGTGCTGCCTGATCGGCACTCTGACTGACCATCTGTCATGTCTGGGTCTGGCTGATCCATACAGAAAAATCCAGAAAATCCGGAAAAAAACTATCACAAAAACAACAAAAATAAAAAGCCAAACAAATCAAAATTACCCCCCAGACAGACTTACTGATCACTTCCTACAGCTCTGTTTCACAAAATTCTCAAATTCCAAAAACCATTGCTCTGATACCAAAAAAAAGCTTGTCACGACCCGACCCGAGACGAGACGGATCCCGCCCGCGCTGGATCGCGACGGAGCTGCACTAACCAGGATCTAGCTTTGGAATTTGGTTCGGAACTGAATCTTCCAAATAATTAATTCACACAGACTAACAAACACAGAGCTACTATGTATCATCAAATGCAGCGGAACAAAACATCTATCCGATTTCATTTCCTCAAAACAATCATCTACAGAATAGTACATGGCTTTCGACAGAAAGAAAGACAGAACAGAAAAGCCATGACTGTACAAAAACCAAAAGTACAAAAGTACCTATACTGATCAGACTCTGAACTAATCCTGGACTTCCTTGCCTTTCCCAGAACCTGAAAACCACCAGAAAGCAAGGGTGAGCTCAACAGCTCAGCAAAGCAACAAACCTCCAATCAAAATCCTCATAATCTCAAAACCAACACAGCAGATAAATTCGTACAGAATCGAAACAGATTCGGACAGATATCAAATCAACAAAACTGTACGGAAATGGAAGTTGTATCAAATCAGAAACATAACAGATCAGACACATCAGATCAACAGAATCAGAATCGTACAGATCATATCGGAACAGAACAAATCATATCAGAATTATATAGCAGATATCAGATATTTAATTAATAGCTAAATTCCCTGACACTGACTGAATCTCATAGGATCCAGGCCACTTATGCCTCCCTTTGTGCTCACGGCACCAAAACAGATCAGATCAGATGTGCTTATAGCACCAGAATACATATATAGTGCATATAGCACCTAAACAGATTGTTTCCTCGGATCCGGAACAGAACAGATATCAGATTTCATATTGAGCTCATTTCAGAATTCCCAGACACTAACTGAATCTCATAGGATCCAGGCCCCTTATAACTCCCTTTATATAGCATATACAGATAGCATATCAATTCAGAAGATTTCCGGACAAAACAGAAATTACTCAAAAATCGGGCAGCACAACGGCAGTATACAGAATTTACACAATTTTCCTGAAAATCAAAATTCACCAAATTCGCACAGAATATAGATATCAACATTTTAGAACATTTATTCTACTGCACAGATAATTTCCAAGTTCACAGAAAAATCCAGTCGACTAAAAACACAGTCGAATCAAAAATACCCGGACAAAAATCTTAAAAAAATAACCAAAATATTCACACTCGGCACTTCAACAAAATACAGAAAGTTACGCGGTAGAAACTAAACCAGTCGGAAATTACGGACGAAAATCGCGAACAAAACTTAATTCCGGACAGATAATACCGCCAAACTCGACGGTTCTGAAAATTGAGAAAGTCGGATTGTGCCTTACCTTGCGTACAGCAATTTCCTCAACAGTCTCTTCGGACGAAAACAGCTCGGCGTCGCCCGAAAATCCACTTTTCCACTTTTTCCTTCGTTTTTCTCTCTCCTCAATTTTTTTCTCTCTCTTCAAAATATCTCATTTCTATATATATCCAGACTGATCGTCCTGGACGATCGAGCTTCGTACCGGACGATCCATGAAGAGAATTATTTCGTCCAGACGAAAATTGCATATCGTCCCCGGCGAAGGGTTCTCTGACTTATTTTCGTCCAGACGATCCTGATTTCGTCCAGACGAACCATACAGCCAAACATGATTTTCTCTGCACAACCTGTACCGATCGTCCCGGACGATCCGACTTCGTCCGGACGAACCTGGAGCAAAAACTGATATTACACACACACCCCCCCCTAATTTATAGCATTTGGACAACAACAACATCAAGCATTTATCACACTATATGGGGTCGGATACATGAATCATTTTTCTCCATTGTGTCATATTAAGAGTCAAATTCTCATTTAAATCTAATAAAAAAGTAAATTTCTAATATTTTTTAATTAAGTCTTTTTAGGTGTACCTATACTTTCCTTAACCTAGGTCAAATATAATACATCTAATCTCTTAACTGATTCATCAGAAGGCCGATGCTTTATGTGATCAAACCATCTAAAATAACTCTCTCTAATCTTATCTATCATTGGAGCTACTCCAACCTTTTCACATATATGCTCATTTCACGTTCAATCTCTTAGAGTAAAGCCACTCATCCCTTGAGCATCCTCATCTCTGCAACAATTAACTTAATTTTATGCGTCTCTTTTAATGACTAGCATTCTACACCATAAACCATTGCAAATCTTTCCACCATCTTATAAAATTTATAGCATTTAGACAATAGAAGAAAATATTATGCATTCATCAAATAATCTTATGTTTAAGAATTGAGGCCCTGTCTCCAATCATAAAGCAAAGAAATTGAAATCCATAAAAAACTTAATTGCTAGGCTTTTATAATAAGCATGAACTACAAGCAAAGTTTGAGTAGTGTGAGAAACCAAAATTGTGGATTCACTATTATAACCTGAATCGGTCCGGTTTCTCCCGTACTCCCAAGCAGTTGCTTCGACTCTTCTTTCGCTTGAATCGCGAACCAGCCTAGCTCACCTCTGTTACCCTCACACGCGTCTCTTCCTCACGATTTCTTTTCCTATTTGAAAGATTCTCCCACATATAACATCCCTCTCATACCATTTAAACCTAATAGGGACTTAGGGCATCAAATTTCTACTTCTTCCCTTTTGCAGCAGTTGCCGTATCCACCCTTCTCCTTCCTCCTAGCCCCTTTTTCGCAACAGCAACCAACAATGATTCCTTCCTCCAATAGATAGTTCAAACCTTCTCTTTTCTGATGTCCTTCATTCTTTCTTCTTTATTGCCAAGGAATAGGATGGATGTTCTATCTTTTGTAGAGTTTAGGTTATTTGATTCGTATTGTGTGGAAATACTATTATGATAAGTTTATCTTTCTTTGGGAGGAATTCTTGTTTATCTTTGATGTTCAAATTGTTATGTTATCATTTAGGCTTGATTAAGGATATTCATTATATTCCTATATAGAAATATTGAAGCTCGGATATGTAAACCTTTTATTTCAAGCATTGGTGTATTCATCATGATTCTTTTATAGGGCCTTCGAGTCGTGGCCCTCATAGCACTGTCAATTGATTATCGTTTAGGCTTGAAGTTTCGTGTCGCTTGTCTAAAGGTAAGTAACTGTTATTTACTTTGGGATAATTGTAACCTTCTTTGTTAATGGCTCTATATTCTTGTTGCATGTGAACAAAGTTTTTTTAGAAGCTCAAGAGTTATTTGGTGTATGTGCCTATTCTCACCACTCCTTTTAGTACCGATGGATTTCAGATATATAGTGACATTTCACATCAAGGCTTGGGATGTGTCTTAATGCAATACGATAAAGTGGTGGCTTATGAATCCAGATAGCTTAAGGTGCACGAGAAAAATTACCCTACTCATGACTCAGAGTTAGTTGCAATCATTTTTGCACTAAAAATCTAGAGGCATTACCTTTATGACATTCACTGTGAGATTTTTACTGATCATAAGAGCTTGAAATATATTTTTACTCATAAGGAGTTGAACTTAAGGCAAAGGCGATGACTTGAGTTAATGAAGGAACATGATTTGCAGATTCAATACCATCCAGGCAAAGCTAATGTGATGGCAGATGTTTTAAGTAGGGAAGTCTTCATCTTATACAACTTGGATGATCACTCAGGAGTGACAGTTAGTGTATGAAATAGAGCAACTACAGCACGAGATAGTACCAACAGGAGGCTACTTTGCTATTTATCATATGTCTATTCAGCCGATGATTATGAACCGGATTCATGAAGCTCGAATGGAAGATATAGAGCTGATGCAGATTAATGATCAAGTTCAGAACAAATTGAAGCCGGATTTCACTGTTGATCAGATGACTGCCTTAAAATTTAAAGATTGACTATGTATTCCAGACCATGTCGAACTTCGTAGGACATACTTCGGGAGGCGCACACCACTCCGTATTCAGTTCACCCAGGAAGCACGAAAATGTATTAAGATATTAAGAAGCTATTTTGGTGGCCTGGTATGAAGAATAATGTGGCAAGTTCATAACCAAGTGCTTGATGTGTCAGATGGTCAAGGCAGAACATCAGAAACCTTGTGATATATTGTAATCTCTTCATATTCCAGAATGGAAGTGGGAGGAGATTGCTATGAACTTCGTAATGGGCTTGCCCATATCAAAGCAAGGTCATGATGCAGTTTGGGTCATAATTTATAGGCTTACCAAGACATCTCACTTTCTGCTTATCAAGCAGAGTGACTTTGTGGAAAAGCTAGCAAGGATCTATATGAATGATATTGTTCGACTACATAGGATTCCTCTTGTCATCGTGTCTGATAGAGATGAGAGATTTACTTCAAGACTTTAGAAGAAAGTGCAAGAAGCTTTGGGTACGAGGTTAAATTTCAGCACTTCTTTTCACCGACAGATAGATGGTCAGTTGGAGTGCACCATTCAGACATTAGAAGATTTCTTAAGAGCCTGCATTCTTGACTTTAGTGGAAGCTGGGAGGACTACATTTTCTTGGTGGAATTTTCTTACAACAATAGCTTTCAAGCTAGTCTCGGCATGACACCTTATGTGGCACCTTATGAGGCTCTTTATGGTAGAAAGTATAGATATCATTTCTGTTGGTTTGAGGGCAGTGAGAGGAAGCTCTTGAGACCTCAATTGTTTAATCAAGCTACTGGGAAGATTCATCAAATATGAGAAAGGTTTTGTTTAGTTCAAGAGCGTTAAAAAACATATTTTGCTCCTCAGCATAAGAATGTTGAATTCGAGGTTTGTGATCATGTGTTTTTGAAGGTTTTACCCATACCTGGAGTTATCAGATTTGGCAAAAGTGGAAAACTTCATTCCCGTTTCATTGGACCTTTTGAGGTGTTCGAGAAAATCGATAAAGTTTTTTATAGATTGGCTCTTCCTCCAAGGCTTGCAAGAGTACATAATGTCTTTCATGTATCGCTTCTCTGGCGCTACATACACGACAGATCTCACATTAGTCAGTTTAACCCTTTGTTGATTCAAGAAGATCTGAACTATGAAGAGGTACCAGAGCACATTTTTGGAGCGTGAAGTTTGATAGCTTCGTTGTCGATCTATTCCATTTGTCTGAGTGCTTTGGAAGAACCAGTCAGAACAGGAAGCCACTTAGGAGATTGAAGAAGAGATGATCGTGAAGTACCCACAACTATTTTTTTAACTAAGGTATCTATGAATTTGGTGACCAAATTCTTTTAAGGGAGGTAATATGTTATAACCCAAAAAGGACACCCGAATCGATCCGATTTCTCCTGCATACGCAAGCAGCCGCCCCGACTGTTTCTTAGCCTAATCACGAACCAGCCGAGCTCGCCTCCTTTAGTCTCACGCACATCTCTCCCTCGTGATTTCTTTCCTTATTTGACACTCTCTCGTCTATATCATCCCTCTCATACCATTTAAACCTAATAGGGACTCAGGGCATCAAATTTCTCCTTTTTCCCTTATGCAGTGGTCGTCGTATGCTTCGTTCTCCTTCCTCCTCGCCCCTTTTTAGCGATAGCAGCCTGCAACGATTCCTTCCTCCCATAGTGAGTTCAAACCTTCTCTTTTTTCCCCCTCCTCCCTTCGTTTTTTTTCTTTATTGCCAAGGAATAAGAGGGATGTTCTCTCTTTTGTAGAGTTTATGTTATTTGATTTTTATTGTGTGGAAATACGCTTATGATAAGTTTATCTTTATTTGGGAGGAAGTTTTTGTAAGTTATAAAGATCATTTATAATGAATGATAAAACAAAATTTAAATCAAAAGATTTTCAAGTCTATCAATCTTCAAAATGTTTTTCTTTCCATTCTAGAAAATGATATATATAAAAGCTTATGATCTCTAGTAGAACATTTGCAAGTTATCAATGTCATTTGTGGTTGAGGGAAAAGTTTTATTTATGTTTGATGTTCAAATTGCTATGTTATCATTTAGGCTTTATTAAGGAAATTCATTATATTCCAATATAGAATTATTGAAGCTATGGTTTGTAAACCTTATGTTTCAAGCATTGGTGTATTCTTCATGATTCTTTTGTAGGGTGTTCGAGTCATAACCCTTGTAGCGTTGTTAGCTGATTATCATTTAGGATTGAAGTTTTGTGTGCTTGTCTAAAAGTAAATAACTGTTATTTATTTTGAGATAAATGTACCCTTCTTGGTTAGGGGCTCTATATTCTTGTTGCTTGTGATAGGTTTTCAAATATTACGTTGCCAGTTCTATTTCCAATATTAATTAACATTGTGTTATGTCAAAAAGCTTTTTTATGGCCCATATTGAAATCATCATGTGATAGAAATATTATTAATTAATTTGTTGATGCATGAACTTTTAGCATTTAAAATGGTTCTTGTTGTAAAAGGTTAAATTCACATACATTAGTTTTATTCAATACAATATATAATTCTCATGTTGTAAATCATTTTGGTTATATAAATTATAATCGTCATGTTGAATTATATAAAACATGTTGATTATTTGTAATAGCTTTTTCACTGTGTGATTATGTGTATGTCGGTATAATTCTATTGATTTTTGGCTAGCCGAGGTTAACGGGCCCTCAGAGTGACAACTCTATAAGAAATCACTGAATTTCCTTAGGTTGGTGTTTTCCATCATGGTATGTGTATATGATAAAACGACAACAAATGTATATGTTTAAATGTAAGAGAATATTAACAAACATGAATTGGAAGTAATAAATGAATGTAGGTTATTTTGAGATATGATGATACTTAGTGTGATTGTATTTTTTGGCATTTAAAATAATTACATTGATAGTAACTTACCACATACATTAATGTCACTAACATATTAAATTTCTTTTATAACAAACATGACATATCTCATGGAGATTTTGATTTTCTCATGGATATTTTGATTTTGGGAATATAGATTATTATTCCTCTCTTTAGGTTGTTACTTCTATCATTTGATTGTCCATATTGTATGTCTCATTTCTTTTGTCGTTTATGCTTTTATAGATAGTAGTTACTTACAGAGTTTGATTTATCAAACTCACATGTTATCTTTTTTTCACTAAGTTCAACAGGCGTATTTGGTATACCACTACTTCAGGAGCAGAATTATCAGCAGTAGATTATTTTTTTGTATTTATTATTTTATAGTAGTTTATTATGTTTGTGTGCATTTAGAACTGGGTAGTTTATTTCTTGCTTTTGCTATATTTACATTCATGTTGGCTTGTATCAGAATTATTATTATTTGGATGTATTGGTTAATTGAACTTTTATTAATGGATTGGCTTCATTTCACTTCATTTGTTTACTCTGATGCATATATATATATGCATATTCTCTTTGTGAATACAAAACAAAATTTCTTATCCCTTAATCGCGTCCCGTATTGCTGGGTGTACTGCCTCCAGATCGGGGTGTGATATTCACAAAGTAAAAAACTTTTGCAAAAGAGAGTATTTATAAGAAAAGCCTAGGCAAAAATAAGTTTAAAATTTTTTAAGAATTATAATAATGCATACAAAACCCAAAAAGACATACTTCATATTTATTTTTATGCGAGGCTAGTGAGTTCCACCTTAGGTAGAACAAGTTGGGGCCCAAGGTGAGCTAGTTTGGCCACAAGGAGAACAATTTAGAGCATAGGGGAGAGAAAAAAGGATTAAAATGAACAAGTTAGCAGATGTTTTCATGTGAGATTAAACGAAGAAGATGCTGAGAGGTAACCGAGTGCTAATTTTGATGTATACGATAAGTTTGGATGTTACATAAGTAAATATTAAAATTAATATTAGAAACATATAAATAATAAAATTTCAAATGCTATGCATGTAAATCCCCCAAACAAATATCCTGATTTTTTTTAACTTCTTTCTGGTATCAAGAACAAATGCATATATTGAATATGCCAAAACTTGTTAATTTTGCATTGCAAATCCTACAAGAGATAGCTAACGATGTAATTTTATTCTTCCATTAAAGGCTCACAAAATCAGACGTCCTATTCGATCACAATGAAAAACAAAATCAAATCAAATCAATTAGTATAAGCAACAAAGAAAGAGACTTCGCCGGCCATTAAAAAGACACTGATCATGACTTCTTCTTCAACATGGAGGTCGGGTTGCCATCGAAGAGATCTTCTATATAAGATTCAAGATCATCTGGCCCAAACTTAATATACTTCTCCGTCTGTCTTCCAGGATCCAAATACTGGCTGAATCGCCCAAGAAATGACCGATATGCCGGCACCACCACTGCCGATACAGATACCCTGAGCTCCGACTGCAACTGTTCATCGCTCACCAACCACCCGCTCTGTGTCTTGTGTATTTCCTCAAACATGGAGTTAAAGCTCTTGAATCTCTCCTTAAGCACTGGCTTCAAAACTGAACCTTTCACCTGCAAACCTTCGTCTTTGAAGCATCCCAGTACCTTAGACCATGTCTCCCGTTGATAGTTCTTGTGGTACTTTCGTAAATCGGACGATTTCTTCCTGCACCAAGTCTCCCCTAAAAGCTCTTTGATTTCTGCAGAACCTTTGATCTTTTGCACTATGTATCTCCCATTGTTCATCATGAAGATGTTGCTGAGGGCTAGGTCTTTGTAGAGCTTTGCCTTTGATTCCAGGTTGGCATTGAGCAGGTCCATTACTTGGACTACCTGGGAAGCAAATAAAGGGCTTTGGCCGCTACTCCCCGCCCAGCGACTGCAGTCTCGGGCTGAGTTGTCATCACCGTCGCCGTCGTTGCTGTATGAAGACGGCGACGTCGACATCGACCTGTCTACTTTTCGGTGATCTTTGAAAACTTGCTCGAGCGTGTTCTTGTACTCGCAGGCGTATTTGAGGTAGTTCAAAACATAACGGGTGAGGGGATGAACGGCGCCGCCGGGGACGGGGGCTTTAGCTGTATCGGATTTGATGGAGATCTCCAAATCGCAGAAAATAAAAACGGCTGCTTCGCCGAGGCGGGTGCGAACAGAGGACAGATCCATCTTGATGTCTTCGTCGACGGTGTGAGAATCGAAGATCTCATCGAGTTTCGGGATCATATCTCGAAGGGCTTCGTACATGTCGAGAACTTTGAAGAGCTTTTCGGCGGAGCGCTTGACCATGGATACTGCTTCGGCGAAGGTGAGGAGTTGGATGAGGAGGCTGCGGGCAAGGCTGCGGATAATGGCGTCGACAATGGGGCGATGGGGACCATCGAAGACGCTTTCGCAGAGCTCGCGTTCGCGTGGGATGGAGATGGTGATGGCGTGGCGAAAGGCTTTGGTCCACGAAGCAATTTCGGATTCTAGCGTTTCCCAAGGCATGCGAAGAATGTCATCGATGCTTATTTTATCAAAACCGTTGTCGGAGAGGCTGGCATCCATGGCGTTGCGCCGCGCGATGGTGTAAAACTTGGCAGCACTCTGTTTCGTAGCCAGAGGTGATCATGGCGCTGGCAATGTGGCGGAGACGGGTGGTGCTTTGGTGATCAGGGTGAGGGGATGTCAGGTCAGCGGAGGGGGAATCAGGAGTCGCGGAATGATCGGAGAGATTGGGTTGGAGAACGCAGCGATCGATCGGCTCGTGTACGAGACTGAATGACGGGCGGCGTTTAGGCTTGGATGCGCCGGAGGTGGAATCCGAAGGGGGTTTCCTCGACTTGGAGGAAGATTCGTTGACAAGAATGGAATGAAACTCGTCTTCTAAGAATGCCATGGCGTGGTGGACGACGGCGCCGATTTCGTTCATGGCTTGGTAGTACTGGGGTTCCGAGCCGGAGAATTCAGAGAGGGCGGCGCTGAGTTTAGAGGCGCGGTCGACGGAATCGAGAAACGAGGCAACTTCATGGGAATCCGAAGAAGACCATCGATCGCCGCCGCAATCGTACTTGGCGATCTCTTTCTCGAGCAATGCGCCGAAGCGGGAAATGGCGATATCAGGAATCTCCGGAATGGTCTCCGGCGAATTGTGGAGGATTGCGAGGAACTGGTCGATGTCATCGGAGAGGGAAAGGAGATCGTAGTGGTCGGGGATTTCTCCGGCCGTTGTGGCTGTCTCGTCGTTGTTGTCCTGCTTCTCATTAGCGGGTGAATCTTCTTTCTCTTCTCGTTCCTCATTATCGTCTTTTTCTACCTTGTTTGCGTCGGCGACTTCAGCGACGTCCTCGGAGATGGGATGAAAGTGGAGAGAGCTGAGGGAGAGGTTGCGATCGGAGCCGCGGAGTTTCTCCTCGCGAGAGGAGATGAAGCTAGAGGATTTCTGGGGAATGTGAGAATGGGTTCGTTCCATTGTTTTTGTTCTTCTTTGCTGCTATCCAAAAGAAGAGAGGACAGATAAAGGAAATGGGCATGAAGGGAAGGGAGGGGGAGACTGAGGAAGATGAGGAGGGGGAGGAGAGAAGGGAAGAGAAGAGGTTGAAACGGTATTGGGGCTTTGCATACGACGAGAGGTTGGGGGAGTAGAAGCCTGCACGATGCGCGCTGGTCGATTAGATAATGGCCAGCCCGGTTTTTAAAGCTGGTCGATTAGATAATGGCCAGCCCGGTTTTTAAACAGAATATTAAAAAAAAAAAATTAATAAAAACAGCTGTAGTTTATTACTATTATTTTTTTAAAGAAGGCAGTTGTGGTGACCCATTTGAGGGTTAGGGCTATGAAAGAGCTCATTGTTTTTTGTTTGATCATTATTGTGGGCTAGAATATATGCGGCGATAGAGTTGTAATTTTGCGTCTTAGCGTTATACAGATATCCAGGTCACACACAGAGAACACAAGATTTTCTATGTGGAAAATCCTGGAAAGGGGAAAAGCCACGGGGTCTAACCCAGTTGAAAATATTTCACTAGAATTTGAGTTGAGTAAAGTTGGCTGACTCGTCCTTGAGGGCGATCATATTACAAATGTCAACCGTATGGTTGAAATCTAGTATTAAATCTGACGTCACTTGGAAGTTGAGGCGTCAATTAGTAGTCCAACACTAATTTGGTAGAACTCTAGCATCAATTGATGGTCTGGTGGAGTTTAGAGCCTAAAGTGGTGATCTGACAGAGTTCATGTGAAACCTCGTTCCTTTGCTGTAGCTGCTGGGAAAAGTGATTTTTCCCCAGGATCGGCCGGGACGATGGTGAGATCGTCCAGGCCGATCAGTGCATTGAAAACAGTTGATTTCTGGAATGTTCTCTGGAGTGATTTCTGGACTGAATCGTCCGGGACGATAGTGAGATCGTCCAGGCCGATCTGCACTGTTCAAAATATCGTCCTGAAACTAGTTCTGGGAACCGTCCAAGACGATCCATTTTGGTCTGATCGTCCCGGGACGATTTGGCGATCGGCCAGGCCGATCAGCCTAATGATATATGAAAATGAGCTCGTTTTGAAGAGAGAGAGAAAGTCATTTTAACATATCAGATATTTTGAGGAGAGAGAAAGAGCGAAAAAGCAAAGGAAGAAGTCCGATTTCGGGGCCCGCGGAGCGATTTTCGTCGTTCGTTGCTATTGGATATTTTGTTTGTTTCGCTGTAAGGACTCCGAACCCTACTTCTGTTTTCAAAGATTTTGAGGTTTTGTAAAATGGTGCTCATATTTGTGTTTTTGTAAGTGATTTTCGTACCCGGTTTGGTACTGGCGAAGATTTCACCGCATAACTTTTGGTATGTTGTAGATGTGATTATTCTGCACGTTTTGATTATTTTCTGGCAGATTTCGTCCCGTCCGTTTTGGTTCTGCGGAGTTTTATTTTGACTGCAATTTATTATGATGTCCGAATTGGTTTGAGCAGTAGAAGAATAGTCTTATAATGTTGCTGTGCACGTTCTGTATTAATTTGGTGAATTGTAATTTTTGGAGATTTCTGTGTAAATTCTGTAGACTGTCGTTGCTCTGCCCGATTTTCGTACGATTTCTGATTTTCCCGGAATTGATAGATTGAATTGATATGTGTATGACTATTGATATGCTCGTTCTAGATTTCTTTAATATTGCTTGTTGCATCGATTATTGCATTGACTATTGATTGAATTGATTGATTCTGAAAGACAAGTGGAAACCTGGTTGAACGTTGGTTATAGTAACCAAAGTATGGATATCTACAACAGCAATATGGATTTTTACAACAACACTATTGATAATAGCCAGTTTAACCTAGTTGATCTATGGATTTCTACAACAGCACTATTGATAATAGCCAGTTTAACCTGGTTGATCTATGGATTTCTACAACAGCACTATTGATCATAGCTAGTGTTTGTGTTTGTCGAGTAAGACCATTGTATGAAATTGCATGTATATGATATTGCATCGCATAGATTTCCTGATCTGCATTGATTTATTGATTTCCGATTGATTTATTGATATTGATATGGATTTATTGAATTGATTTATTATTAAACGGCTTTATTGATTTTATTGATTGATCATTGATATTATCGACTTGATTGATTCATAGATACCGGCACCGATATTGATATGGATTCTGCGTATTGATTCATAGATATTGACACCGACATTGATATAGATTATATCGATTGATAGATACCGACATCGACATTGATATGGACATGATATTGACATATGGATATTATTAATACGCAGATCCTGACATGCTATTAATACATTGATACATTGATTCGTCGTACCGATTATCGATTGATTGATTGAATGGATTGTTGCCGTATGGATTTGATTTATCGTAGAATAGATTTTCTTTATGAAGCTGATCGTATTGATTTGATTTCAATTGATCTTTCGCCGTATTGATTTGATCGTTTATTGGGATTTTGAGCCGATTGGTACTATTGACTGGCAGAATTAATTGATACGATTTCACTGTTGTAGCATCGTTCGTGGTCGTCAATGGATGGTTCTTTTTATGGATATGGATACATACACTGCCGTATTGATAAGAAGTAAGTGGGATTGAACGATAGATTGATTTGCAAGTATATGTTCCGATACGATTCCACTCTATTGATTTGACTGATGTGATATGATAAGTAAGATGACTAGACGATTGTATTGATGTAATTGATGTTATCGATTGTTATGATAGAGATTATAGAGAATGAATTGACGCATTGATTTGTTGAGCTTTTTGGATTTCCTACTGGATATTGATTTTATTAATTTCTGTTCCGTATTGATTTTCTGTATTGCATTGACTCATTGATCATGTACGACTGATTGATTTGACTTGATTTGATTAACCTGCATATTGTTTTCAGTGTTGTGCTTTGATTTCAGTTGTAGGCTTTGGTGACCTGCTGGGCTTTGTAAGCTCATTATATGTGGTTAATGATTTCAGGTGCAGGGCCTCCAACTTGAAGATTTTTCTGCCGAGTTCTGTAGCTTTTTCTTTTGTAGCCTGTACGGCTAGTGTAGATTTCTCTTTTGGCTGTACTCTGACTGTTGTATTATATGTGAATTATAGTATCCGCTGCTGTTTCTTTTCTGTAATGTAATTATCTCTGGCTCTGGATATATGTATGTATGGATTGATATGAACAATAGATGAGGAAACCGATAGAAAGAAAAGAAAAGAAGAAAGAAAAAAAAAAGAGGAAATAGAACGATCAGATGAATCCTTTCGCTACACGGATCTTGGGGTCGTTACAGTTCAGACCCTTAGGTGGTGGTCCATCGAAGGTGAGAGCCTCAAATGGTGGTCCGGCAAAGGTGAGGGCCTCAGGTGGTGGTCCGGCAAAGCTGAGGGCTTCAGGCGGTGGTCCAGCGAGGGTGAGGGCCTCAGGCGGTGGTCCAGTAAAGGTGAGGGCCTCAGGGGGTGGTCTGGTGAATGTGAGGGTCTTAGGCGGTGGTCCGGCGAAGGTGAGGGCCTCAGACAGTGGTACGGCGAGGGTGAGTGCCTCAGGCGGTGGTCCGACAACGGTGAGGGCCTTAGGCGGTGGTCCGGTAAAGGTGAGGGCCTCAGGCGGTGGTCCGACGAAGGTGAGGGCCTCAGACGGTTGTCCGACAAAGGTGAGGGCCTCAGGCGGTGGTCCGGCGAAGGTGAGGGCCTCAGGCAGTGGTCCAGCGAAGATGAGGGCCTCAGGCGGTGATCCGGCGGAGCAACGACGTCAGGGGATGGTCTGGCGGAACTCAGGCTATGGTCGAGGATGAGCTTTTTCCTTCTCTTCTTTTCTTCTCTTCTTGCTTGGATCCCCCCTTTCAAGTGAAATGAGTGGTCTATTTATAGATTTCTGGAGTGGCATGAGTGCATGACCCATAAATATGTAAGAGATTAAGGGTAAATGGGGAGTGGTTGGATGGACGGCCGATGTTGAATCCCTTGATCATGGATTGTTTGATGGACATTTGAATGTCTTAGTGATGTCGGAATTCGATGATCATGGGCTCGTTGGATTTGTCTCGTCGAGCCGCTCAATTCGACTATAAGCACATTATGGTTGGAAACCTTTTGGTAATCCAAATTGTGGTTCGAACCTTCAAGCAGCACTTCTAACACTTGATTTGGACCTGTTTGGGCTCGAATTGGGTTGTATTTGGTGTCGTTGGGTTCGTATTCTCAAGACGCTCAGTTCGACTATAAGTTTGCTGAAATCGGAGTTCAGATGGTCCCAATTTTAATTTTGGAAGTTTACAACTTAATTTTGCATCGAGATTCGTTCCCAATCAAGATAAATTTTTGATGACATATCAATCATAAATAATGAGTTTGAATTCTATCAATTTTCATTAAAGAATAAGATCATTTTTTTCAGCTTTATAATGTGAGATCTCAGAGACTCAGACAAAGTTGACGTTGATTCGGCTTGGAAAATGCTTCTAAAGAAAGTGTCTGAGGAGAAATTTGTGCAGAGGCCAGACACAGATCGTCATCCGAAGAACAACAAGAATGAGCCACGTCAGCAGTACCGAGCTGCGGCACCGAGCCGGGGTGATGTGGCACATTCTGGTTGGTCTCTGGACGACGTTCGGCGTCCGCACAGAATAATTTATCCCAAGTGAGTGACTGTCTCTAATCAGCTTGGCGACTCCCTCAAGTTAGGTCGGTGACTTCCTCAAGTCGTTGGGCAGTATGACATCATGAAGTTACTAGTTAATATATGTGCTCAGTTGGGTTATATAGCTTCTGTGCCTGATCTGGTCATTATTTTATAGCTATATATGTTGCTAATCTTATGGTGTCCCAAGCCCTAGCCCAAATCTATAAATAAAAAGTAGAGATAAAATTAAAGTTATGCAATCTCTAAAATTCAAGCCCATTTAAGGAAGTCCAAAGCTTCACTCATTGGAATTCTTTCTCTCTCCTTTTTTTTTTAAACTCTATTTGCACGATACTTTTAGTAAAATTTGGGTGTGACCCATGGACACTTTTGTTTCCATCATCTTAATAGATGAGATGAGCATGTAGTAGTTATAAATAGGAAGATGGGCATTATACAAAGTAAAGTTGTAGAGTAGTAGTCAATCACTACAAGTCAGCTTGTAGAGTTCAAGGACAGGATGACAAGAATGATCTAGGGCTTGTTGGAGCGAATGTCGACAACTAAGTCCCGACATCGAGTTACATTACTAAGGGAAGAACTCAACAAGTGTGTTAAGGGAACCAAGTATTAAATTTACCCAAGCAAATCGGCTAGCAAACAAAAATATGTTCGATGATGCCATTAGTTGTCAAAGGTCTAATCACTAATTATCAAGCATCATAATAGATACAATGAGCTCAGTTAACATCATTTTCAAGAGTGTATGAAAAGATGAGCTTAGGCACTTCTCACCTAGCACGGACTTTTGATCCTCTCTTTAGTTTTTTTCGGGGAGCAAAGGGGGAACGAAGGAACAATTGTTTTGCCAATCACTTGGGGAGAATAAGAAAGAAAAATTATCGCAATGGATCTCTTTATTATAGTCAATGTGCTAACTATTATGTCATCTTCCACCGAACACTACTCAATGTCTACAAGATAGTCATCTCTACCTATCATGTCACTGTGAAGTTTCTAGCCTGATATCTGGTGGACCAAGATTGGAGACTTTAGAAGCTGTTGAAGAGAATTACATTTGATTTTCATCAAATAAAATAACTGCATACATTCTAAACTAAACAGCCCCTTGACAAGATTCAACACTTAAAAGTAATCTCATAAAGAGGCATTGGGACTTTATCAAAAACTCACCAAAAGAGAGAAAATTTGCAGTCTAGAAAAAAATTTAGTAGAAACATGTAATTGCCATATTTGCAGTTCCATAATTGAAAGAGTAGTTTTCTTAATTGCTTTGAAAATTTACAGTCATTACATACCCAAAAAAGAATGGAAAGCAACAATTTAGACAGTCATATAACTAAATGTTCTTTTGACTGAAATACAATCTAAAAAAAATGCATAAAATTTGAGCTCTTGCAGACTCGCTAGGATCCTTGAATAGAATTCAAAGAAGGCTCTATGCTTCATCAGTAGAAAAAAAATCAACATCATTACACCGAAGTAACAGAACTTAGAAAGTTGCTTACAGGACTCTTCTTGATTCCTCATACTTAAAGGCCTTTTAGTAGACCCACCAAACCAGTTGATTCCACCCACTTCTCCAGAGCACTAGCAGAAAGAACAAAAGCCGACTTGGAGGATTCAATGTCCTGCTTATCAACTGCAAAAATAATATGTCAAGAAGCATCCGAGAGAGAGCCAAAATCCAAGGAAAGGAACGTCATATATATAATACCTGATGAAATAAGAGATGCCAAAGAAGAATTGAACGCATCGACATCATTCTTCTCCTCAGGACTAGATGTCAGCTTTAAATTTTAATTCAAAATAACAATTATAAGCTCAACTTAGGAACTAGAAATCATAATATCAAATGGGATAAATGGAGACCTTGGTGAATGCAAGATTGACATTTTGGATCCAATCTGCACGGGTACTTGGACCAAGCACCGAACTTGCTTCAGAGAAATCATTGTTCTCAATAGCTTTACCCACTTTACTAAGCTTGTACACAAGTTCTTGGAGGTAACCTGTCCATATAAACATTTGAATTATTACAAGCAACAAATTTGAAAGTATGAAACAAAAATCGGGCTATTTCTGCCGCATTTTTTGAGAGATTCAAGTTTCATTTTTGACCTTCCAATGGATCATTAAGTTTAAAATTTAAGGGACGGTAGATGATACACCAATTTTCTATCTCATCTGAGGCCTAGTTTGCTCTTTTGCCAACATAATCCATGAAGTTAATACCATGGCAAGTCAAGTCTCAAATTTCTATATGTTAATGTCTTGAAAACATTTTCCAACTTTTTAAACTTAACGCCTTGAAAAATTAAGAGAAGGGAAACAATGAAGTATCCATAGTTCATAGCTTCATCATTTGATTCCCAATGTCAAACATCATCCACTTCCTCTTCAAATAAGAATCTTTCGTGATTTTTAAGGGAACTTTAAGTGAGCTGATGTCTGCATCATTAAAACTAGAATGTGTATTGTACTTAGGATATTGAGTGAAAATGAAAATGAAATGACTTGACAGAAGTTAATCTAGATTTTTTTTTGCCTCACCTGTTTGGTTGAAGAAAAAATTGAGTGAAAAAGAATTTTTTGTTCTTTTTTGTTTGGATGAGGAAAAATTGAACATTTGTTTCTCCTGAGGAGAGGGCATGGGAGTCATGGCAATGACCAACATAATTCTTCTTCATATTTTTTACTAAATTTGATAGAGAACTATAAATGAAAATGCGTTAACATTTCAAAGATAATCACCTTATATCTTATAGTGAAACCAAACAGCCAATGCGTCATTGTCATGTGAAATTCATCCACCCAATTTTCTTAAACCAAACAGAGCCTAAATTAACTTGCACATGCTTGGTTATAGTTAACATTTCAGTAATGGCACTTGAAACAAAGCAAATTACTTACACGTCAGGGAAGAATTTCATGAAAACAATACATGGAGAAAGAGCCAGTGGCAAAGCTGAAGGTGAACAAATATAAACCCATTAAAACTCGTAAAAAAAGATTGTGACTTTCCCCTTACATTTGATTCTGGACGTATCTGCTAATTTCAGAATTATACAAGAAAGAAATTGAAAGAAAGATTGTCTTTTACTCTGCAAAACCAACTAGAAGTTCCCATAATTGGAGTCAGGAAAATAAAAAGGCTGGGCAACGAGAGAAAGAAAGAGAGAATTAGACCTGTCTCTTTGGCGGAGGAGCTGATTACGCCCTGCCTCTGAAGCCTCTTCTTCCGGTCAATCTTCACCTTCTCCAGCAGCTCCTCGTCGTCGTCCGCCTCCAGAATGGCGGCGAGAGACGGGCTGGCTAGTGAGAGCGTTAGGGCCGTGAAGCATGCGGAGAGACCCTCTCTCCTACCCACAAGAAGAGGCGGAGCCGGAGTCGCCGGCCCTCTCTCTCCGACGAGGCAAAGGGCGACTGAGGTACCAGCGTCACCACTCGTCCTCGCACAGCCGGCGATTTTTGTAGTAACGGCAGCCACGGCGTGTCCTAGAGTTATTGCCATTATCGCTTTTTGCTTCGATTGATTCTGCCACGAGCGTGGGGAAAGAGAGAGGAAGGGGACGAGAAGAGGATAAGGGTGGTTGAAGGTGTACCGCTCGTTCTCCCCCTCGGACTACTACAGGTCCAGCAAGAATGTCGAAGTGCTCGTTGGTGTTCAATTCAATATTTGCCATAGCCATCCGAGCCTAATAATAATAGTGGTGGATTAATTAAACTTTAAGATGGTTAGAAAGTTCTTTTTTATCCGTTAAGATAAATTTATGCATATAGTACATATACAAGATTCGAATTTAAGACATCTTAGTTAATAGTCAAAGTTCTGAATCAACAGATCAAAATGAACTTCAAAATTTGATGAGAGGTTGACCACCTCAAGTAGGCCATTAGCCATACAACGACAAAAGCCCTAATTGAGGTGAAGTGATCTCATGGCCTAAGAAACTCTAATATATATATATATATATATATATATATATATATATATATATATATATATATATATTACTTTCATCTCTTATTATCAAAATCATGATATTTAGATCCGTGAAATCAAGCTTAAGGAGATATTATTTGTCATACTAGAAGCTCCTCAATGATATTGTATTCTATTAATTTTTTAAAATAAATTATTCGTGATTAATCTTGAGGCTATTAGAAGAATGATGACACATAGCAAGTACATATCATTGTTTATCCAACAAATTTGAAGATTTATTTTAAATTATGATTTTGATAGTTTTGTATTACTCAATCTAGAACTTTAGCCACTACCAACAAATTTGAAATGATGCCCAACAAAATAGTAGATCAACTCCTCCAAAAAACAATATGTATCATATTAAAATCTTTCATCAAGCTTATAAATAAGCCATTAAATGTTCATAACAACTTATGACAAAATTTCATTCTTTAGGTTAGACTTGAGGCAACTCTTTGTCAACTCAGTTCTCTTTAGAGCACATAATGACCACTGAGAGCTTATCCTCGCATATTTATCTTAGAGAATACTTATTATGTTCTTGGTTAGTGTACATCAAAGTGAGAGATTTATTGAGCTACAACAAAATATTTATGTTTGATCCAAATTTTTTAGTGGAAAATAGGTCGAATCATACTTGACATTAATATGTGTATAGAAGTAAATTGAATCGCGTTATCTAATTAAATTAACATAATAGATGCCATCACACATACAGAGAGAGAGAGAGAGAGAGAGAGTACGTCGTACCCTAAGTTATATGGACCTCTTTTAAACTATCCCATCTTGTGTACACCACTTTAAGACTATCACTATAAATGCCTTCATGCTTTAGATACCCATTCATTCACCATATCATGGTGAAAGTATTCTGTGCGGACCCCGAATCGGGAGATCAATCACAATGTGTCACATCACCTCTTGCTCGGTGCATGGCTCGGTACTGCTCGGTACCGCAGCTCGGTACCAAGCTCGGTACCGTTGACTTGGCGCATTTTGGTTAGTTTTCGAACGGTGAACTGCGTTCGGCGTTCGCACATAATAATCAATTTTAGGGTTATATGAGCCTAAATATTCAATTTTAGGGTCTACTACCCACCATTACTTTTGTATATATTTTATGTTTGTATTCCAATGATGATTTTAATTCGAAATATAGAGATGCTCATGTATTTCTATTTTTAAGGTAGAATATGTTCCATATGTATCACATCAACCTTCTTCTTTACAAACAAAACAAAAGATCTTTAAGGGCAACATAAGCTTAGAAAAATTAAATAAGTCCTATAATTGATTATTCAACTATTCTAAGTTCATTGTGGCCATTTTATTGGAATTTTTAGTTATGTGTCATATCGGATTCCCAAATAAATAAAAAGCTGCACTTAAAAAAATAGGAAGTAAACTCACCAATTCATTCTGGAACACATGAGTGAACAAACTTACTAATAGGGATTTCTTTTAATGTCTCCACTACCTTACTCCCACCTTTCACATGTGTAACAAACATCATTTCTTCTTTTCCGTATATTCTATCAAACTATATGGCTGAAAGTAGAACAACTCTATCACCTTAAAAAAGATAAATGTCATATCACTTAACAATAAGGTAAGTACCTCCTTCCCATAATCATTATGTTCATTAAATTTACTTGACTAGTTCATTTGCAACATCGCATTAGTCAAGAGATATGTCATTAACTCAAACTATGACCTTCTAATGGATATCTTAATATCACATGTGCATATATAATTAGACATCACATAGTCTCCCTCTAGTAACATAATAATCAAACTAACATGAAATGCAATAGATGGTAGTTCAAAAACCATTGGAAAAAAATGAATTATTCATACTCTAATTAAAAAAATCTACACAACTAAGTATAAATAAAGAGCAGTGCATGTGACAACAAACAATCACATCCTTCACATAGTTTGATTCAAAGTATATACCATTGCTTATATAGATGTAAGAGCAACTAAAGTTTTCTCTCCTTAAGTCCTTGAGGGTTTTGCTACTGTAGTTCTTCCTCCATCTCTACTTGGAAAACCCTCACTATATGCTCTAGAAGGATTATCTTTTGCCTCTAACTATTCCTTAACATTAGAGATGAAATATGTTTTCTTGCATGAAAAATATTTCTCCTTATGTCAATGCTAGCAACAAATAAAATATTATCTCATAACTAAATATCATTTACATATGCATCCATGTATAGCTATGTACTATATTTACATTTATAGATATGCCATTCTCTCTAGATTCTAAACCCAAATCTAGATTTCTCCCTCGTTAAATCCAATCTTGGATGATTCTCTACCAAGAGTTTTCTTACTAATATCCTATATATGATGCACAATCAACATATCATTCTTAATCAATCTTGTTCTCTCTACCAACTCAATCAAATCATTTATTCTAAATTGGTTAAGGGCAACTTCAAATTATGTTTAATCTCTCTTAGAAATTTACAGCACTTATCCTCTAAAGTGTTAACTAATTAGGGTGTGTATATTGCTAACGCTATAAACTTAACTTTATATTACATCACAACTCTTCCTTTGCACACCAATTGTAACTCAAAAATCTTGCATGCCCCAAGAGTTCAACACCACCCTACATGAGGTATTCATATATGCACCAACATCACTATTGCTTGACATGTATCTTTTTCTACCCACTTAAGATTTGTCCTTAAGGGGACCTCAACCTCTATCTAGCAAGGAAGACCTTGACTGCCACTTTAACCAATGCAAACTATAGGCCACCCCAAAAGCCTCTACAATATAGCTCTTTACCTACTAGAGTCACTAACTCACACCTAACTTGGATCAGTTATGCCATGGTTTGAGTAATCCTCACACAACTTCTACCTTAGATAAACATATAAAGCACTATGCTTCAATGACCCACATTACGGGTCATGGCCCTAGATGAAATGACATGTTAGAATATCCCTCTTGAGCAATCAATTTATTTAGTTATGTTCAAACTATTACCTCTATAACCTTCACTTAGTATGCTTATATGCCCCATGAATCCATCTCCAATGAACATGCTAGCTTGTTATACTTAATGATTTATGGATCCTAGTACCATGCACAACCATCATTATCTTGTATTCATATCTCCACTCTTATAATTATACCATTCATCTAATAGCACTAGAAAGAAAGGGATGAGCTTAGGGACCCACATTAAAAAGGGTTGAATGAAAAAAGAGAGAAGAGGATAATGTTTAAGCAAACATACACATGTAAAATGAGAACAAAACTACATTGAGACTTCCATTTTTGTTTTCTCTCGGGTGGCATCCATTTTATAATAATGATGTTATCTCTTACATGTTAGTTTATACCATTTAGCATAACACTACACTAAAAATACTAATTTTTGGCAAAAGTAAATCTATAAAGAAATCATTAAATTAAATTACATATTATTAAGATAAATTAAATAAATAGTTTTCAAAATTATTAATTTATGTTAAATTAACTATTTCAAATTAATTAATTAGCTAATATAATAAATATTGTTAAATTATTTTCCACCTTAATATCAAATTAATTATTTTGATCTTTCAAAAGTATTAATATTAATTGTTAATTTTAATATTATATAAGTTATAATATAAAAATAAAGAGTACATTTTATAATAATAGATCTTTCTCGTGGCCTGATGGTTAGGCGTTGGATCTCCGAAGGAGCCACGTTCAAAACTCACTACAAGCATGATGGGGGCAGACAGGTGGGCTGCAATCGGGTAGACGGGCTAGCCAGGTCAGACGGGAAGCTGGCTACAGGTTGGTAGGCGGGAAGCTGGCTGATGGTTGGCGGTGGGGTGGTTAGGCAAGCCGGCGGGCTAGCCCGCTAGGGCATAATTTGATAAATTTTTTTTAAAAAATTTTCTAGTAGCAAATTTTTCAACAGATGTTTTTCACAGATATTTATTTTTTAGAGCGTGTTTTACCGGTGGAAAAATTTTCCGTTAGAATTTTGACAACAGAAAGCTAATTTTCCAACAAATTTTGTATATTTTTCGGTGAATATGGCCGACGAAAATGACCATATATTTTTCCTGTATACTATAGTGCAACTATTCTTATACCTACTTTCATTAATTAGTTTAAACGCCTTTTCTTTCAACGCTTTTTAAGGTAAACCCATTAGCTTACCCTTTTGCGCAATGTTATACAATCCAAACTAATCCGTAAGTATACAACCAATCTTTTTCATTCACATATATACATTCAAGATCATTTATATAATAAAAATGATATACTATATGCATGACACATCATTATAATATAGATGATATGTATGACATATGTGTTAGAACAATTATAACTACTTTAAAAAGTAATATATATCATTATAATATTGCATTAAACCTAAACCAACATGCATAATATTGCATATGAAACATCACACTATCCATAAAAAATTGCAGTAAAATCCTTATGAATTAGATAGCATGCATATCATTTGCACATTACATGTTATATGTCACACATGAAATAAAAGTAATGTGATCATTGAACATCATCATGCCTACATATGATAAATTTAGCCTACCTCATATAAAATATTCCATGGGGTTGTATCCCATGAGTTGAGCAAGCATATACATGACTATTTCAAATATATTTAAAAAATAATTAGATTATTATTTCTAAATTTAAATATATCATATGATATAATCTTGATTAATAAAAAGATATTTTAATTAATATTTAACTATCATGTCAATAATGATAAACATCATTACTTTTAAATTTGAATTATAAATAAAAATTATAACTATCTTATTTAAATTAAATCATTTATAATACTTATTTATTTAATCATATAACTCATACCATTTTAATTTTAATAAATATTATTTGTCGAATTTAAATAAAGTCTTATAATTTAATTTAATTACTATTATTTTTCTCCTTTTTGAGTCTGTATCTTCTGCTCCTCTTCCCGTGCCGTCTTGTCACGCTTTGAGAGGCAACTACCGGCGCCGCCGGCGATAGAAGGGAAGCGTGCAGGAGATGGGGATTCGATTTGTGTTGCTGGTGAACAAGCAGGGACAAACTCGTCTGGCTCAGTACTATGAGTACTTGACTCTGGAAGAGCGCCGAGCTCTTGAAGGAGAGATCGTCAGGAAATGCCTTGCTCGCAACGAGCAGCAGGTACTCATTCCCCGCCTTGCAAATCCCAGGAAACCCTAATTAATTTACACTGTGGAGATTTTTGTTCATCTCCGGTTTAGCCGTTCGGTTTAGGGACATGGCTATGGATCGATCTTATGGATTGCACCGTGGAGTTGATATGTCTATAGGTCAAATTTTTTATTTTTTTTCCTGATTCATGAATTTGATTTAAGACCTGTTGAAGGAATTGAGTAAAGCTATTCTGGATTTGTGTTTATGGAATTCTTTTCTTTTTGATCTCTATCTGATATCTGAAATTGTTTTGAGAGACTCACGAAAGTTGAAGATAATGTCTTTTGCGCAACTAGACCTGAGATGCTTCTTTCCGAATTACCAAACCGAAGGGAGACAATCATGGATGTTTATGTTAAGGAAAGTAATTGATCCGGAAATCAGACGGGATCAGATTGTGTTTTTAACTGTTCAATTGTTTCCAGCCTGATTGAGATTGAATAGGCAATTCATTCTGTATAAAGCAAAATTTTGGATCTAGAATGATCTTTCTCTTGTATATAATTGCATTCACAGCCTAATGGAAAGTTGGAAACAATTTTTTTATGTTACAAAGCATCCTCTCTCCTTGTTCTTGCTGCTCTTTTGCTTGAACCTATTGCCATCCCTAATGTTCTCTAGAACCTGCTGTCACCACCTTTATGTGCACGTCCTAGTCTACAACCTCCACAACCTATTTCCATCCCCAATGCTCTTTAATGCATGGGGAGTAATGTTACGTGGACGGCCCAGGAGGGGCTGGCTAAACTGGTCCAACATGGACCGGTTCGTTGGACCGGTTCAGGTCTGCAGTCGGCGGCCCAGCATGGGGCGGAACCAGGGAGGGGTGTGGAACCCTCAATGGGGCCCACTTGCTGTTTTAAACAGTGATTAGGAGGAAAAATTTGAATTAGGGGTTGTTTAGGAATTTCTTAAACTTCCTTTGGCTTTAATTTGTCTTTTGGAGGTTAGGGTTAGGGTCATATTGAGATTGAATGCAATTTTGAGATCTAGGGTTTATGTTGGGATCTAGGTTTGCTAAAGATTTGAAGAGTCATTCTTCCTCTCGAATTGAAGAAAATTGTATATTGCTTTGTGTTTCTTGTTTGTTATTTGAATCAAAGTATTTTCTTCTCTAATTCACTAAAATTCCTGCTTTGTTCTTGCTGATTTCTCTTTGAAATCAGCCCTTTTACTCGCTGTTTTGGTTGATTCTTGCTAGGTTTGCTTGCGAACTCAAGTATTACCCTTGGGGTTACTTGCGAACTCAAGTACTTCCTATCAGAAGGGTGGGCCGGCCCTTTGATGGAGATTTAATTAAGTGATTAAGAGGGGTTGCTAAGTTTGAAAATTTAAATCATGAAAGAAGATTTAGATTATATGTGTGACAAGTCATTTTTTTTTTCTCCAGGTTCGTCCAGACGATGTGGAGATCGTCTGGGACGATGTGGAGATCGTCTGGGACGATCAGTTCAAAAGCTGGTGGCAGAGAGATTCGTCCCAGGAAGAAGTGGTTCGTCCGTACGAAATTTTTCCCAAGAGCAACTCGTCTAGGGACGAAATAATTGGAATTAATTTTCGTCTGAATGAATTTTGTCCAGAGGTGATCTTCCCAGGACGATCAGGAAAATCGTCCTGTACGATCCGACTTTATAAATATCCAAACAGATATTTTTGAAGAAAAAGAAAAAGGAGGAGAGAGAAAAACGAGGGAAAAAGGAAGAAAAGTAGATTTTGGGCGACTTCGGTCCATTTTCGTCCGTCGCCGTAGTTGTAAAAGTTGATCGACTTGAGGTAAGGCACATTATGTCTTTCTCAATTTTCAGAAATGTGGTTTTTGATGGATTTCTTGTTTCGATTTTCGTTTCCGTTAGCCTAAAAATGATATATCTTTGTATCGACGAAACTTTCACCGCGTAACTTTTAGTATGTTTCTGAGACGATGTTTCTGCACGTTTTGAGTATTTTCTGAAAAGTTTTCACCGGGTAATTTGAATTCTGTGGAGTTTTTATCGAATAGAAAATTATATGGATGTTGGAAAATATTGCTTCAGTATAATGAAAGTCTTAAAATGATGTTTTACACTATCTGTGATAATTTAGTAATTTTCTGAAACTGTGATTTGATCTGTAGAAATTTCTGTGGACTGTCGTTATGCCGCTGACGATTTTTCTAATGTAATCCAATTTTTTTAAATTCGACGATTTGATGTGTTTGAATGCTATCAGAAGGGAGGCATAAGGGGTCATAATCTTTTGAGATTCTGTCTGTGTCCGAGAAGGGAGTTATAAGGGGCCAGAATCAGTGAGATTCTATTAGGGTCCGGGAATCTGAAAATAAATTCTGATATGATAATTCTGTATATTTGATATGTTCTGATGCTGTAAGCACAAGGGAGGCATAAGGGGCCAGAATCCTTTGAGATTTTGTCTGTGTCAGGGAAGGGAGGCATAAGAGGTCAGAATCCGTTGAGATTTTGTCAGTGTCCGGGAATCTATTATGTGTGTGATATGTGATCTTATCTGATTTGACAATGTGCTTTATGATTTGTACGATTCTGATTTGAAATCTGATTTGAATTATTCTGTTATATGAAATGAATTTAGTTCTTCTGTATCAGTTATTTGATTTCTGCACTGTATGAATCTCTGACCTTTGTCTGATATCATACGATTATCTGAATTTTGTACGGCAAATGTTTTTAAACGCATTATGAGTACTTTGTTATGAGGATTTCTGGAGATTTTGATTGGCTAGTGTAGTCTTGCTGAGCTGTTAGCTCATTCTTGTTATCTGCGTGGTTTTTAGGTTCTGGAAAAGGGAAGGAGGTCTTGGACTAGCCGTTCAGCGTCTGATATAAGATTATGTATTTTTGTACTTTTTTTGATTTTTGTACAGTCATGGCTCTTCTGTTCTGTTCTTTCTGTTGGTAGCCATGCATTGTAATGTGCATGATTATTTTGATGAAAGAAAGAAGAAAATCATGGATGAACATTTCTGTATATTTGGATGTTTATAGTAGCTCTGTGTTTTCTGTATGTCCGATTATTGGAAGAAAGTCTGAAAGCAAATTCCAAAGCTAGATCCTGAATTCATTCGTCGCGACTCGACGCGATGGGATTCGTTCCAGTCGGGTTAGGTCGTGACAATATCATTTTCAAAATTTAAATTAATTTGAATTGTGAGGCATTTCCTAATTTAATCCATCTGTTTTAGGAAAATAATTTTAGAGTTTAAAGAATTTAAAATCTGATTTTAAAACTTTGATTTTGAATTGGGAGAGAAGCAAATTCAAAATTTCTGAAATTATCAGCCCAAAAGGGAAGGGGAGGGGCCCTCATGTATTAAAGAAGATTGGAGGAGATTAGGGGACTTAATTGAGTTTCCAATTTAAGTCAATTTAAATTAGGAAAGAAAATTCAATACAAATTATCTCTCCAATTTAAATTCAAATTTAAAAGGGCCTTGATTGGAGGGACTTTCTTAATATAACTTATCCTATTTTATTAAAGATAATTTAAATTCCAATAGATTGGAATCTGAATTTTAAAAAAATTCTTCATAATTTAAAATGCGTTATTAATGGAAAACATCAATTTTGGGATTTGAAATTTGAAGGCAAAGTAGTGGTATTGTGGCTGGCGACTTGGAGGAGGGGAAGGGTTTTAGGGTTTGGGCCGGTGGCTAGGAAGAGGAGGGGTTTTGAACCGGCAGTTGGGAGGAGGAGAGGAGTGGTTTTGGGTATGGAGATTCGGCCAAGAGAGAGAAGGGAGGATGGGGTTCAGCCTAGGGCTAAGGTGGGGAATTTCGGTCAAGGGAGGGAGAGGGAAGGAGGGGGGCCGACAGCTAGGAAGGAAGGAGGAGGAGAAGTGGCAGAGAAGATAAACCATGAGCCCGGACGCTTCCTGCGGTTGATGGGTAATGCTTTGCCCTCACCTAGGGACTTCAAATCCCGAGCCTGGATGCTTCTTGCGACTGGTGGGTAGTACGTTTCCCTCACCTAGAGACTTCAACTCTCATAAGAAGTCTCAAAGCTCTTAAGAACAAGAGTGCATAGTTTTTTTTCTTAATAATCATTCATTCCCAAAAAGAAGAGGAAGGGGCTATAAATAGTCAAAATACAATAATAAGACAAATGACAAAAGCGCCTCTTGGAGTCACATAGGCCTACTCCCTCAAGTGAGGGTAAAAATGGAAAAATGCTTAAATAAATCAAAATACAAATAATAACTCAAAATAAAGTGGTACAATCATAATCGTCGATCTTCGACTCCTCTGATAAACTTTCACGGTCGGATATCCTCGTCAATGCCATTTTCTCATCTGAATGAATACTTGAATTATAGCTTATCTGCCAAATATATCTCCATAATGTAGCTCCTGAAACAGTGCTACTACTATATAATTTATTGAATCGTAGTTATTTTATCTGTGACAAGTTTGGGATTCCAATTCCATTATACTAAAATCCTTTGCTTTATTTAATAGAAGTTACGTAATTTATGAGGGCAAAAGATCAATGAATTAACATTTTTTGTGTAATAGATGCACGATCTCATTTTGTTTTTATTTATTAGATTGAAGTGTGATCAAAGAGCTCAAGGTGAATTTTAAAGATACTTTTGGTGTGAAATTTGATCCTATCTTCAAATACCTTACCATCTAAGTTTTAAATTCACTTAGGATTCACCAGTATCTTCTCTTGCATTTTTTGATGTTTCCACTATTCTATTGAGAATAGGCCTGCAACAGTTGTTGTGTTTTCTAAATTTTGATCTAGAAATCATAGGTTCAATTAAAGAAATATCTTCTTTGCAATATTTGGATACGATTGTCTTCTCTACCCTATATATCCTACATTGATGGAAAGCTTCATGAACTAGGTACACCCATTGATGGAATAGTACAATTTTTTGTTATTTTCACGCTAAATATGAGATTGGCATTTCAACTCCTCTTTTTCATTTGATTAACATTTTTTATTTCATAAAAATGTTTTGTGTGAATACAATTTTTAAAGTTAGAAATTTATTTTTCGTTATTTATATTTGGTTTCTTATTGTAGTGTTCATTTGTCGAGCATCGAAATTACAAGATTGTATATAGACGCTATGCTTCACTTTTTTTCCTGGTTGGGGTCGACAATGATGAGGTGAGTCTAACCGTTCATTTTGTAGATATCCTGGTTTTAAGAAATAAATTTTGTGAAGATGATATATTTTCTGTTAAAAAGTATCTCCTGACTTCACCTATGAACTACTGAAGACAATAGTGCTGTGCTAAAGCCTGCACATCTTTTCTCTTATCCATGTAAAGATAGAGTGCTACAGCTTGTTTTATGTATTATTGGAATGATGCGAGATCTAATGTCTTGCAAAACAATTTTTCTGAGGTTGGCCCCTGCAAATTTGAAGTCGTGTGCTAGTTTCATCAATTTTTAGATGGCTATGGTATAAGGTTTCATTAGAAGGGAGAACATGGGATGCCAACTTACTTGGGCAATCTTGTTTATGCCGCATCAAATCAGAAGCTGAAGTGATATGAGTTGCATATTGGCATCAGATAGGCATGATTTGCCGTAACAGGTTCTGGTAATAGCTGTGAAGGAGTTCATGCCTTGAACTGATCACGAAGTATTGAGGTTCTAATGTTTAATTTGTTGACAATATTTTATTTTAGTACCCGTACGCTTTGCTTTCTTATATACATGCACCTTCATGTGCACAACTGTATTCTTGACATGAATGTAGTTTAAGTGCTTTTGTTTTGATTTTTTAATCAAAAGGAATTTTATCGAGTATAGTGTTATTATGTTCTGTGCTATTTTCTGCACACCCTAAGCCTATTTAGACGAGTCAATGTGGTGTGGCTTGTGGACTAACAGTGATAGCTATGGACTTGGTGGGACCTGTCTTGTTTCCCTTTAGATGAGAGCATCTTTTAATTCTCAAAGTTGCACTTGTGTGTTTGTAAATCTTTTATTTTATTATTTATTTATTTATTTATTTTTTGTGTGTTTGTAATTCTTTTAACTAATTAGAGGCCTATTTGTGCTTACTGCCTAGATTTTCCAGGTATAGTTGTTAATTTGAAATGATGCACTATAGTACACATGGAGCCGTAGCTGTACAACACAATGCACACTATTTTAAAAAGCTTATATATAATGCAAAACTTAGTTATAATTCAACAATAAAAAAGAAAGCTCCCATATTCACACAAAAAATTCTCAGCACTATGACATGAGATTATTAAACATGCAAGGAAATTTAATGTCATACATAAATCCTATACTATTGATTAACAAGTTTTAAGAATGTGAATTTAAAAAGAACAATAAATAGTACTAGTAAATTAAAATTCAAATTGATGTTCAACTTCAATTCAATTGATTTAAATGATCTTTTAATTAATCATAATAGATTGGAAATGCATTGACATACGATTTATTGCCGATAATTGAGGTTGGTGTATGAAGAAAGAAGACAAAACAATTATATATTTTGGTAGAGTATACAAAATAGATAGCATCCATTGATGGATTTGATGCATTGGAGTCCTTCATTGCAAATCTAGTCCATAACTATTAGGAGAAGGGAAAAAAAAAAGAACGAAAATATGGTAAATAAAGAGCATTAGACAAAAAGTTTACTTTTCTTAAATGAATGAAAAACTCTTAGTAAATACCAGGTATCCAAGGTTCTATAGGAAGTTTTTTTCAGCATAGGCATTTTAACTAATATATCTATTAGAATGAAATGGTAAGACCCCTTTTCAGATGATAATGTTCATACTTCCAATGTTTTCTCATGGGACTGATTGTTGGACATGACATACTATATCTTGAGGGAATCCTATTAAGAAAATTTCTTAAAAAATCCTTATTAGTTATGTTCTTAAAAGTTGGAGATAGATTGGGACAAGAGGTGTGGCTTTAGTCTCGTGAGGACCATATTTTGGAATTACAGTTGTGTGAGAGTGATGCTTCGTTTGATTTTGCCATAGTTTTTTTGTTTAGGGCCTTTTATCATTATCACTCTTTACTAGACAAGTTTCGATTATGTGGAAGCATGATCTTAGGTGAAATGCTTGAATGAGAGGGAAGTAATATTGCTTATTTTCATTGGCTTGTTATCGGCCAAGTGCAGCATAATCAAATCATAAGGATTGTCCCAAATAATAGTCAGGAGATGTTTGATATTTATCTTCTATTTCTTTGAATCTTTTGGGATGGATGTATCATGACTCGGCCTAGAAGTTCGAATTACCAAGGTGGAAGCAAATGATAAGATGGAATTTAAAGCTTTATATTCTTTCTAAAAAATGCAACAATCTAAAATAATCTTTTTTTCTTATTCATTAAGGCTTCCAATTCATGAAAGTGCCACTAAACAAATAAATTTTCATTTATCATGAAGATGTTCACATACATTTATAAAAATATATATGACGTATAATCTATGATGCACCGACACTTCTCCTCAAAGAGGCGTGCAGTGTCCGACACCGTGTCCGACACGACACTCGTCCGACACTCTTCCGACACGTGTCGGACACGCCGAAAACGTGTCCGATTAAAAAAATATTAAAAACAAATTGGACACGCATATCTTAAATATTTTATATATTTTTTAAATATAATTTCTTATATTTGGCGAGATTTAAACTAAATTTCTTATTTCATATCCACGACATCAAATCAACGTCTGCATTTAATACCCATTCATCGAATATTCTCATTTTCATTTCTCTTTGGCAGTGAAGGTATTTTCATCTCATCTCTTTTTGCACAATTACAAATCTTTCTCTTGTTGAACCAGAGTTGAAAGTAGTGATATTCAATGATGATGATATTGAAGGCCAAAAACAAACCTCTAAAGCTAATCCTAATAGTTGAAGCTTGAATGTCTGATGTTGTAGTAAGTGATTATTTGATTATATTTTTGTGATTGTACTAGATATTTTATACTAAATATTTTATATTATAAGTTAGACAAGTTATCATGTCATTCATTTATTATTGTCTGTCATTTTTAATATGATATATATATATATATATATATATATATATAAATGTATTGCCGTGTCCGCGCCGTACCCGTTTCCTATATTTTCAAAAAAAATCGTGTCCCGTGTCCGTATCGTGTCGTGTCCGTGTCCGTGTCCGTGCATCATAGCATATAATAAACATTTGAAGGAAAAGTATCTAAACTATTTTATACATCTATTATAATTTTGCAAATACCTAGTATTAGATGTTTCTCATATGTTGTCAACAAGAACCCTTTACCATCCGTTTATTCCATCAAAGATTTTTCTTAAAAACAATTATCAACTAATGATGGTGAGTTATAAATATATATAAGTCAGTGGGTATATAACAGTTCTATACCATAGGAACTTAAATAGAAGATAAATAATATGCATTCCAGTCATTTTATTTAGGTTTTAAAAGATTTTTTAAACTTGATTTTTCATTTCAATATTAATTATGATCTTAAATATTGCTTAGCAGTCAGAGTTTACACAAAAATTAAATAATGACAATTAATTTCACATTATGAGCTTGAACATGAACTGTGCATATCATATCATAAATTATACATTAGTATGCACTTAATACATCCATATCAGGACTACTATTGAAATATAAACCTAACTTGTTCTTGGTCGATTCATCCCTTGTCGGCAGAAGTGTTGCTTATGAAATCATCAATGTAGGGGTGCATTAGCCCTCTTAATTAGAGTACCATAAGCAAGTACTCTTATCTTTTGCATTCCTTTCAAAAAATAGTATCTTCCTATAAGAAACATTGTATAGAATGATATATGCTTTACTTAAACAATTGAAACAATACATGAGGACATATAACTGATTCATAACAATATCAAAAATCATTTGCATGAGAGATAAATCATCATAAATTAAATGAGATACAATCTTGTAGCATAATAAAATTTGGCTTATATGAGAACCTGAATCATAAACATATTTTTAAATGCATCTGATTTAGAAAAAGAAAGTTTACTCCAATTTAAAAATAAGATTATCCACCTGATTTAGATGTTTTGAACCACCTATTAATCCTTAAACTTTTTCTCCTTTAGCTTGATACTTATATTCATATTTACAATTACATGCAAAGCCTTCATATTATCTAACATGAATTCTTCTTTAATCACATAATTTTTTTTATTAAACCATATCTTAATTTCTTCAGCATGCATTACATATCAAAATTATTAAGAATATGACTCGTTGTGAACTCCAAAATTTCTCTCTAGTACACATTTATTTCTCATTATCTTTATTAAATTATCTAGACTACTAAATGATGACTCATAAGTTTGTTAGCATGAAACTATTTAGATCAACATAGAACAATCAAAACCTAGGTTGGCCCATCATCCTATTCATTCATGGGATGAGATGAAAGAAACTCCGACAAAAATGTCTATTAGTTCTAATATTTCTCATGGTCTCTTAGGAAGACCTTGGTTGTATGAATTGGAGATCAATTATGGACATTCAATGCATAACCTTTCAATCCCTATTAAGCCTAAAGAGATTATGCCCGAAGTACTTAAGGGCACTTTCACCTTTATAAAAAGAAAATTTTTTATGTCATCAACCGATATGAACTAGAGTAGAAAATCAACAATAGCACTTTATATGCTACGGTTGTGTTGACCACTATAAGTCAACTTGCTATTAGGTCACTTTCCTCTAAAGTGGATCGCACCATGATGCAAGTGTGTGGATCATCACATCATAAGAAAAATCACCATCAAATGTAGGTTTCACATATCTAAGCTCAAGGACATTCTTGATATGATATGAGAGTGGTTGTCTTCTCGAAAATCACTTTAAGGAGTAGACACCTCCAAAATTTGCATGAGATTATGCGACGAAGGAAAGAAAACCTTTAAGAATAAGTATAGTATTTATGATGGTTAGTTGTATCATTTGGCTTAGCTAATGTTCCTTGTACATTTATGCAGCTAAAGACCTATTTTCTATTCATAGTTTATTCTTTAGTGGAAATTTTTGCAGTTATTTATTTTGTTGGCATCTTGATATTTAACTAGAGTATTGCGATAGATTCTTGAGACTCTTTGCGAAGAAAAATTGTATGTCCACTTAAAAAAATATGCTTTCATGATAGGGCATATGACATCATCATTTTGAGCCAAATCCACCTACAAGATAAGTTGCCTAGAGGTAGTTTGAATGCTTGATAACTTTGAGTTTTTGCTTAACTAGAACTATTTTTGAGTTTGATTTATGTTCTTAATATGAGATTGAAGTCCCCTAATATTAGCAGGAATATGAGAAAAATAGGACTGTGGGCTCCGAAAATTCGACCCCGGCCTCCCCGCCGCTTTTTCTTTTTATTCGACGAGGGAGTTTTAACGGATAAGTTCCGGGGTAAATTTTGGAAGGCAGATGGGTTTGTAGATAAGACACTACCCAGAGATTTCGTCCTCATTTTACGAGGACTTTATGATCTGAGTTCTGGTTTCCTATAGACGCAAGCCCCTATAGTTAATTACCCCTCCCGATCACGAGAGAGAACTTTCGATTAAGGCTAGTCATCGATCAGATACGTAGAGATACATGTTATCTGGCATATAGTAGCAGCATAGGTTTGGAATTTGAGAACTGGATTTGGATTTGTGAATTTGGGAAGTTTGAATATTTCGAAAGATTTAATATTTAAAATAGAAATTTCACCATCTTGCACTTAAAGCGGATGGTGCGGGAATGGATGATAGACCCGATTAAGATCCCATGGTTCCGTCGTCCCGGGCCATCGTGGTCCCTGGTCTACTTAGTCAAAGGAGGTAGTCGACCCAACCTGAAAGAAGGATCCTTGTCGGCATCCATGGGTTACTTCGTCCAAGTAGACCTTGTAGACCTGGGGAGAATGTTTGTCTAAGGGGACAAATTTGAATCTCACCTTAGCTTACAGAGGGCTTTGTGCCCTATCGATCATATCCTTTTGATTCATATCTCAAGGATTTGATGCCGATAAGGAGCGTATTGGCTCTGGTCATAACTGGCATATCGTGGTGCCATTTGGCGGCAAAACCACTCGGTTCAGAGGGCCCCGGGTCGTCATAACCGTTTATCCTGCGGTGCCATTTGGTGGCAAACCGCCGGTTAGAGGACACGTACCACGTCCTTACTGGCAGGAGATTATTTGAGAATGGATCTTAGTGATATTTTCGACTAGGCATTTGGCTCTTTGTGAGCTGAAATAGTTTTTTATTTATCCACCCCGGCAAACTATTGCGGAGTGTGGATGAATTTTGCTTTAAGCATTGACGGATTTATTTCAATTTTAAATATTTGGGAATTTGGGATTTTGGAATTTTGGGATTTGCGGAGTTTTGGATTTTGAGTGGACTTTTGGGAGGCATTTGAAAATTTCTTGAAATTAACCCCTCTGGTTGAGATCATCGTTCAACACGGCCATCATCGGGGTGTTTGGGGTCATTTCCATTTGTTGATTGAACCTTGTCAACTCAGACAAGCTATTGCCTGAGGATCGGGTTTCATAGGCTTCATGCATTTGTTATGAATTTTCTTTGTTGAAAGCCTTGAAGGCCGAATATGAAGGTACAAAATAAATATTCCGGTCAACTTCATGACCGCATATTTATCCGATATCTCGGACCCTATCTACTCCCATTTATCTACTTAGGAGGATCGGGTTTCGTAGGCTTCATGTCTTTTATTTAGTGAATTCTTTTGATTGTAAGCCTTGAAGGTCTAATATGAATGTATTAAAACAAATACACTGGTCGCCACAACCGTGTATTCGTTTAAAGGTTCGAACCCTGTCGACTTCTATTGGTCCGTATAGAAGGATCAGGTTCGAACTATAATTCACTTATCGACCCGCGCAGCATCCCTAGGCGTCACGTATGTACCAATAACACGCTCGCCGGGGCCCATGCGGGTGATTTTTATATTGATTTAGACGTACCCCATTGTGTACCTATGTGTATACAAACTATAGTGCAGGTGCAGGGGTACTTCAAAATATTTTGTAAACGCCTTCTGCCCGCTTGCATGGATATTGCAGGTCCGGTGGCGTGGCGTTGTAGGTTGTAGACGCCTTCTGTCTTCTTGTATCAGTGTTGCAGATCCAGTGGCGTGGCGTTGTAGGTTGTAGACGCCTTCTGTCTGCTTGTATCAGTGTTGCAGATCTGGTGGCGTGCTAGTCTTGATATTGACTCCCCTCTTTCTCATTCACCGGGGAGGGACTTCTAGACTTTGAAATCAGTTATTGCTACCTTGAAAAGAGCTCTTTTCAGGATCTTCAGTGTAGTAGACTTGTTATTTTCTGTATTTGTGGGTGCCAGAGCTGTTTTCTTCTTAAATATAGAACTAAGAAGAGACTTTGGAACACCAGGAAGTTTGGTTCTAATTTGTTCAAACATTTCCTTCCTTCCGCCAGGGGTGTCCTTTTTCGTACATCGGGTTGCCTTTGTACCCGGTGTACTGACAGCACTTTGATCACCACTTTCATAGGTGATATATGTACTTGTGCCCACAGTGGTTCGTCGTGCCTATGATATATCCACTGTTGTTATCCACAAGTGGTTTGTGCTCATTTGCAGGGACCCATTGTATTTCTACGACCTCTTGGAAGTGTTCGTAGGAGAGTCATTTATATCAGTATCACATCCACCTTTTACCGATCTCAGGTGGTCTGATGTCTGGATTTGTTTATAGAGGACGGGTCTTTGACTATCTAGTAGTAGTGTTGCCTTCTCAATCAACAGGCACTGTAGGGATTGTTGTAGGAATTCATGCATCGAGGTCTTACAACGTACTTTGTGTCACTATTGACCGTACGAATGTCCTTGTAGTTTGAGTTCCCTCGCATGTGATTCAAGCTTTATTCCTTGTATGTGTTTGGATCCGAGCTCAGTTTCATTTAGACTTGAGTTCAAACTCAGTATGAGTCTCCCACATTCATTCAGGTCTTCTATTATCCTACTGAATTCATTCGGATTTGAATCAAATGCTTGCAAATCTGGATTTCACTTGGCGTCGTACATTTCAAGTTCAAATGCATAAGTTTTTGTTGTCCACATCTTGTTCTAGTTTTGAATTAAGAGTACAAGTTCAAGTCTTTGTTCAGGATCTTCTGAAGTCCTTGCAAGTTCAAATGTATGTTCGCATTGACTTGATTTGGGCTTCAGTTTGATTTTATTCTTATTTGACTTTGAACCTTTAGAAATCATTTAGAATTTGTTCAGGTTTAGGTCCACAAGTCCTCTGTTCTTCGTACAAGTCCTCTGTTCTTCGTACGAGTCCTCTGCTCATTTAGTTCAATTTCTGTGTATTTTTGTTCGAGTACAGGTCTTCTATATTGTTGCCCAAGAAGGTCTTCAAATTGTTCAAGTCTTTGTACATTTCAGTGAAAATTTTGGCAGCACCCCGGCATATCCCCCGTTTGGGGGAAAATAGGGGAGCTGAACCTTCCCACCACGCAACTCGAGCGTGTATGGTAGGTGTCCTTAGACACCGCAGCCGTAGTAATTTTCATCCCACCACGCTACAAGAGCGTGTATGGGGCCTTCAGCAGTACCCGTACGAGAACACCGGTGACTTCCCCACCACGTTACGAGAGCGTGTATAGGGCTCACCCACCTAGCCGTATGCTTCGCACCGGGCTCCCTCCTACCGTGCTACAAGAGCGCGTATAGGTGGTTCCCCGGTTCGCCACAAACGTCAAAAATGGGATTTTAGGCGATTACCCACCTCGTCGTAGGCGCCGGACCGGATTTTCTCCCACCGTGCTACAAGAGCGCGTATAGGGGGTTTGTCGGTCCGTCGCAAACGACGAGAATGAGGAATCTGAGTTTTAGGAATTATACCTTGCATAGCAGTGTCGGTGGTGTCGTTGTCGAGGTCGAGGACAGTCCCCATCACGCTACAAGAGCATGTATAGGGCTTACCCACCTCGTCGCACCTGTCACACCGGATTCCCCCCCACCATGCTACAAGAGCGCGTATAGGGGGTCCACCGGCGCGTCAAGCGCGTCGAGAACGGGGTTTAAGTTAGAAATTTATACCTTGAAGTCCGGCGGGGAGGAGTCGTCGGTGCTGTCGGCTCGTGGATTGAGGTAAGAGGAGTAGGGAGCATTTTCTTTTTATCATTTTTTTACATTAATTATAATTAATTATTAACTATAATATTTTTTAATTAATTATATTTATTTATAATTAATTTCTATTGTAATTAATTAAAATAATTAATCATATTTATCTTTAATTATTTAGAATTAATTAATATTAATTAACTTTAATTAATTAATAATAATTAACTATAATTAATTAAAATTAATTTTAATTAAATTATCATTAATTATAATCATTTAATTAAAACTAATTATAATTAATTATATTAACTATAATTAATTAAAATATTATAATTAAAATTAATCAAAATTAATTTTAATTAAAATAAATTAAACCCTCTCTCGCTCTACCCTCTCTGTTTCGTTCGGGAGATTTACAGGATTTGGCCGGAATAGTGCCCGAAAGGTAGAAAGTTACCTTCTCTACCAGCAAGCTCCTGTTGCTGCTTCCAATCAAAATGCAGTAACTTCCGATCCGACAGGCAGGGCAAGCCGTTGAAGGTGCGAAGTCGACCGGCCACGAATCCGGAGAAGCCACACGAAAGGGAGAAAGTTTCTTCCACAGCAAGCGAGCACCTATTCTTGCTTCCGATTAAATGTCAACTTCCAATCCAGCAGGGGTGGCGTCGGGCAAGGAGGTCGGCGGCACAGGGAGAAAGTTAACTTCACGCCATCGAGCTCCTGTTGTTGCTTCGGGATCAAAATGTCATGACTTCCGATCCGGCGAGGAAGGGAAAGTCGGCCGAATGAGCGACGTCGAACAGCAAAGAGAGGGCCGGAGAAGATCGTGCGACAGGGAGAAAGTTAATTCACAGCTAGCGAGCTCCCCATTCTTGCCTCCGATTGAAATGTCGCAACTTCCGTTCCGATCGAAAGGGAATGTTATCGAAGGTGCGAGCTCGACTAGCAGCGAATGGAGCGGAAGAAGCGACTTGAAAGGGAGAAAGTTCCTTCGCAGCCGACGAGCTTCCTGGGTTGCTTCTGATCAAAATGCGTATCTTCTGATCCGTCTCGAAGAAGAGAGCAGGAGCGACTGAGAGAGAGCGGGAACGAGAGAAAAAGAGCTTCAGCCCCGTTGCTTCGTGCCTTTAACGACTTTAATGAGTCGTGCGGGTGATCGTGGGAAGAAAAGACACGGACATGTCGGCGACGTGCTGAATTCGGCGCCGAACAGGTATTTTTATTTTCATTTTCTTTTTAGTTACGGGTCAACAAGGACATGCATTATGTTATGATTTGGCTTGCCTCCTTAGGTGGTGGAAATAATAATATTCTTGGCTTGCTTCTTACCCTTATTCTCTAGCTCTATCTATGGACTTATCTTCTCTTTTGTTGAGGTGGCCTTTTGGTTCTTTTACTAACTTAGGGTCTAAATCATGATCTCATCTTAGATAGAGCTCTTGGATTATTCTTCTTGTTTGATTATTGAAGAAATTTCTTTTATTCTATCTGATGGATAGTCAGCTTGTGAGCTTCTTGGCTTGATTATTAAACCTATCTATGCTTTCCACTCCACCCACCATGTCTCATCCAAAGATTCAAAATATTAGCACTCATTTTTAGGTTAAGGTTTGTAGAGGAGGCTTGATGTTAGAGATACTCATTTAGTGGAGATGTTAGAAGATTGACTCTAAGAATTGTCACCTAATATCAGAGAGACATTTTGGGGACAAATAATCTTCTTCTTTTTTTTCCATTTGAATTTGTTTTGGGTGAGAATACTCTATTTGGCTCTAGATTCTAAGGAGACATAGGTTGCTTTGACAGTAGTTGCTAAGTTTGTAGTTCAGTGTTGCATCTTCTTTTATGCCTTCAGGACAACTTTCTTTCCATGAGGAAGCTTCAACGTTGTATTTTCTGAGCACATAAGGCTCAGTTATTAGTGTGGTAACATTCATGGGAAACACACAATTTTTCTATGCAATGATAGTTCTGTTCTTGCCAGGGCTTGACTAGGGGCTAAGTCTTTTAAAGACGAAATTCATCTTCTGAGGGATCTCTATAGCAGTAACAGCTTCAGTGGGTCTCACTCGTTGCATGTGCTAGTGTGCATGTCGCGCAGGGGTTTCAACAATAGAATACCTCATGATAGGGCTTTCAACAATCATCAACAATCATGCCTACAATGGGCACTATAGAAGGCCTAGCATTGGCAGCAGGAATTTATAAGCCGCCAAATTAAATGGTGGCTCTAGTATCTCCTATGTTAATGATGATGTTAGCCAAGCAAATGCTGGTCCATATTCCAGTTGAATGGGAAATGCGATGATTTGAAGGTCCATGAATGAATGATGGGGATCAGTAACCAAAACATGATATTTCATCCTACACTTTTAAAATGCAGAGGTAATGCAAGATATAAATCTTGTGGCAAATGAGCGCAATCTATATGATATTTGTTAGAATTTAGAACTTTGTTTAAGGGAAAATTTAAAATTTATCCAAATATTAGTTTAAGAAAGATTGCATTGTGAGACTTCAACCCTTTAATATGATTTAGCTACTACTATAGCTCGTGTATGATTGACTAGAGATGGAAATAGAAAGATTTACCAGTGGAGCTGCTAAAATATATGGGCTCTAAAAATTCGTGTCCAACTGGGCTGAGGGAGTTTATGTTTTGAATCAAATTTTTAGAAGGTAGACTTGATTGGAGATAATACACTACTTAGATATTTTGCTCTTTATTTTACAATGAATTTATGATATGATTTTAGGTTTCTTAGAGGCTCAAACTCATATGATTTATTACTGCTATTGGAGATGAAAAAGAACTCTCAATTAATGTTAGTTGTAGGTAGGTGATGATGCTTAACACTATAGTAGCTATACATTTTGGCAATAAATTTGATTGAGATTTATTTCTTGTTAGCTTAAAGGGCATATTGGGCAGAATAATGCCAAACCCTAAAAAAATATCATTATTACATTCCGGGTTATCATAAACCTAGTCTACTTAGTCAGAAGATTTAGTTGATCCTATCTAACTGAAGGATTCTTATTGATAGTCATGTGTTGTGTTGTTCAAGTGGACTTTATAAATCTAGGATGGATGTTTGTTTAAGGAGATAAATTTAAATCAACTTTAATTTAGAGAGGGTTTTATATCCTATCAAGTGCATTTCATGATTCATAGCTGTAGGGTTCTTACGCCATTTGGAAATTTACGAGCTTTGACCACAGTTATAATGGCATTATTTTAGAGTGAAATTACCTGGCGAGAGGGACTCAATCACAACTGTTTTCCTGTGGTTCCATTTGACAGTGAAATTATTTTTTAGTGGACATATGCCTCATTCTTATTAGCATGAGATTTTTTGAGAGTAAACATAGCGATATGGCCATGCAAGATATTAGCTCTTTATGAGCAAACACTAATTTTAAATTTGTCAAACCCATCAAACTGTTATAGAGGTTGAATGTATTTCTCTTTAAAGTTTAGGCGACAAATTTTACTTACAATATATATATATATATATATATATGAATTTTTCTTTTTTTAGAAATCTGGACCCACAATTATTTTCTTTAAGATTTGAGAATATTTTAAAAATAATCCAATTTAGTTGAGTTTATTGTCAACAGAAGTATTATTAGAGTATTTGGATGATTTCATTTTCAGCATTTTGAACTTTGTTTACACTGACTACTCGCTTGTAGAAGATTGGGTTCATTCATTTGGATATTTGATACAATACAGATCTTGTCTACTCTACCCTGTATGTAAAGGATCAAATCTATAAGGTTGGGACTATGACCCTACCTTGATAGGATGACCCCTGTCATGCCCTATTTTTACCCCCTTCTAATCAACTATAAGGTGTAACAGAGTTTGGGCAATCTAATCAATCACATTTCTCAACAACACTCATCATAACTTTACTGATTATAATCAAATGAGTGAAAAAATTAGTTTGTCTCGATCATCACAAAATTGTATCATACTGAAAAAAAAAAATGAGCATTGAACTGATTCTTGATTTGGATATAGCTTGAGCTGAATTAAATGAACCAATCCTTCACTTGATTTGAGATTTGATCAAGTCAGGTTTTAATTAGCTCTAGTTTGGATTTAGCAAATTTGACCCATTCTTGAGCAATAATAACTTTGGTTTGAGCTCAAATCATTCACAACTGCATTCTAGGAGAGATTATTCTGTGCAGACACCGGACGGTAGAACTATTCAGTTACGTTTGGTATCGAGCACGGTATATTTTTGGGATGACGTGGCATATTTTTATTGGTCTCCGGACACATCCGGATTCCACATAGAATAATAAATCCTATTCTAGCCAGTATTTTTCATGTTGGCCATTGCTGTCACCCTGCACAAACTTCTTCCTTATTGTGTTCTCTTCCATTTTCTCTCTTTTGCAGAACGAGCTCGCCATTCTGGAATTTATTCATCTTTTGGTGGAGACTATGGATCGACATTTTGGAAATGTGGTATGGCTTCCAAGCTAAAACCCAACTAACCTTCATATTTAAAAGGTAACGGCATTCTGATCACATTGACAACCACTTTCTTTTTTTTTATTATTATTAGTGTGAATTAGATATCATGTTCCATCTGGAGAAGGCTCACTTCATGCTGGAAGAAATGGTCATGAATGGTTGCATAGTTGAGACTAGCAAGAGCAATATTTTGAGCCCAATTCAGCTTATGGACAAAGGCTTTTAGTTTCATCTCTTCCCTCTTTGTCCACAGGAATTTGTTGTTCCATTATACTTTTTCTTATCTGTTTATTATTCTTTTTTAATCTTGAACAAGTTTTCCTTTCTTAATGACTCAAATGGTTTCTTAGGGTTTTTAAATCTCATTCTCCTGGTAAGAACTTTGGCCTATCTGAAATTTTTTATAGCTTAAAAGTTTGAATGGCATTAAAAAAAAATTCTAAATGTTTAGATCAAAATTTTGTGAGAATGAATATCAAAATTATAAGATTTATTTTGAGATAAATAAAATATATGATGATTCAATTAAAACTTTGGATTGATTTAGGCATAACTCATCAATCTGAGTCGGTTTTGAGTAATAAATAAACATTTATTTTTTGTAATTAAAATTTCAATCCAAAGTTCTGAATCATTTGAAAACGATGAAAATCTCATTAAATTAATCTTTTGAATTTATGCTACCTCATACTATGCGGAGACCAGATGGCAAGAACCGTTCTGATTTATTATTATTTTTTTGCTACGTTTTTGTAATTACTCAACAAAATGATAATAAATATGTATTCATAATTACATATTTATTGTCTTATTGTTGAGTATTTATAAAAACGTAACAAAAGGACAGTTAAAGTACATTAAATATTCTAATAATTGAATAGTTAATGAATATATATATGATTATCCATTAAATATTATTTTGAGTAATGATTATCTTTATTAATGAGTATCCATTGAAGCAAAAATAACTTCTCCATTGTGAGAATGAAGTACAATTTCAATACTAAAACAAGCAAATTTTATTTTTTTTATTCAGCCATGAAATCAAATGAGTTGCAAGAAAAAGAAAAAAAAATAGTGATAGATTTACAATTTATAAGATCTCCAATCCAATTGAAATTAGTATAAACAATAAGAATAGGTTGTGATGAGTTAGAATAATGAAATCCACAATTAAGAGCAGCTAAAAAATAATAAAAAAGATGAAGTGCAACATATTAGGTAGAGTGAGACAGAACAGGAGTTAAATTTACATACTGCATTGCATAGACAATAATAAGATTGCTAATAGTGATAAATTAGTCTCTCAACCAATTATCAGTACATGGTGTGGGATCTATCATACGTGTCCTATCAAAAAACTTGAGAAGAGCGAGGCTCTAGAGGAGTGATTATTGTGTCCGGACATCGAACGCGTCCAGAGACCAATAACAACGTGCCACGTCACTTGGAGCTGGGTACCGATCTCTCGGTATACGTCCGGATTTTCGATTTTTTGTCCGGACGTAATAACTTTTCCTGAAGGAGAGGAAGTACTTTTTTTTTTTTTAGCAAAATAAAAATTTCATTCCAACAAAAATAAAGGTTACAAAGAAGCTAAAAAGCCAGTACGAAAAAGTTACAGAGATACAAAAGGATGATAGTGAGAACCATCGGGCTCAGCAACCGACATAGACTTCCAACCAATCCCAAACCAGGCCCCGACCATCCAGTTTGGAAGGAGAAAACCAAAGGTTGCCACGAGCCATGGCTTAAGACAAGTGAGCCCACGCAACATCATTGCCCAAAAACCATAACTCGCAGCCAAGCAACCCACGACCACAGCCAACTGAGAGAGAATGTTAACCAACCAGACCATCCAAACAACACCACCAAGTACGGGCCAAGCATATGAAAACCGACAATTGATACAAATACCACCACCAAGAGTCCAAAGCACTCGACCACAATGCATCCAATCAAAAAATAAAATTAGAGCACAAGTGCAACCAAAAACAGATGAGAAGTCAGCCAAACACGAAAAGAGGAAGAAGGTACCTTTACATGTCAATGAGACCAATCATTAAGAAGATTAATTTCATGCACCAATTGCAAAAGATAATAACTCGAAATGATTAGATGTCTTAGGCTTCATTTGGGACAGCTTTCTTACTATTTTTTAAAGCATCTTTTTTTTTTGTGCTAGAAAGCTACTTTAAGAAGGTGCTAAAAAGCTACTTTAAGTAGTAAGAAAGCTATCCCAAATGAAGCCTTATTCACTGCGTTTTAAAGTAATTTTTTATATTACAAATTTTTATACTAGAAAATTACTTTAGAAAGCAGTACGGAAGCCATCCCAAACAAAGCTTTAGATGTTTCATCTCAAAGTTGTGTTACATAGAACTTCATTTTCCAGATCACCATTGTGGTAGAAATTTTGAGCATCCATTTAAAAAAGAAGCTATTGATGAATAGCAACAACTAATGAGTGGAGATTACACAATGTCAAGTGGGCAACAAAAGCTAAAGTTTCAGCAGTCAGCATCGTACTCTAATGTGAAGCCTTCAGCAAATTCTCAGTCATTCAAGCTATCCATTTATAGTCCACAAAAGATTTTTCAAGCAATCTTTCTAAATAAGGAGAGCAATACAATTTTTTTTTTTCAATTAGTGCAGTAAAATGAAAGCTTACAAATGAGAATATTAGAGCAAACCTGAATAATAATTTGCAAATCAGAGTAAAATATATGGACGAGCTTGCTCCATGGGATGGAAGGCGCTCTAAAAGCTTTCCAATAAAGTAGTCAATTGCATATTGCACATTTTGCTTAAAGATCATTGGTTAGCAATTACTTAAATAACATAATATGCATATCATAAAGAGGAACTGATACGCCTTGGAGATAAAAATAACAAACAAACAATGAAAACTACAGAAATATCAATATTAATGGTTGATTTTGGATTATAACTTCAATACGAAAAACAAGATTCATGTGAGGTAGATTAGTTTTCCCAAACATTCTAAACGCTGCTAGAAAGCCCTCACAAAAAAAAAAAAAAAAAAAAAAAATCTACAGCAACTCTCAAATAAAATTCTCCACGCAAAAAGTAATATAAACCTTACTACTTATAATAACAAATAATAAACAACAATCAAAACAGCCCTCAAATTTCATCCCAAATCTGCCCTCTAATTAGGAAACATTTCCTAATTAATCCCCTCTAAATCAACCCCCAAATCTGCCTTTTTTAATTAGGAAACATCTTCTAATTAATTCCCTCCAAATTATAATTCAAATTAAATCACTTGCCCTAAATAATTCCCTCTTAATTGTAATTAAAATTTTCCTAAATACTTCCCTATGATTAAGAACCTTCCTAAATAGATTCCTCTTGATTAGGAAACTTTATAATTCTCTCTCAATCAAATCATTCGATCCATCAATACTCCCATCCCAAAATGTCACCTTATCCTCAAAGTGGAATGAAAGAAACTATTGTTGAAGCACTAAACTAATAGCACTGTACTGAAAAATGGACTGTCACTGGGTCGAATAATCCCTGCCTCTAGCATCTCCCAAATCAATCTCAACAAACAATATAAGTTATCCTAACCCTAGGGTAAATCAACTATTTAAAGCAAAAAATAAACAATAAAATAACAAAACAACCATCCATCAATTCCTCTCAAATCAGCACCCAAATCTGTCCTCTTCAATTAAGAAATATCTCATAATTAATCCCCTACAAATCAGCCCACAAATCTACCCTTTTTAATTAAGAAGCATCTTCTAATTAATCTCCTTTAAACAAGAATTTAAATTAGATCTCTTCCCCTAAATAATTCCCTCGTAAGAGTAATTAAAATTTTCCTAAATAATTCCTCTTTGATTAAGAACCTTCATAAATAACTTCCTCCTGATTAGAAAACTTCCTAATTCCCTCCCAATTAAATCGGCCGATCCATCATTAACATAAGAGTCATAGGAAAACTTGAAAAGCAGCATTGTTTTAGCTGAAATCTTATAACAAATAATCCTTTTTCAGAATGCAAATATTTGAAAACAAGTCAAATAGAGGAAAATTAAGGGCCAGCTTACTAAAAACAGCGTATGTATCTAAAACCAAGTTTCTTAAGAAACGATGCTCTCACACAATAAATATCCCTTTTGCATGCAAAAATTGAAAATCCCTGTATGAACAAGTTCCAATTAATAAATATATGGTAACTAAACAAAACTAGCTGCAGTCGACATTTAACTTGTTAAAAATCTTGAGATTCTCAAATTGAATCCTCCTTAAAAAGCATCTTAGCCGCAAGCATTTTCAATCAAACTAAATAAACTTGAATGAAAGTTTGCATTGTTCTGTAACATGAGCTTCAAGTTTGCGTTCCAACAAGATATGAATCCAAAATAATAGCCTTGTATTAAAGGGTTTATGTCATGATTATTAGATAAATTTTATGCTGATTGTCGACTACCTAATGTAATCTTCCATTTTTCTCATTCAGAACTTTAGACCTGCCAACGGCAGTATTTTCCAAAATAATAGCTTACCATTACTCATTAAATATTATTTACTTAACAATTAAAAGGCATATTAATTCTTCTAAAACATTACAGAGCAATCTCAAAAGCCCTGCAACTCATTAACATCTTTTTGAAGGATTGCATTCTGAAGTTGTAACGAGCTTTTGGACATGAACATTCCTAACAGAAATAAGATGTGCAAACATATTACATATTGGTAAACGACAAATAAAAAAGATATTATGATAATATCAAGCGAAGAATATCTCCCGAAAATTTGAAAGATTTTTCGGTCTCCTCAAGACAATGGTTCTTCTCTTCTCTAGACCAATCCTGAAAATTGGCAATTTGTGCATCTCAGTGAAAGAAAACAGTTTCAAGTGAAGTATTATGATGCAAATTAACAACAAGAGTTATGATACAAGCCTTACATTAGCTACTTCATTGAGTTTCTCCCTTACATTCTGTAATAGCTGGCGAAGATCTCCTTCCCACTTGTAAAATTCAAGTTCTTTGCCATCCAGTATCTTCTCAGCCACCTAGAAAATGCAGAGAGATAAATCAATAGCCACTGTCAAGTAATAAATTCTCACATCCAAATTCATGAAATCGATGCGCTAACCTTCTATGGATGCTTTATCCAGAAGGTCAATACATGAGAAAAATATCAAATTTTGTAAAAAATGCCCAAGGCAATTTTTGTTATCATTTGAGATACTACAATCTTCGACTATTACAGAGAATATTTGCTCATTCCTAGATGATTTGCACAGCTAGTAAGACCAGGCTCTAATTTGCAAAGTTCAATTAGACAACATATCTAAATGCTGTTTTCTTTTTGAGTTGCATCGCTGAAATCTATGGTTGTCTGCTAATGGCTCGACATTTACTAAGGTATCCGCTCAATTACTAAAGTCCCAGAACAAGTTAAATAAAACCCAAAAGATATCGAACTAATTAAGAAATATCTAATAAAAAATCAGTTCTGAAACATGAAAATTGATTCATCTAAGCTTAATAGATGCAAAATATCATTTTGATATAGTTTACAAAAATCCGACATACTTACAAATTTGTCTGCATATAGATGTTAAAATGCATGTCTGCAAACTCAACAGTGTAAACAGCTACTGTATGAATCAAAGTCTGAAGAAGTATGACATATACATGCAGACAAATTTACATGCAAGTACATCCGTCCATTATATATCAATGCAGCTACAAGCTCAACCATAAATAACACATAATTTTCATCATACCAAGCAAATAAAGGAACCTGAGGTAGGCCAAGTGATGTCATAAGTTCTAATGGATGTTATATGAAGCATTCTCCAACAATTTTCCATAGCAAACATATTCATGATAAAAGATTTGTGCTACAATGATAATAACAATGAAAGTTAGAAACAAACAGAATTGATATTTAATGTTTGTTTAAGATTAAGTAATTTTTTTGGCTTTAATTTGTTTTGTTTTGGTTCAACACATTTGAATTTCCTATTTCTAATTTTTAAAAAAATGATATAGCAATTTGTTCTATAAGTTAAAATAAAGACACATTTGTTGTGCTTATGAAAACCTCAAAACAAAACAAACTTCAACCATAAAAAAGGGCAAAAGCCAAAAATACCTTTTTACCAATCATACGACCACCAGCAGTATGAGCAAAATAGATGTTGTAAAAATGACAAATGAATGCCTGAGGATCCTTTACAGATAGCTCTTTCAATAACTGAGAATAAGTCAGTCCAGGAATTGAAGGATCTGGAATTGCATGACCTTGCTCCTTGAACCACTCTAAATCCTTGGTTAACTTTTCTGATCTTTCCAGACCTGTGCTCCTAAACTCAGCATCTGCAATGAAGATAAAGTTTTATTCAAAAGGAAATAACTGAAAATGCATGAAACGCACATTAATCATAATTCCCTCACCTCACCCACACCCTCCAAAAGGAAAAAAAGGAAAAAGAAAAAAAACAAAAAAACAAAAAAAAGGTACCATGTCCATATCCATAGAAAAGAGAAAAAAAACCTGAACACTTCAGGACTTCACTGTTGATCGTATACATACAGATATGTTGTAAAGCAATCATTCCACGTAGAAACCAAAAATTTAACTTCCACAAAAAATGGATGCCAACTAATTTAAGTTTCGTTTGGGATAGCTTTTTTACTATTTTCTAAAACAACTTCTTAGTTAAAAATTTTTACACTAAAAAATTGTTTTATAAAGCAATAAAAAAGCTGTCTCAAATGAAGCCTTAGTTAATAAATATCATGAAAGTTATTTGAAGTCCTTAGGATCTAATCACGCACCTACACCAAATTTGTGATACTGTACTAAAAATTTCCCAAAAAAAATACAGTACTTTATGCAACACAGGTTCACACATTGTATTTTCTATCCATGACATCTTGATATCCCACAACCACCAACCAACAAAACTTTCTTTCACTTAAAAAAAAGGATTAAATGTTTCTTTCACATCATCTTATGATTGAAGTGGACATAATACTGCAATGCAAACTATGAACACAAATAAGGCGAACAAATCAAAACAAAAAGTTCCATAATTCACAAAAAGAAATAAATTCAACGATTTTGGAACTCATCATATCCAAAAATTTGGGCAGGAAGTACTTGTTTTCAGGATCCTCTCTTTTCTTGATCTCACAGACAATTGAGAAGCCTATCATTACCATTCTAGAAAAAGATCTGCAAATCTTAAGTAGAATAGAACACTATGCTATATCACAAACATGCTCACTTATATACTATTCCTCCCATAGGAATAAAAGAAAGGGATTTTTACATACATAACACTTAAAACTATTATAAATACATATTCAACATCAAAACTTTTATATTTACTTATATACCACCTAAAATTTAACTTTTCATCTATTCTACCACTCCGTTACAAGCCCGTCAAAAATCCTGCTTTTCGTCTGCGAGGTTTGCGAACGGATGCTCCTCTACTACTTCTGCTTCCGTCGAACACGTTCAGCTATGGAACGGCAAAGAGAAGGAAGGAGATTCCTTATCGAGCAGAATCTCTTCTACATCTCCTCACCAACGCTCCCATGTGCGAAGTAAGCTTCTGCCTCCACGACCAACCCCATTCCGCTCCAATCTCCATGTCTACTGTTCATCTTCTTCCTTCTCTATTTTTTTTTCTGAGGTAGAACTCTATCTTCTTCACGGAATGGGCCGGAGCAGCAGCCACCTCTATCCGTTGATTTTTTCTTACATTTCATTGTTATTGTTTTCGTTGCTAGCGTTCTTGTTTATTGTTCAGTCTTCTCCATGTATTTTTTTTTGTGAATAGCTTCCTGTGAATGTGTCTCTTGAATGAATAATAATTGCTCTTTTAAGTAGTTATTTGTAATGCCATGTAAATAGAAGAATTCGTCTAGCTTCCCGAACTGGTAGCATTCAAAAAAACAGGACAGTGCTGTGGAATGTTGCTGGAGAGAAAATTATCAGCATTCAAAGTTGACAAAACTATTCAAAAAATCTAGAAGTATTCCTGAAATCTGCTAAAATATTAAGCATTAAAAAAGAAAAGATTCTGGGCTCGGTTTGTAAGCGACGAACACGCTGCTCAACGTGGAAGACAAACGGTGGAATGCGGCGAATGCAACGGAGAAGGCAAGGGTTCAGACGGAGTGTTAAAATTGATGAAAAATAGGGATTTTAAGTGGTATACTAGTAAATATAATAGTTTGGGTGTTAAATATGTATTTTTAATTGTTTGAAGTGTTATGTATGTAAAAATCCCTAAAAGAAAATACCAAAACACCCAACAGGAACATAAACTAATACATCAAGTAAAAGAGAGAAGGAAAAATCTCAAATCAGTGAACATTCCTCAAGCAAAATGACTTACACCAAGGACAAGCGGCCTCAGAAACGATGGACTCCAGAGTATCATACACTACCTTGCTGTCCACCAAGAACCGAAGATACCCTTCCACTGTCGGCTCCCATTTCGCCACTGGCTTCCCCTCCGGCTCCTTCTCCCCCTCCTTAGCCTGGTCCCTAGTGTGCAGCTTCATCGCCACAGCTCTCATCTCCTCCACAAACCCCTTCACCTCATCCCCAGAACGCCGTTTGCTCGGCATCTCCGTTGCCGTCGCCTTCACAACTCCAGCGTTCCTCAGCCTGGCGCCGTTCATCCTCCGACGAGCACCGTGCCCCGTGGACAGCCTAGAACGCGAAACCAACACTTGAACAGCAGGATTCTTGAAGAGGAGAGAGAGCGACGGGGTTCGAGTGTTTGAAAAGGATTGGGTTTGCGATATCGGCATTTGACAAGCCATTTAAAGACGTGATCTTTGGGGTTGCTGAATGAATGGAGATTGATTTTGATTCCGGACAAGTGCGGAAGAAGCTTCAATTGGGATTAAAAAAAAGCAGGAGAGGTAGAATTGGGTGGACTGCCGGGAATCGATTTCGTTCCGTAGACGTAAGGGGAATAGAGAGATGAAGTGAGGGTTTTAGAACCGGATCAACGGATGCTGAACAGATTGCTTCAGCGAAGGGAGAGGTCGAGTAAGAGAAGGCACCACACTCCCACGGTGATTCTGCTTTTATTCATTAATTATTTCATGTCGATAGAATTTGCGTCCAAATGGATATTCTTTTATCATGCTGATGCCCAACCCAACAACTGCGTTAGGTTATTTTTTATAGCGATTTTTTATATGAAAATTTTTAAGAACAGTGGAAAAGAAGTGGACAAAGGCTTTTCAAAATAAAGCCTACCTAAGTTTCTTTTAGAGATATTTTTTATTATTTGACATTTCAGATCTTAATTACAGTTTTATTTAAATTATTTTTTATTACTTTAAAAAATTTTATTGTAGAAAATTATTTTTTATAATAATTTTTTTTTCTATAACAATTTTACGATCTATTTTATAAAAAATTGTAGTAATTTCAAATGTATTATAAATTTTCTAAAAGTTAAAAAATCATGATAAAATTCGTGATAGTATGGGTCTCATTGCCCTTTGAGCTAAACTTAACTTGGGTTGGAGAGTTAAACTCAACAATCGATGTCGACGATTGACGCAAACAAAAATATAGTCCAACCACCATCATCCAAATATTGTTGTTTAATTATAACTTTCTAATCACCATTGCTTAATAACATTCTCCTGATCACTATCGCCTAATTATCAAACTTACTTTTTATCTTCCGTCAAATTCTTTGCCAATAATTTTAATACTAGCCAATCTCATCATCTATCACTGTCAGCAATATTTACTCAAAGTATTATCTATATAGCTGATGAATGTTGTCAATGCACGCATTGCCTATAAGGCCAATGCAAGCTGTAGATGCATGTTGTCAACACCAAAGCTCGGGCTCGTTGAATTTTTGGTTGTCATCACTTAACAACGATGCATGCTATCATTAATAAGGTCGATCATGACAACACCAAAATCCATCGTTTGATGTCAACATCAAGATTTATATTAGACTTTTTTATCTAATTTCCTCTTTGCAAAATAGGATGATCAAATATATCGTAAAACGATCTATGGATGACAATTGTAATGCCTTAAAGAGCGTCCAACTTCAACCTTGGAGTCCATTCATAGTTAGTGTCTACCATACTGTGTCAACGCCATCTTCATTTATGATGAAGGCATCAATTGCGACCTACAACATAAACAAGTGGATCATTTCATGGTGGAAGATCCGTCCCCCTCATATGTGTACTTAATTTTTGTACAAAACTAAAATATTTAAATATTTGATTGAATTGCTTGCCATGAATATCTTGCACTTTGATGCGATTTGAACACTAAAGTGGTACATAGAAAATTTTGGGTATGCATATAAACAATACACCACCCCATAAGAGAAATTAATTAATTTTTTCCATGGCCCATAGCTGAGAATCTCATGATTTTCCAAGCATCAACAATGATAGATTTATTGAAAGGATTTGTGATTTGATGGTCGGATGAGAAAGTGATTTTTAATTCGTAAATTTAAGTCATTAATATTATAATTTATGATCTATTGTCTCATTTGTTGCATCATAAATCTTTATCTAATGCGCGATTTCTCAATCTTATATGGATGAAATTTAAATCCCAACTTTTTATAAAATAATTAATTCAAATCTTAAATTCAAATATTCAAATTTCTTAAAATTCAATATAGAATAATTTAGAGCACTTGTTGTTCTTAACACTCATTTAAGATAATTTTTTAAGAAAATATTTATAGACATTTTTAAAATTTTATTAATAAAAGCAGACCAAAATCAAGAAAGACATGAGACAAAGAGGGGGAAGAGGGGCAATGAGGTTTCTCCTGAAGTGCAAGAAATACAAAAACTGATGTGACATTAAATGTTTCTTCCTCTGATCTACTGTTACATCATAAATTTGGATCTAGATAGTACTCTTTGAAATTATTACTTGATTGCTTCAACAGCCATCATACATTCTAAGGGGTTAATATGTAGCCACATACTCATGGAGGTTTAGAGTGATGGTTGAGCGAGCACATGTGATAATTTCATTTCGGATTTGAATCCCCTCTATTACGACCTCCCCTCTTCAGTCGAGCAAAACAAATATGAACCGATGCCAGTGAGTGGCCTCGCTAGGTTCCACCGAGGAATTAATTACGGGCCAAATTTTTGGAAGGAGCGTAGTTATAGTCATATTTAGCAGAAGCAGCGTGAGCAGAATTAAATTTTAAAACGAGCAAATTCGCCAAACTGGTTGGCACAGTGTAGAATGCGCGGTCCTGAATGGCGCATTCAAAGAATGCGCCAACCTTAATGGTGCATTCTTTGAATGCGTTGAATTGTCAGGCGGATTCAAAAGGATGCGCTTAAATGATAAGCGTATTCAAGCTATCCAGCCATATTCTAGCTCATTTTTCCATTTTGTTTTGTCGTTACTGGAGGCCATATCCGAAAATCAAGCTGAGTGGGTGGAATTCAATGCGTGGGTGGGTTAAAATATTTAGCGTTAAAATTTAAACTTCAAGAAATTGTTGATAAATAGTTGTTACAAAGAATGAAAAAAATCCTTAGTCCTAATGCAGAAAAAAAAAAAAAAAACTTGCAAGTTCGGTGGAGGGCATCCAATTCCTTAATGAGGACATTTATGTCAATTATGAATTTATTTTTGAATTGAGAAAAATGATATTTTAGGAATTCAGAATATTACCATTGTTGTATTCATTTTTTGTCTGATATGGATGACTGCATATTATGGAAAAGATACAATACAGCTATGATGATCCGCTCTTACAGGGATGATACTGGGTTGAACGATAACGGATGGAAATATGTGTACGGGAAGTTTACAGAAATGTTTGGACATCTAGCACCATTGAAGATTATTAAGGAAAGACATGCTGAAATAAGAAGGCTTCAAGATGGATCGGTTCAGATGATTGTGAACAACCCAACAACAGATATAAGACATTGTATTCTATACCGAAGATATCATCCTACAGCAGATAAATTCCTCGCTAATACATATGAGAATCTGATATATTGACCTGGTAAAAAGAGGAAGGACGTCAGATTGGGAGTGCTTCCAACAATGGTATCAAAAAAGATTTGGTTGTTGTCCAACCCAAACACAAGTCCAGGCTCGCACGCGCATCGTCATAAATAAACTTTCAAGTTTAAACAACTTCATAACGATCGCAATCAAAAAACTCTTTCAATGTAATGTCAATGCCTTTTAAGCTTTTTATGCTTGCAATTATTGATTGTAAGGATTTTTTTTACCTTTGAAATTATATTTCTAATGAACTTATGGGGGTAAGTTTTAAGAAGAAACATATTTCATTCTGTATTTAGCATAAGGATCAGGATAAAAAATATATTTTTTATATTATATTTAATTTCTTTTAAATTATTTTTTCAAAAAATTTTAATTATCTTAAATTATAAATTTTTTATAAAATAGAATAAATGTTTTAATTATTTATAATAAAACTTTGTTTTTTCAATATTTCAAACTAATTATTTGTAAGTTTCTTAAACAATTAAATAATTAACTAAAATTAAAATCTTTTATTTAACAATTGATATATTTAAAAAAATTATATTATACATAATTAAAGAATAATCATATATAATATACATAATTAAAGTTTAACATATTTATGTATTTAAATTAAATACTTTACTAATGTATTTGAATACTATTTTAAAGTTTCTAAGAAAATAAATTATATTAAATAAATTTCAAATATACTATATTAAATTTATATTTAAAATAACCATATTAAATTTTATAAAATATAACTTAAATGACATTAAAATTTTATATTGTTTTCATTAAATGATATTTATTTTTCATATACTCACATAACTTTTTTTTTTTACTCACATAACTTGCTTTTACTTTAATTTTTAATGAATTATATCAAGTTTTAATATTATTTTTAAACTGTTAGCTTTATCTTGTAATACATTATTTGTTAATTAATCAAACTAACTTTAAATGATTGTTTAATACGTGCCAATCATTAGCAATACATAAAAAAATCAAAGACCAATAATTAAAATTACCCAAAAATAATTTATACATAATAATTAATGAATCAGACCAAAGAAACCTTAAATTTTGTCATGTTGTCACGGAACCCAAAATAAGTCTTCTGCTTTACAAAATGGAAAAATGGCTTGAATACGCTTATCATTTAAACGCATTCCTTTCAATCCACCACCTGCCAGTTCGGCGCATTCAAAGAATGCGTCATTCAGGACCGCGCATTCTACATTGCGCCAACTAGTTTGGCGAATATGCTCGTTTTAAAATTTAATTCTGCTCACGCTGCTTCAGCTAAATATGACTATAACTATGCTCGTTCCTAAAATTTGGCCTTAATTACGCCGTCAAATACTCCGTTCAAAAAAAAAAAAAAAAAAAATGATGCTAGATGTCTTTAATGTTGAAATTAAAATTTAACTTCAAATGTAATTTAAAAGAGAAAAACTAGCACAACATATAGCAAATTTTTTGCCACATTTGCTATGGACTCCTATAGAACCCAATTAATTTTTGCTCAGAAAATTGACTAATGAACTTTGAATAAAACATGATACCATCAATGGGAAAGAAAATCAAATAATCTAAATAGTCCAAGATTAATTTACTTGGTATGAAATAAATTTTTATATCATTCAACTCAGATGAAACCATGTTCACATAATTCTCCAATATTGCTAATAATTTAGTTTTTCTTCACAAATATTTTCAAATGAGGAGGCCATACATAAATATTAAGATTACCTAAGGAGCTTGATCAACTCACATTCATGGGCTTAGAGCAGCTTCTCTAATTTCCATTAGCCAACGCAAGAAGTCTGAAAAGTTACTATGCTGATCTTGCCTCAGGCACATCTGCAATCTTTTAAAACCAGCAACTTTTTCTTCAGATCCCAACCAGATTATTTACCAATGAATATTCAATAATCTGGAGCACAATTATATCACAGAAAGAATAAAATATACTAATGTCCTGAGAGCCTTAAAAGAATAAACGGAATAATATCAATGCAGCTCTATTTGTCAGGCTATCAGTTTAAGAATATATTTCTGTCCAGGCTTAACGGAGCTAAACCAAGCCAGATAGCATTGAGTTCTGTTGACAAGGAATTTAATTATCTTTCCAATAAGGTGCTTCAGGGGGATGAACTAGCCTTAAATGTTTGCAGAAATTCAGTCGAAGAGCGGCACCGAGTCCATGCAAAGATGGACCAGTTTCCGTTGATACTCGCCATAAAACTCGCTAACGGCAAACACATCATCGTCGTCGATATTCTTGCTGGGTAAAATGAACTTTATTTTACTATCAACTATACCATCTGATGGATCATGGGAAGATTCTGATTCAGAGCGCATTTGTGCGTATATCTCATGGCAAGCAACCAAGAACATGGCAGCTGTGTCTGGAAGCTTTGCATCACGGAGTGCTGCGAATGCTTCTTGCAATGCTCCTGCAGCAACATAGAGAACCAAAGCTCTGCAGGTTTGGAATTTGATTTGTTAGCCGAACTACAGAGAAATGGCATGACTTGTTTATTCCGGGAAAGGAAATTAATAAAAATGTAGGTCACCTCCATATGTTATGTTCATTATGGAGAACATTGTCAGCCCATCTAAGCAACACCCTGAAAAGTGGTAAGAACAATTTAGTTTATTTGATGAAGAGTATCTCTGTAGCATTTTAAACCATGCAGGAGCAAATTAATGATTCTTCAAATACTGTAAAAAATGTAAAAAAGCGGGAAAATCTATAACCATGATAAATGAATGACCTCACCTCATCAAGTTAATTGACAAAGAGAAACTGTCGAAATGAGCTCTAGTGGAAGATAAGATTAGAGAGAGTCGCCTTAGAATGTTTGATCACATAACACAGCGGCCTTCCGATGACTCGGTTAGAAAAGTTGTTGTATTGGATTTGACTTATGTTAAGAAAGATAGAGGTTGACCTAAAAAAATTTGGTTAAAAAAAAATTAGAAATGACATTTCTTTATTTGGTTTAAATGATAACAGAATGCAATGGAGAAAAAGGATTCATGTACCCAACCCCACAGTGAGATAAAGGCTAGATATTATTGTTGTTGTTGTAGCATCTTTATAAATTTTGTACGAAGAGGAAAGTTAAGTTTCTGATAAGTTATGAACCAAACATCAAAAGAAAAGTGCAGTGTTGCAACATCTTCCCATTCCAAAGTGGACATAAGAAGAGATTGCTTATGGATTTTACAATAAGTTTATGCAAATCTGTAAAGGGTCATGATACAATATGGGTGGTAATAGGGAGACTCGTGAAAATAGTTCATTCTCTACCCATCAACCATACTTGATGGATAAGCTGGCAAAGGTCTATATAGACAAAATTAATTTATTAACAAAGCTGGAGGATCAGAAATAACAAGAGAGGGAAGCCAGAGGTAACAATTCAGGAGGCTCTTACAGGATGACTACCACTCTCTTAGCACCCAAGAGGCTTGCATTGGGCAACATTCGTGAGACCCCAAGGGAGAAGCCAGTACGAGGAAGTAGGGTGAACTTCAAGAGACTGACAGAGAGGGAGATGCAGGAGAAGAGGGAGGGGCTACGCTTAAGATGTGATAAGAAGTATACTTCAGAACATACATGCAATGATCAAACTCTTCAGGTTCTCACCGTTTGTGATGACGAGGAAACTGAGGAGAGAGGTGAGAGTGAGATAGGGGGAGATGAGGGCAAGCCGCATCTTGATGTGTCAGAGGTCTCCTTGAACTCAGTGGTAAGATTCACTCCGAGTCATACCATGAAGGTGAAGGGAGAAATAGTAGACATAGAGATGGTGGTGTTGATTAACATTGAGACTACCCACAATTCATCTCCAACCAGGTTGTGGACCAATTGGGGGTGACATTGGTGGATACAAGGTGTTATGGAGTGATGATGAGAACAAGGAATGTGGAGACGTGCCAGAGGGTATGTAGGGGAGTAGTGTTGACCATACAAGGGGCTCATGTGATGGAAGATTTTTTCTTATTGGAGTTAAGGAGAACTAATGTCATCCTGGGGATGAAGTGGCTGCAGACCTTGGGGAACACCAAGGTTAACTGGGGAGTATTGACGATAGAGTTGGTAGTGGAAGAGAGAAGATAGTGATCAGGGGAGATGCAGGGATCTCCAAGGCCATAGTATCACTTAAAATCATGATGAGGACCATGCAGGAGGTGGGAGAAGGCTACCTGGTGGAGCTACATAGGCTGGAGGTGGTTATATTAGAGGAGGGTGGGGACATTCCTCTTTTAGTTCAGCCATTGATTCAACAGTTCAGTGAGATTTTTCAACCACCTTAGGGATTGCCACCACTAAGGGAGTAGGAGCACGCTATCACCTTGAGGGAAAGTGTGTCACCCATCAGTGTCAAGCTCTATCACTATCCTTAATTTCAAAAGGAAGAAATTGAAAAGTTGATCAGACAGATGGTGGAAGCAAGGATTATCAGTCCCAATGTGAGTCCTTTTCTAGCCCTGTGTTACTAGATAAGAAAAAAGGATGAGAGTTGGAGGTTCTGCGTGGAATACAACGTGGTGAGTAAGGAGACTATGTCAGACAAGTTTCCCATCCCAGTGATAGATGAGTTATTGGATGAGCAGAGTGAGGCAATTATTTTCACCAAGATAGATCTGAAGTTAGAATACCATCAGATCAGAATGAAAAGAAAGGATGTACCAAATACTATTTTTAGAACTCAAGTGGGGCATTATGAATTTGTAGTGATGCATTTTGGCTTTACTAATGGCCCAACCACTTTCCAATCCCTCATGAACAAGATTTTCCGACCCTATCTCAGGCGATTTTTGCTGGTATTTTTTTGATGATATTCTGGTTTACAACATGTCAGATGATGAGCACTTGAGAACAATGTTTAAAATTGCATATTCCGGTATTGAGGCGTTTTTCATTCCTGAGGCGAGGAGTAAGCCTCAAATTTAAAAGATTGCGTAAACATAAAATGATAAAAATTTTATATACTAATGAGTGAATAATATAAAACATAAAAAATCATAAGATATGAAGTGAAATCAAAATATCCCAATAATAAGACAATATGAAAGATAGTTCAACTCAAAATTCGATCTTTCCCAAATCCCAGTATTTTTTTCATTAACATATAATTCTAATTTCCAAAAATAAATAGCAATGACATATCACATAAGAACTCATAAGTCATCAGCATTGTCATCACTAAGGGGTTCTTCATTTGAATCATCATTATGATGAACTGCTCTCTCCCCTTCCTCCTCTCCTATAGAGTCCAATGTCGAGCATTTACTTCAAGATTTATGTAAGTTTTAATATATATATAGCGTGAGGCGTAAGCCTTATGACAGTGAGGCCAGGCGGGCCTCAACCAAGTTGAGGCGCAAGCCTCATAAAAAAAACTCGAGGCGTAAGCATCGAGGCGTTTTTTACTGGAATTGCGCAAAGGTGAGCCTCATATTGCACAATTTTAAACCATGCTTGAGAAATGTTTTAAAGGTGTTACAGGAGCATCAACAGAGGCCCAATTTAACAAAATGTTGTTTTTCCTAGGCCAGTGTGGAGTACTTGGGACATGTAGTCTCTCAAGATGGTGTAGCTGCGGATCAAACCAAAATTGAGGCTATATTGAGATGGCCACTGCCCAAGAATCTCAGGGAGCTAAGAGGACTCCTAGGGCTGACTGGTTAATATAAGAGGTTCGTGAAGGGTTATAGCACCATCATAAGGCCATTGACAGAACAATTGAAGAAGGATGATTTCTTATGGGGGAGGCGACCACAACAGCTTTTGAGAGATTGAAGAAGGCCATGACCATTTTACCGATTTTGGCCCAACCCGATTTCACTCAGGTCTTCATAGTTGAGACAAATGCCTTAGGGTATGGAGTGGGAGCAGCACTCATGTAGAGCCATCGACCAATCGCCTACTTCGGTTAGAGCCAGACTGAAGTCAATCTATGAGAGGGAATTGATGGCCATTGTGCTAAACATCCAGAAGTGGCGACCCTACTTGTTAGGTTGGTATTTCATTGTTAGGATGGACCAACGGAGTTTGACGTACTTGTTGGAGCAGAGGATGGTGACAAAGGAGCATCAGAGATGGTTGTAAAAGTTATTAGGATATGACTTTGAAATCCAGTATAGGCCGAGGACATAGAACAAGGCAGCGGATGCCTTGTTCAGATGTATGGGGGAGTTATAGATGATAGCAGTGTCAATACCATTGATGCTGGATTTGGGAGCCCTTAAGGAGTAGAGTGCACAGGATGAGGAACTGGGGAAGATCCAGGTAGATTTATTGAAGGATGGGAGTAGCCATCCATGCTATTCTTTAGAAGATGAGAGGCTTTAGTTCAGATGTATGGGGGAGTTATAGAATGATCCCTTAGTTAAATGTTTAACTATGCATGTGTTACTAATTATTATTTTTTCTTAATATTTTATTATAAATATTTTTTTTGCATGTATTAATAATTAAATACTCCTTATGATACTAATTAGGGATGCAAAAGTGAAGGCTGAAAATATTAATCTTATAATATTTTTTGTTAATTAAAATTTTATAGAAAATTCAAGAGTTAATTTAGTTGTCACAATGAAATTTATTTAAATTTATTTAAAATAGATTAATATGAGACATTAAATTAAGAGCTATGTCCTGTCGTGCCATCAAGGGTATATCGATCAGAGGTGAGTTAGCTTTACATATAGAAGGAGCTATTGAGATGGATGTAGTAAGTATGCATTAAAGTATAAGTTATGATATGAAAAGCCCAATACATGTTCAAGTTGAATGTCATGATTCCATTATTATTCATAATTCTAAAAACTAAGCAATATTTATGATCATAATTAATAATGAAATAAGAAGCCAAGTTTTAAGTTTTTTTTTATAGATTATTGAATATGATGACTGGCATGCATATTCTTTCTTTTTTCCTTTGAGCTACTATAATTTAGAACAATGATATACCAATTGATTTGTATATTTATAACTCATCTCCATTAGTTAATAATTTTTTTAGAAAAATCCCTAATAGAGGAAATGGATGAAAGAAGGGATTTTATTTATAACAAACGGAAAAGCAACAAATGTTAGGTACTTACATAATTATGTTAGTTGTATACTATGACGCACAGACATGGACACAGATACGACACGGGACACGTTAATTATTGAAAATATAGGACATATACACGGTATTATTGTTTTTATATTTTAAAAATAGTGTATAAAAATTGAATAAGTATAATTTTAAAAATAAATTTAGAAATAATAAGTCATTTAACTATAATTTATGATTAAAAAGATTAATATTAGGATGTCATGAGCCGGGCGTCGATTTCGTTTATCAGTCATCGAGAGAGAAGATGACAATGCTGTCGAGACTCGGGCATTGCTGTTATGCAATAAATATTGATCGTCAATGTTAAAGGGCGTTTATTGTCGATGTTAAGAGAGCGTTGGTCGTCGATGTTGAGAAGGCGTTGGACAAAGATGAGATGTCAAGTAGTGGGTGTAGAAATTGCTAGTATCGAGCATCAATATAAAGACAACGTCAAACTTTGATATGGAGATCGTTTTGAAATATTGATGTTGAAACGACGCCAGACGTCGATGTTGAGATGATATCGGACAATGTTGTGAAATCAAAGTGGTAACCCGCCAAAGAGAAATGAAAATGAAAATATTCGATGAATGAGATATCAAGTGCAGACGATTGATTTGATGTTGTGGATAAGAAATAAAAAACTTAGTTTTTATATTTTAAATAAGTAAAAATTTTTAATACAAGAAATTATATTAAAAAAAAATTATAAAATATTTAGGATATGCGTATTAGACTCGTGTGTCCAATTTGTATTTAATATTTTATTAATTAGACACATTTTCGACGTGTCCGACATGTGTCGGACGCGTGTCGTGTCGGAGGAGTGTTGGACGCGTGTCGGACACTGCACGCCTCTTTGAGGAGAAGTGTCGGTGTATCATAGGTTATATAAAATAGTTTATATGTTTTTCCTTTAAATATTTATTTTATGCCATTTGCACTGTTTCAAGATGTTTGTGAACGGCTTCACAGTGAATGAAAGTTTATGGTTTGGTAGCTCTTTTGTGGAAGCCATATGAGAAGGAAAAATTATTTTAAAACTATTTTATTTGTTGAGTGTGCTATACTTCAAACTTCATTTCGATTGCCTGTTCTCATCTCGATACTCTAGTATCCTATGCCTGGTTGTGACAGCAAACGTGCCTGTGCACTTATGGCTCTAATTTGCCACCAACAGGAATGATGGACATATGGGTTGTGCCTCATTTGTGCCGATAAGATAAGCATCAATTTGTGTTAAGTACCTTCCCATCAATAAAAATAATAAACATATGAGCAACATCCTAATTATACCGACAGGTGATATATTAAGCAGTGACGAGTTAAGTTTAGAATACACTACTATTAGTAGAGTTCCAAAGATAAAATATACAATTATTTACCTTAAAATAAGCAAGTTGCCCTTTCTGCTATGATCCATAATGATGATGAACAAATGCTATTGATAATGCCTAGCACATAAAATGTTATGAAAAATGCTATGATCACGTTACAACCTACGCCATGATAATGGTTATTATGTCTAATGCTATGTTCGTGTATAAATAAAATCAAAGTTCAACGATCCACATTCATATTGCTTCCTTTCCTATAATCTACTATTATATAGAATTTTGATATACCCACAATGTTAAATATTTATAGATAACTCACCCCTATTAGTGGATGAACATTTTTCAAGAAAGCCTCCAATGGAGAAGACGAGTCCTATATAGGATTTTGTGTACAACAAACACGAAGCACCTTCTGTTAGGCGCACATGTAATTAGGATTGATGTATAGTGTTCCTAGGCACTTTTGATTCATAACTATTATATGGTTTGTTGAATTCATAAAATTTGAGGTGTTTATCTGGATGGATTATATAAGGAGGAGACAGCATATGGATGTTACATATACATCTAGAGTTTTGTATCTTGCATATTTGGTTGTTAGTTTGAGCGGATTTAGAACTATTATGACATTGACCAACCTATTCTGTCTTGGGCTGAGAATAGAAACCAACTCAATTTTGAAAGCTACAGTGGATTCATTGTAGAATATTACAAAATTTACTCCAACCTATCCTAATTTTCTCACCTAATACTAAGTCTAATGCTAAACCATCTTTTTGGGTAATAATAATATCAACGATTTTGCTTACACCAGACTTGTCTGACAATGGATGGAATGAGATGGCATGCCATCAAAATAATTGATAATCATGATCATACAACACTGAACCTCCGTTTCAACCCAAAGATTCAACGGTTCCTAGTTATTTCAGTTAACTGTGTTAATTATAAACATCATAAGAAATACATGCAAATTAGTAAAGCATTTCTAAAATATGAATTGGATTAGTGCTCATATGCAACCAACCTTGCATAGTCTGATCCATGCAAATGTGTAGAAGCCAAAGTTGCTGCATCTATCCAGCATCCAGCATCTTGCAACTGAAACATGCAAAAGCATCATTATTGACAAAAAAACAAAAATGTTTAGCTAAACCAACAAATTACAAGAATCATGCTTTAGTAAATAGATGGTGAGTTCATGCAAGGAAAAAAAAAAAAAAAACACAACAATAATAAAATAATGAATTCAATTGGTCTGTAGATAAAAAAACAAAAAAATAAAATAATAAAAAAGAAACAGAAAAATAAAAAAAAAATAAAAAAATTAAAAACATTAAAAAAAAAAAAAAAGAAAAAAAAAAGATATTATTGTCATCACCGCATTATTATAGACGCTATCAAAATCCACTTCAGAAGGTAAAATGCTTCCCGTTCAATACATTTAGCCACAAGAATCAACAAATATAGATGATAACCATGCTTCATATCAGAAATTATTCAAGTAGAATATTAATATAGTTACTCTTCGACCATCTCTAACCAAAAACAAGAAGATAATTTATGAAGATATGTGGTGGTAAGAGTCTCAACAGTTTGAATCATGTAGTTCAAACTATGATGCACCGATACTTCTTCTCAAAGAATCATGCAGTGTCTGCCAATTATCTAACACGACACACGTCTGACATGCCGAAAATGTGTTTGATTTAAAAATTTATGAAATACAAATTGGACACGCATTTCATAAATATTTTAAGAAAATTCTAAAATATAATTTCTTTTATTCAAAATTTTTATTTATTTAAAATATAAAAAATAATTTTTTTATTTTTTTTATCCACAATACTAAATCAATCTCCTACCCTCAATACCCATTCATCGAATATTTTCATTTTCATTTCTCTTTGGTGGATCGCGACTTTGGTTTCAAAACAATGCCTGATGCCATCTCAACATTGATGCCTAAGTTCATTACAATATCGATATTTCAAAACTATTTCAAAATCAAAGTCTAACACTATCTTGACATTGATGCTCGACACTAGCAATTCTACACCCACAACTTGACAACTCATCTTTGTCAGACATCGTCTTAACATCGACAACCACCGCTCTCTCAATGTCAATGATAGATGCCCTCTTTACATCGATGCCCGATATGTACTGCATAACATGCTCTTGATCCTGATACACGATCGAAGCCCAACTTTCGAATCCTAATATTAAGCACAAATTTTAGTTAAATGGCTTATTATTTTCTGAATTATAATATGTCAACTTTTTCGTGATCATATCGATGCCACTATGTACTACAACCACATCGATTCTTGAATCTCAGACATCGTCTTAACATCGACAACCACCGCTCTCCAATCTTTACATCGATACCCGATATGTACTGCATAACATCGATACTTGACTCGACAACATTATTGTCTCCTCCCATCGAACTTTCTTTCGACATCCTAATATTAAGCACAAAATTTTAGTTAAATGGCTTATTATTTCTGAATTATTTTTAATATTATACTTATTCAACTTTTATACATAATTTTTTAAATATAAATTATAATATCGTGTCCAACCCGTGTTCGTGTCCTATATTTTCAATAATTGATGTATCCCATGTTGGTGTCTTGTTGTATCCGTATTGACGTGTCCATGTCTATGCATCATAAAGTTCCAAACACAAGCCCGTCACATTTGACATTGAACTGCCACAACAAGAAATGATCAAAATTCAACAAACTAAACGAGATAGCTTTTAGAAATAACCACCAAAATAGTTTAAAATCATGTATTTGAATGTAAATTTGAAATATAGATTGCACCTGAGAGCAAGCTTCCTGATGCCTGCCAACAGCACAGAGAAGGTGAGTCCCTGACAGTGATTTATCAGTCCTAATCATATTGGCTGCAACAACCTGCACGAGGAATTAGAATAAGAGCTCATAAAGTTGCCTGCAAATAGAAAAAGATTTTACGAACTGATGAAATTTACCAGATTCCATTATTTAATGTGATGTACGTAGAAATCAGCATTGATTTAAAACTCTAGAAACCCATACCAAAACTTTTATTTTCACAAAAAAAGAAGGCAAAATCATATCGAGATTGCCAAAATGCGCCAAATCCTGGAGAACTCTACCACTAAAGGATTCTCTGGCAAACTTAAGCAGCCTCCAACAGCAGTCTGACAAAACTCCAACATAACAGTGGCCAGACGCTGTCAAGCAACAATCGCAAAGCAGCAAAGAAATCCAGGAATGCGAACTTAACGTACAAACATCTAAACATAGTTTTGAAATTTATTATTAAAGCCACATCCAACCAAACAAAAAATTTTCAATTTCAAAATTATAATTCAAAAAATAGGCTTAGCAAAATAACAGGGGTTATCTAACCAAATAAACCATAACTGAAAAAGAGAAAAAAGACGTTTATTAAGAAATAGAAGTTTCACTTAGAAAGAAAATGCAGTCATATAGATGGGAGTTTCCAAAAATCAATTCTTTCTCAGCAAATCAATGAATGAACACCACCTGAGAAAGTTATAAAGATTTGCAACGTAGGAAAATTGCAAGGCTTTACCTTCACAGCAAGCTCATGCAGAGATCTTGACACGGCCGAAGATAGTGCTACTGCACGCAGAGCATTTGGATAGAAATTAGATCCTTCGGGAGGGGTTGAGAGTAGCAAAGCAACAGCACCTTCCAAGTCTCCAATGGAGATAAGTCTGAGATGCATAGATATACCAAGCCTCTTAGAATAATCATTTCAAAATTAGATTCTATTAAACAAGAATACAAGCTCAAATTGCCGTCATCAGTATTCCAACTATTAGAGGACAGATTAATTGAAGCACTTTTAACCATTACATTGAGGCCTAACCTTTTCCTAGCTATCAATTTAATGCATTCCCCAACATTAATATGCACAGAGGTGTCAAAAGAGCTCGACAGTAGAAAAAAATTGTGTTTCCCTTGAGAACCATTTTTGTTGGGATCATTCACAAAGTAAAAAAGCTGAGCTTGATCATGATTTTTCAATTATTTTCCTAAAAGAGCAAAAAATAAAGTCAACTAGATTATATTCAGCTCCATAAAATTTTGATATATACATAAATATTTAAAATGCACACACATATCTATTTGCAAGAGATCATTTATTTATGTTTTTTTACAATTAATTGCCATAATATATTTTAAAATTTATGAACAACAAGTCTTTAGTTCTATGAATTTCAAAAAACACTAAGATAAATAAAAGTTGTCATGTAATAGGAGCCATCAATCAAAAATTATACATGCATTTAATGGTAACTGGCTGGGCTTATTGTTAATGTTTGGCTCGATGCTAAATTAGCTAAACACGAATAAGATTTTTTTAGCTTGTTAAAAAGTTTGAGCTTATCCATGTTTGTGACATAATAGTAAATCCATCAGGCCAAACAAAGCTTCATTGCATTCATGTTTCGCTTGTTACACCCTAAACCATGTTCTTTACTAATACAAACATGATGCAATTTTATTTGATATTTGTATCATCGTTCAGGTTCAAATTTTCATATTCATTGATTTTCATTTAAATAAAGCAATGCTTTTGGTATTTAGTGGTTATGTGATATAAAATTTATTAGTTCTCTAGCATGATCTACATATATTGAATCATCATATTAATAAATGTAGAACTTAAACAATTAATTGAACATGCAATTTGAATGAAATCATGTTATAGTTCAAGCCAATGACATAACTACACTAAGGGTCAAAATTATATTCTTACATTTGATAGAAGGTATGGTCTTATAAATGTTTTAAATTAAATTATTAGCTTAGAAGGCTTCTTTGAAAAGTACAATATATTGGCTTCCAAAAGATTAAATGTGTCAAATAAAAAATTAGTTGGGCCAGCTCAATCATTTTGGCAAAGTAATGCATGGGTTAGGATAAAACATGAATTTAAAAGAAGGTGAATATACAAATCAATTGGATGATTAATTTAAGGATTGTAAATAAAATAATATGGTGTTTTTGAGTATCATGCAAGGCTTACAAATCTTGTAGGCAAATCTTATTTGCATTTAGATTATTTTGTTATTAATATTTATTTCACAAATAATCTAAAGCAAAAAGAGAATTGCATGAGGCTTTGATCTACAGCATTAAATATTGAGGAATATTACTACTACTTTCCAATTAAGATGATTTCATCTATGCTTTTTCTTAAAGAGCACTCAAAAACATCGCATCTAAAATCAATTAGAAATAAGCAGACACAAGAATTATGTATGATTTAATATAATCTTAATGAAGAAATAGTATTTTATGAATATTTTTTATGAGAATGTATGAGATGCATAATATGGTATTTACAGTTTGAATCCAAAAATATTGTTAAAAGTTAAAACCAATGTTTAAAATTGCGTATTCGGGTATTGAGACATTTTTTATTTGTGAGGCGAGGCATAAACCTCAAGGCGTTTTGAGGCTTAAGCCTCAAAATCAAAAGATTGCGTAAACATAAAATGATAAATCTTTTATACAAGGTTTTAAAATGCGAAATCGGAAATCAAGGCGTTTTTTCTAAGCGAGGCGGATCGAGGCGTAAGCCTCAAAACGATTAAAATAAATTAATTTAAAATTTTAAATAATGATAAAAAATAACAAAAATAACAATTATTTGTACTACCAATAATAAAATAACATGAATACAAAAATATACCAGTCTGCCGGGGGTCCAAGGGGGCGCTGCCCCCTGGCGGGGGTCCAAGGGGGCAGCGCCCCCGGAACAAAATTATATTATAAGAGTAATTTTGAAATTCTGCTTGTTGTATATGCTCAATACCGAGCGTACCGAGCATGTACCGCTCAGTACCGAGCATGTACCGCTTAGTACCGAGCATGTACCGCTCAGTACCGAGCATGTACAACTCAGTACCGAGCATACCGCGTAATTTAAATGTAATTTATATTAATTAGGCTAATTATATTAAAATTTAATTAATAATTATAATACTAATTATTCAGTTAAGTTAAAATAGATAATTAATTCATGCACTAATTATATTATTAATTATTTAATTAATTTGTTTAATTATTAATATTTTAAATTATATTAACTAAGTTAATCAATAATAACTTAGTTGCGTCTACGGTTTGCCTTTCATCTTCTCTTTTCGTCCTTGTTGTTCGGCTTCGTTGCTTCACAGGAGGTGTAGAGATTGCACGCGTCGCTTCTTTAGCTCCTTCGTGGTTGTTCGACTTTGCTCCTTCGACGACTTTCCCTTCCCTGTCGGATCGTAAGCTACAACATTTTGATCAGAAGAAACAACGGGAGCTCGCTGACTGTGAAGGTAACTTTCTCACTTTTGAGGCACTGCCTCGATGCGCCTCGACGCCTCACGCGGTGAGGCGTATGCCTCCGTGGAAAAAGGCGTAAGCCTCGCCCGAGCGTTCGAGGCTTAAGCCTTAGTTCGCCCGACCTTTGCCTCGATTCGAGGCGCGCCTCGAGGCGTCCGCCTCGAACGCCTTTTTAATCGATGCTTTTATATACTAATGAGTGAATAATATAAAACATAAAAAAGCATAATATATGAAGTGAAATCAAAATATCCCAATAATAAGACAACATGAAATATAGTTCAACTCAACATTCTATCTTTCCCAAATCCCAATATTCTTTTTATTAACATATAATTCCAATTTCCAAAAACAAATAGCAATGACATATCACATAAGAACTCATAAGTCATCAACACTGTCATCACTAAGGGTTCTTCATTTGAATCATCATTATGATGAACTGCTATCTCTCCTTCCTCCTCTCCTATAGAGTCCAATGGAGGGCATTAACTTCAAGATTTATGTAAGTTTTAATATATATAGCGTGAGGCATAAGCCTCATGCCAGTGAAGCGAGGCGGGCCCTCAACCAAGTTGAGGCGCAAACCTCATAAAAAAACTCGAGACTTAAGCATCGAGGCGTTTTTTACTGGAATTGCGCAAATGTGAGCCTCATATTGCGCAATTTTAAAAACCATGGTTGAAACTAAACTTATACTTGAACATGAATCAAAATTATATATTGACGATAAAATTAAGTATGAGATTATACCCGAACCAAAATTACTAATGGAAACTAAACACATGCCTACAAGAAAATGGAACTAAAGAAGTATTGATCAAGTGGAAGAACCTTTCTGACTACGAGGCCACATGGGAATCATACTAGAGGGTGAAACATCAGTTTCCTGATTTTCACATTGAGGACAAGGTGATTCTTTAAGAGGGCGGTATTGATATGTCGGTTCAGTGTCAACCAGCCTAGCCGGACCTAATTAGGAGGCCGGCTCAAATCATGTACAAGAGGCGGAAGTAGTCCGCCTCCTCTAGTGTTCCGCCCAAAGGGGTGGGCCCCACTTGTCCAAGCAATTTCAAACTGAGGAGTGGGCGGCTAGGTCTTGGGAGGGAAATGAAATTAAGAAAACTTTTGTATTAAAGACGTGGAGAGGATTAGGGATGTTTATGTTTGGATTAATTGGAATTAGGGTTTTTAGGTGACTTGGGCTCTATACTCTCTTGTCTAGAGATTTGGGAGAGACGCTCCTCTCGATTTGAGGATCTCTTGTATCTTTGCTTTGTTCTTGTTTCCTTCTGTTTTCTATAAGATTTGCTATCGTTTAATTGTTCTTCCACTACAATTTCTTCATCTTCTCACTATTTTTACCAATTATTGTTAGGTTTTCTTGCGAACTCAAGTAGATCCAATAGGATTACTTGCGAACTCAAGTATTTCCTATTCAGCTTTCATCAGAGAGGTGGTCATATTACATGGAGTACTCGAGGTGATATTATCAGATAGAGATAAGGTGTTCATCAGCCATTTTTAGAGAGAGTTGTTCAGGTTACAGGGGACAGTTCTAAAGAGGAGTACAACTTACTACCCACAGACGGATGGTCAAACGGAAGTAGTCAATAGGAACTTGGAGACTTACCTTAGATGTTTTGTATTAGAGACACCCAAGCTATGTGCTAAGTGGCCATCATGGGCTAAGTACTAGTACAACACCTCTTTTCATTCTACTTCTCAGATGACCCATTCAAGATGTTGTACGGAATGGATCCTCCCAACTTGGAGCACTTTGGGAGTAGCAATACCCCAATTTCCTTAGGCAATGAGTACTTGGAGGAGAGGGATAAAGTGTTAGAAGAGCTGAAGAGACATCTGCTGAGGGCTCAACAGATTATGAAAAAACAAGCTGATGGGCATAGGAAGGATATCCATTTTGAAGTGGGGGAAAGGGTGTTCTTGAAGCTCCGATCATATATACAGAAGACAATCACCAACAGGAGGAATGAGAAGCTAGCTCCAAGGTACTTCGGGCCTTATGAAGTGCTGGAGAAGATCAGAGCAGTAGCATATCAGCTGAAACTACAACCAACGGCGACTATACATCCGATTTTTCATGTATCACAGTTGAGAAATGCCATTAGTGAGTATACAGCCAACCCCAAGTTACCGGTGACACTTACTAAGGATTTAGAGATGGTTCAGGAACCCTTAGAACTGACGGGGGTTCGCCAAAAAGAAGATAAAACTAAAGAAGTGTTGATCAAGTGGAAGAACCTTCCTGACTATGAGGCCACGTGGGAGCCCTACGAGAGGGTGAAACATCAGTTTCCTGATTTTCACCTTGAGGATAATGTGATTCTTAGAGAGGGCGGTATTGATATGCCGGTTCAGTGTAAACCGGCCCAGCCGACCCAAAGGGGGCTGGCTCAGATCGTGTACAGGAGGCGGAAGTAGTCCGCCTCCTCTAGTGTGTTCCGCCCAAAGGGGTGGGTCCCACTTGTCCAAGCAATTTCAAATTGAAAAGGAGTGGGCGGCTAGGGCTTGGGAGGAAAATTAAATTAAAAAAAATTTTGTATTAAAGAGGAGAGGATTAGGGATGTTTATGTTTGGATTGATTGGAATTAGGGTTTCTGTGTGACTTGGGCTCTAGACTCTCTTGTCTAGAGATTTGGGAGAGAAGATCCTCCTCTCGAATTGAGGATCTCTTGTATCTTTGCTTTGTTCTTGTTTCCCTTTATTTTATATAAGATCTGCTATCGTTTGATTGTTCTTCCACTACGATTTCTTCGTTTTCTCGCTGTTTTTATCGATTATTGTTAGGTTTGCTTGCAAACTCAAGTAAATATGATAGGATTACTTACGAACTCAAGTATTTCCTATCAAGATCCTCCTCATTCTCTCTATAATTCTCCATCAAACCTCTCAATAAATGTATAGCTTCCATAGTAGACCTACCCAACATGAATCCAAATTGATTTTGAGAAACATTAGTATCATGTCATAACCCATGCTCAATTACTCTGTCAACATATAACCAAGAAGTATAGACACTTTATTATAATTAAAATGATAAAGAAAGAAATGAATAAGCATATATTGAGAAAAATATATAAATTCCCAGTCCGAGGTTGCCATGAAGAACCACAACAAGATTCACCTATCTCACATGAGAGAATTATCACCACATATCACAATAGGACAAATCTGAAATTGTCAAATTTAAGATTGTTTATCCTGTTCAAACATACCCATAATTTTAAATAAAAAGATAAGAAAAAGGTGGAAATGTTGATTCTTCGATGCATTTGCACCCACAAAAAAAACAACCAGGAAATCTACCAAATTTGCCCTATGTAGCCTTCAAGCCACATGATAATAGCTGTTGAAATTAACAGCTGAAGACATGTGAGCTCCGAAAATTCGGCCTCGGCCTCCGCCCGCTGTTGCTTTTTATTATTCGGGGGAGTTTTAACGGATTAAGTTCCAGGGTAATTTTGGGAAGGCAGATGGGTTTGTAGATAAGACACTACCCAGATATTTCGCCCTTATTTTGCGAGGACTTTATGATTTGAGTTCTGGTTTCCTATAGGCGCAAGCCCCTATAGTTAATTACCCATCTCGATCACAAGAGAGAACTTTCGATTAAGGCTAGTTGTCAATCAGATACGTAGAGATACTTAGTATCTGACATATAGTAGCAGCATGGGCATATGTATTTGAAAAGTTTGAAGATTTGATATTTAAAATAGGAAATTTTACTAGTTTGCACTTAAAGCGGATGGTGGGGGAATGGGTGATAGACCCGATCAAAATCCCATGGTTCCGTCCTCCCGGGCCATCGTGGTCCTTGGACTACTTAGTCAGAGGAGGTAGTCGACCAAACCTGATAGAAGGATCCTTGTCGGTAGCCATGGGTTGCTTCTTCCAAGGGAACCTTGTAGATCTGGGTTGGATGTTTTTCTAAAGGGACAAATTTGAATCCATATTAACTAACAGAGGGCTTTATGCCCTATCGATTATATCATATTGATTCATATCTCAAGGATTGATGTCACTAAGGAACGTATTGACTTTGGCCATAACTGGTATTTCGTGGTGCCATTTGACGGCAAAACCACTCGGTTCAGAGAGCCTCGAGTTATAACCGTTTATCCAGCGGTAATATTTGGCGGCAAAATCGCCGGTCAGAAGACATGTACGTCCTTATTAGTAGGAGATTATTTGAGAATGGATCCTAGTGATATTTTCGACCAGACATTAGCTCTTTGTGAGCCGAAGTATTTTTCAATTTGTCCACCTCGACAAACTGTTGCGAAGGGTGGATGGATTTCGCTTTAAGCGTTGATGGGTTGAATTTCAATTTTAAATATTTGGACTTTAGGTTTTTGGATGTTTGGTATGGCATTTGAAATTGAATCACCCCTCCAGTTAAAATCTACATTTAACACGGCCATCATCGGGGTGACCTTGAGGTCACTTGAAAATATTTGAATTTTGTAGAAATTTGAGGACATTTCGAAATGCTTAAAATTAACCCCTCTGATTGATATCTACATTCAACACGGCCATCATCGGGGTAAAAGGGGTTTTTTTTTGTTGAGAGGATCGGATTTCATAGGTTTTATGCTTTTATTAGTGAATTCTCATTGTCATAGGCCTTGAAAAGCCTAATATGAATGTATTAAGACAAATATGCTGATCGCCGTAACTGTATATTTGTTTGATGGTTCGAACCCTATCGGCTCCTATTGATCCGCATAGAATGATCGCGTTTGAATTTGAATCCACTTATTGACCGACGCAGCATCCCTAGAAGTTGTGTGTTTCAAAAACATGCTCGCCGGGGCTCATGCGGATTTTGTGATTGTATTTACCCCTTTAGTTTACCTATATGTATACAAATTATAATGCATGTGCGGGGGTATTTTAAAATATTTATAAATGCCTTCTGTCCGCTCGCATGAATGTTGTGGATTTGGTAGCATAACATTGTAGTCTTGTGGATGCCTTCTGTCTGCTCGTATGAGTGTTACAGATCCGGTGGCGTAGCGTTGTGACTTGTAGACGTCTTCTGTCTGCTTGCGTGTGCGTTGCAGATACGGTGGCATGTTATAGCAGCTTCTGGATTGAGTTGTTTGCTGCTTTATACAGGTAGATTGTCGTACTACTTGTCTCTTTCTATATGTGGATTGTATTGCATTAACTAATCTCCTGCTTTTTTTGTAGATACTTACATTCACTGCAAGTCTTTTATATCTTTTTGCAAATAGTGCATACAAGGAGTTTCCTACAACGACCCATAGGAACTTGCACTTGTTATAGTCCTTTATACATTTCTGCTTGTAGATGACATGGCAAGTGTAGGGTGGTCTCTTGCAACCTTGTAGACATTTGTACTTTGCTACATATCCTTTGCCCTTACTTATAGGGAGTCGGTATGTTTGGTGGATGTTAGACAAATGTTGGCCATGGAGGTGCTATAGTATTTTTTGCTACAACAAGTAGGTACACTGAATGTGTTGTGAACATTCATATGTTGTCCGACGTACATTTGTAAGGGGCTTCACTCTTTGCTGGGTTTACTATGCTTGTATGCTTGTTGAAATTGATGATAATATGTTGTTGTTATCTTTCTAAATATGTTCATGGGTAATAGCCAGACTCATAACATGTCTATAACTATCATTCACAAATATAGTGTGTTCATTTGTATGCCTTGCCCATAAGCACACACGAGCTTTTCATAGTTATTTGAATTCATCATTTGTTATGTCTTGTATTTGGATTCATCATACGTCATCTACCAAACTCTTCTGCTCATGGGGGATTCACATATTCACTAAATGCTTGAAAGATTTTGACAATGAGAGTGCCTTTGTAATCATCACATGTTGTAATTGCTATTGTTGTTCACTCGAATACACGTCAAACCAAATATTGATTCATGGCATGATATTTTGATCTTGTTTCATGTAATCTCTCAAAGTTAGATCCTTCATGATTCATTCAAATTTGGGTTCAAGTGTCCAAATTTTGTCCACTTGATTCAAGTTCTAAGCATAGTTCCATATTGTCAACTTGTATGTTAAGTTCAATGTCAAAGCTCTTTGTAATCATATTGAGTTCAGGTTCTAGTTCAATGTACCAATTCAAGTCCTCTTGCATATGATTCAAGTTTTAGTTATTTGTCAAGTTCAAACTCTAATCCAAGTTTGAACTCAATGTCATTGTAACTCATATCACATTCAAGTTCAAATAAATTTATTCCATGCAGTCAAACTTGATTCAAGCCCTTTGTTCAATCTAAGTTAAGTTGCTTATTAAAATGGTTCAAGTCTTGATTAATCATTTGATTTGTGTTCAGATACAAGTCCTTATAGTTCATGCTCAAGTCCACTAGTTCTTGTTCATTTGAGTCCAAATCAGATCCGAGTGCAATCGTATGTTCACCCGAACTTTCGGCAGCCTCCCAACGTCTCCCCCATTTAGGGGAAAACTACAAAAAACTGGGCCTCCCGCCATGCGAAAAGCGTGTACGGTAGGTACCCTCGAACGAGGGCACCGCGGCCGTGAAATCTTCAACCCCACCACGCCAAAGAAAGGAGTGTATGGGTCTTCAGTACCTGTTGCAAATGAGCAATTGTTTCCCCGCAAGCGGGTACTTATGGGTATCCCTGTCTTGCCGTAGGCATCACACAGAGTTGTCATCCCACCACGCTCGAGAAAAGCATGTATAAGCAATTTTTCGATGCGCCACGAATGCCGAAAAAGAGATTTTAGGTGATCACCCAATTCGTCGAGAGCACCGCGACGAACTTCCTCCCACCACGCTAAGAAAAGCGTGTATAGGTGGTTGTTTTGTCGCATTCCACGCGTCAAAATCGTGCTCTCGAAGTTTTAGGGTTTAGAGGGGTTATACCTTTGCAACGTCGACGGAGTTGGCACACATATTGAGGCGAGCATTTAATTTATAATTAGTGATAAATTAACTATAATTAATTGTATTTAATCAACAACTAATTATATTTAATTTAAAATTAATTACAAATTAATTAGATTTAATTTATAATTAATTAAAAACTAATTATAATTAATTACATTTAATATATAATTAATCATATTTAATTTAATATTAATTAAAATTAATTATAAATAATCCCTAATAATAATAAGTATATAACAATAACTAATAATAATAATTAGTATACTAAATAAACTAAATATAATAATATTATCAATTAATAATAATTATTAACTAATAATATTAATAAAAAAATATATACCTAGGGCTCCTATGAGTGCTCGGGTAGGAGGCAAATGCGGCAAGGGGAGATAGAGGCAGGGGTTGGGTGTGGGATTCAGTCGCAGGAGGGATCGGACAAGGTGCGGCTAGGTATGGAGGAAGTCGAAGGCTTGGAGAAGGTAAGGAAGAAAACTCTCTCTCTCTCTCTCTCTGGATTGGGAGGAATGCTGCGAGCAAGGCGTCGGAGAGGGGAGAAAGCTCTGTGGAGGCTTGCGGGATTTCTGTGTGTAGAGCGCGACGAAGGAGGCTCTGGCGGGTCTCATTTTAACGACGAGAATGGAGGCTCTATCGAGGTAAGTGCGGGATATGCGGGAAGTGATGCGAACGGCGCTGAATCGGCGTGATTTTAGCATGATTCGTGGATCCGACGGGTAAGATGTATGATTTTGAGTCTCCCTTTTTTTGTTCTTTTGGGTATAGCATGGAGGTCAACAAGACATCAATAAATGTTCTCTTTGTCGCAAATACCGCTAGTCATATTCTGCAAAAGACAAGGAAGATACAATTTTCCTTGACGATACAAATGTATATTTGTTTTCCTGAGTTATGAGAAGAATAGTCTGCAAACAAATTTCCTACATTTGCAATTGATGACTGTTCAGAGGTTTTCTAACCAAATTTTTTACAATGCAGAGATTGAAATGCAACATCAGAATTACGATATTACTAAGCGTTCTAGGAGTATGACCTCAAGTAAAACAATATAAATAACATCTAATAAAACTATCAAACATAAAGGTCCAAGAAACAACTCACTCATGTACTTGCTTCTGGATTGCTTCTTCTCCATCTAACTTCTCATGCCATAGTATTCGTTCATTTGCATCAGCCCTCAATTCCTGTTGCTTGAAGGCCATCAAATTTAGTTGCCCGAATTTCTGCAGATCAAAAGCCATTTCTTCAGCAAAAATTGATAAACATAAGAAGAGAAAGTGGAATAGTTGGCACTGAGTATAGACTAGGACATGGATGTGAGCAAGCAAAATAAAGATTCAAAACTTCAAAACAGCTGTATCTATAGTTAAAGAAAAGTAATCAAGAGTAACACAAAGTTGGGAACATATTGAATGCAGTTACATCTTCGGAAAAATCAACAAATACTAGAATATGCCACAATCTTCTGGAAGATTTATCTAACCGTGGTCTCTTGTCTCCTCCTGCCTGAAGCAGATTTCTCCCTGGACGTTATTCTATTTAACATTGCTATACTTTCTGTATCTGAAAGTGATGCTAACTGAGATGCTTCCTGGGAGGATTTCTTGGATGATTTTTCTACGGCATGAGCAAGAGCACGGGGAAGCTGTAACCAGAAAAGAGCTTCTGAAAAATCTCCGAAGATTGCAGCAGCAAAGGCAGATCTTGCAGCAAAACCTTTATTTGCTAGAGAAGCATATGATCGAACACGTTCATCATCAAGTATGCAACCTTCAGGAAAAGAAAGTGGGCATCAATATATATTACACTTTATAAGACTGTTAGGATAGCATTTAAAATAGCTGTGACATACCTTCTCTACGATATGGTTCTAAAACCTTCAAAAGCAATTCGGGCACTACTGCATCACCTACAGAAGGTAATGTTGACTCAATAATGTAACCACGAAGATCTCCAGCAGCAGTTGTTTCTGTCTCAGCTATATTCCCAAGTGAAGCATCCTTACATACACTAAACAAACTGAACCAAGAGGGTTTTACACCAGACTGAATGATCATTCGTAGTGCCTGTCACACGATATCAGTGATTCTTAAAGCTCCACAAATTTATCTTTTCTATAATACTATTAAAAAGAGACTAGAATCTTAACCATGTATTTATAAAAAAGAATCGCATTCCTTCGTTTAAAATTATAATTTCAATATAAATCTATTTTTTTCATAGTTTAAAAAATCGTTCGAGCACGGCTTGAGGAGTGCCTCGAATTGAGGTGCACAATGAGCTCCTCGAATTGATGTGAACAATAAGCGCCTCGAGGCTTAAGCCTCGCTAGTGCCAGTGTGGCTTATGCCTTTTTTTAATGAGGCACACATCTCGAGGCTCAACGCTTCGAGGCAACGCCTGATTAGAGTTAAGTTTTATAATTTTTTATTATATATCATTATTAATAATATATTTATTTTATTCTATTATATAAAGAGAAGAAACAAATTAGCTATTGGACGAATGAACAAGGTTGAATGATTATGTTATGTTTAATAAAAAATTGAAAGATAATTACTTCAAATATAGATTCGAATAACTGAGTGATAACCAAAATAAATCATATGATTGTTAATGATATATTTTCAAATGATGAATAAATAATAACAAAAAATAGTAAAATATTAAAAATTGAAAATAAAGGAATGCATTTGATGATGAGAAGAATGAAAATATCAATGCTAATATTAAAATGATTAATGAATTATTAAGGAATGTATTTGATGATGAGAAAAATGAAAGTATCAATGCTAATATTAAAATGATTAATGAATTGATAATAAGTTCTACTTCACAAGTAATTTAAAGAAAGTAGCAAAATGAAGTTCAAACTTAAAAAAAAAAAATATCAAATGGTGATTTAAATATAATGGATTACTTTGTTGTGTTATTAATATGTTGTTTTGTTTTATATTACATTGAATCCAATATTATTTAATATAGAGAGTTTAAAAACAAATTATAATTGAAGAATGCTTAGAAGATGACAATGAGTCAAAATTCGATGATGAAATAATTATTACATACGAGAGTTATTATGAAGAATATGAAAGTAAGAATGAGACCAACTTGGACTCTAATCTTTATGGTGTACTTAAGTTTTAAATTAGTGTTTACTTTGAATCTCATTTCAAAATTACATTACATAATAACATTCAATATTGAGATTTATAGTTTATATATTTATAATGATGAATCAAATATGTAGATGTTTTATTTTATTTTTGCCAATTTTATGAATTATTTTTAAGTTCATGTTTTTTTAGGATTACACCTCACATCACTATGACAAAACGCCTCAATTCCCGAATTTTTTCCTTTTTAAACCTTGATTTTTTTATATCATAACACAAAAAAAATCAAATCATATTCAACTAATTTCCTACGTTAAATCCTAATGTAATTTCATATTTTACCTATCTTATTTACATTTATTCATTTTATTAGAAAGAGACGTCAGATTCATATGGAAATTAATCCATTTTTTATCAAACACAATTTGTCAAGCTAATTACTTTTTTAGATTTAAAAAAATTGAAATTATTATAAACAGCATTTAATATTAAAATAATGATGCTTATTTTATATTTGCTTAGATGCTTGTAAGACATAATATTATTTACTTTCATGTAATTTAGTAGTAAATAATTTTAACGTCGCATGGAAATTTAAATAGGCATATGCTAAAAAATGCTTAAACAAAATAATCTACCTAAAGAGATCAAAATTAAAATTCTTATATGGCCTGAAAATTTCATACATATTTCAAAAAGCTATGAGTAATTATTGCTCATGCATTATGACCAAATATATACAATTTCATTTGAAAAAATGATGAATTGATGGAAATCTATGTTTTAACCTCTCATCAGAATCTACATTTAAGTAATGCTCTGAGAAAAAATTGTTTGACTTCGTTAGTTTCTTTGGTCTATTTCATTTTGTAATTTCTATAATTTAGAACAAACATGTGATGAGGGCATCAAGAAAGGGATGAGCTTACTATTTCGTTAAATTAAGTTGATCTATCCAGCTGGAATGCAATCAAGTTGATATGGTTTCGGACAAATCTTAAGTTAAAAACCATATTTCAACTCAAGCGTCGTGTTAAATTGTGTTAGTGATGTCGGATTGATGTGAAGCCGACTGTTTTGGAGTTGCTACTATGGCTTTCTATTTTTCATTAGGTGTTGTTTAGTCTGCTTCCTCATGGCTACTCTTGCACCTACACACTTCTCCTGATTACTATTATTGTTGTTATGGGCTGCCTACTTTTGTAAGTATTGTTATGCCTCTTTCCCAATTATTGCTAGGTCTCCTGATCCATGATTTGCTCAGCCTTTTGTGCCATGCTTTCATGATGTCCACAAGCTTGTGCTACAAATGCAAATTATAGATACAATCAAAGTTAAATTTGATGATTATTTGGAATTAAATTTAGTTGATCTTATGCTAAACATATCTACTAACCTAAGAATGAGGTCTATAAATAGATGATCTAAAACATGTTATTGGATAACTTTTATTTAATAATTTTTTTCATCTGGTTTTCAATTTTGTATGTACACGTTGAATATGTGATTCTATCGAGTGTGGTAAAAACAATGTTATCAAAAGAAAGTCAAGCATTCACTTAAGCGCCGGGGCAAGGTGAGGCTCCAACGTGTCAAAAACTACCAAGGTACTCATTATCACCAAGGCAGTTCCTAGGAAAGCGCCTTGGTATCAGACATTAGACATTCAGACACTCATTTTCATACAACAACAACATAAAGCCTTTGTCCCACTACATGGGGTCGGCTACATGAATCCTTTTTCACCATTATGTCATGTTAAAAGTCAAATTCTCATTTAAATCTAATAAAGAAAGATCATTTCTAATATTTTCTAACTAAGTCTTTTTAGGTCTACCTCTACCTTTCTAACATAAGTCAAATCTAATACCTTAACTTTCCTAACCAGGTCATTGGAAGGCCCCCGTTTAATGTGCCCAAACCATCTAAGGTGACTCTCTAATATTATATTCCACTGGAGCTACTCCAAGCTTTTCACGTATATGCTCATTTTGTATCCTATCTCTAAGAGTAAAGCCACTCATCCACCTAAGCATCCTCATCTCTGCAACAATTAACTTAGTATTCTGCTTCTCTTTTAATGGCCAACATTCGGCACCATAAAGCATTGCAGGTCTCACCACCATCTTATAGAATTTTCCCTTAAGTTTGAGGGAACCTTTTCTATAGCACAACAAGCCCGATGCATTCCTCTACTTCGACCATCCAACTTGAACTCTAAAACGTGTACTTTTATTAATGACTTGATCGCCCAAAGTCACAATCCCCTCACTAGGTCTATTGCTACTAAAATTACACTCCATATATTCAATTTTAGATCTACTCAAGCGAAAACCTTTAGACTCTAAGGTTGGCCTCCACAATTCAAGTTTACCTTCAACTCCCTCTCTAGTTTTATCAACAAGAAGAATACCATCAGTAAAAAGCAAATACCAAGGTCTATGATGCACCGACATGGACACGACGACACGGACACGACGACACGGATACGGGACATGACAATTTTTTAAAAAATAAGACACGGGTGCAGCGTGGACACGACATATTAATTTTTTAATATAATATATAATAATTTTTAAAAATGTAGGACATGGACATGGCGTGGACAGATGGTTCTTTTAAACCTTCACCTAATCCACTCCCGCCAGCAGCAGAGTTCATTTTGCTAACAAACCAATCATACATATGAATACATCAAATTAAATTGATATGAAGTGAAATCAAAATATCCCAATAATAAGACAACATGAATACATGATGCATGCAAAGGAGGGGGGTCAAAACAATATGAGAATTTGTTTTGACCCTTGGGCTGCTGGTGCTCTCGGTTTGGGCCTTGTTTGCTTTGATTTAGAGTTAATTTTTGGGATCTACTTGGTTCTAGCTCATAAATGCTTAAGTTGTGACTTTAGCTCATTAATTCAAAAAGGTATTATAATATTTCTTGGATTCATTTTGGAGTGGACTTGCCTCTTCTCCTCCCCTATGTCTTCTCGGTTTCCTGTGCTGGCTGGTTTTCCCGTGCCTAGCCCCTTTGTTTCCTGTGCTGCCTGGTTTTCCCGTGCATGACCCCTTTGTTTCCTGTGCTGGCTGGAGTTCCCGTGCCCTGGTGCTTGGCCTCCTGTGCTGGTTTTTCGGGTCTCCTGCTGGTTGTTTTCCTGTGGCATTTTGGGGGGAATTTCCGTGGCTTTCACCCTATTTTCTATGCAGTTTTCTGCTGCAGTCTTTGCTGTCTTTTAACATTCTAATTGGTGACTTTTGGCCTTTCATTTCCCCAATTCCTATTAGCTTTGGTTGGAGGTGATATGGCTACTTGTCTACCTTCTTTTGCCTATAAAAGAGAGTTGTTTTGGCATGAAAAAGAATTGTTATAAAAGAATGGTTATGTGGCTGATTTTTGGAAGAAAACCTATGGGTTTTGATTGTTAGCTTGCGAGCTATGTATCCCCTTCTCCTTCTTCTAGGATAACTTGCGAGTTATGCCTCCTTCGTCTCGGCTTCTAATCTCTTTCTTCTATCCGCAAGTGTCGTTCCACCTGTATCCTTCTTCTCAACATTTGGCAAGCAGTTTTAGGAAAGTCGTTGTCTTTATTGTGTCATTTGTAAGTGTCTAAGTTTGTAAGTCTTTTATATTATTAAAGTGAAGTTGTTTTCAATTTAAGTGTCATTTTATGTTGTAATTTTGGTACTTCATGTAATCTTCTAATTTATAGGAAGAGTATCTTTTGCTTGCAAAAATTTGGGGCCCTCACCAAATTTTTGTTTGCATCAATACAACAATATACCGGTCTGCCGGGGGTCCAAGGGGGTGCTATCCCCTGGCGAGGAACAAAATTTTATTGTAAGAGTAATTTTAAAGTTCTGCTTGTTTTTCAAGTTCGTAAGTTATTTATATGAGAAGATACCGAGTGGTACTAAGCATGTACCTAGCAGTACCGAGCACGTACCTAGCAGTACTGAGCGGTACCGAGCATGTACCTAGCAGTACCGAGCATGTACCTAGTGGTACCAAGAATATATTGAGGAGTACTGAGGATGTACTGAGCGGTACAGAGCATGTACCTAGCAGTACCGAGCATGTACCTAACGGTACTAAGCGGTACTGAGCATGTACCTAGTAGTACCGAGCATATACCTAGCGATACCTCATTTAATAACCGGACAAGCGTGTCCGATTTTAATTTTAATTTTTTAAATTGCGACACTCCAATGCCGTGTAGGACACGTGTCCATGCCGTGTCCGACGCGTCCGACACTGCATACCCTCTTTAAGCAGAGTGTCGGTGCATCATAGACCAAGGTACATCCTCTGGCAAATGTCTAGTGAGAACATCCATGACTAAAGCAAAAAGATATGGGCTTAAGGCTAATCATTGATGTAATCCAACCGAAACATGAAAATACTTGGTCAGACTACCTTGTTTTTTAACACAAGTAATATCTCATGCATACAAATCTTTAATGATTTGAATATAAGCGTTATTAACTCCTTTCTTTTCAAGAACTCTCCATAGCACTTCCCTTGGAACTTTTGAAAGTTCGTTAGGGTTGTTAAATTCAAAAGAGCTTAACAACCCTAACAACCAAGAGGGGGAGTGAATTAGTAGTTTTAAAAATTCTTAAACAAAAAGAAAAATCTTTTTGAAACATTTTTGAATTTTTTAAAACAAACAAAATCAACCCTTGATGCGGAAACAATTAACAAAATAAATCAGATATTTTAACCATACAATCAACCATAGAAAATTAAAGCGCAAAAATGAAAATGCGAAAAAGTAATAAGAATGAACACAAGATTTATAGTGGTTCGATCAGCTTGACCTACGTCCACTCCGTGGAGACACCCTCTCCAAGTATTTCACTAAATTTGTTCCCATAGTAAGGCGAAGAAGTCCTTACAAAATCTTTCCACCATCCCGATGAGGCAGAGAAGTTGAATCTAATTTCACCCTCCTAATGAAGGTAAAGAACCTGGAATCCTTTTACTCCCTCCTGGAGTAGGCAGAGAACCTTATCTGGTGCTGATGATCGCTCCATAGAGCCACCAAACTAAGGACGAAGCATGAAGAAGACGAACGAATCTTTGCTTGGAGCAACCTTTATGATTTCCCTCACAAACTCCCCCTCACAAGATTCTCCCTCTCTTTCCCAAACTCACCTTCTTTTCTAAGCTTTCTTAGATTAGAACTTCAGCAAAAGATTTGTCAAAGGACAAATGCTTAAGCTTAAAAAGAAGATCTCCAAAACAGCCCTAATTTTTCAATTATACGCAACTGATTGTTCAGGACGATTAGGATATCGTCTTGTACAAATAGTTTAAAAGACCTCAATCAGACTGTATGATCAGTCTTATCTATTCAAGAATTTGCACAGATCATCCTGGACAATTATGCGATTGTCCAAGACGATTAGTTCAATATGGGTGGCAATCGACAAATCGTCCCACAATAGTCTCGATACGTCCTGGAAGATCAACCTGGACGATTAGAGGAAAATCATGATTTTTGTCCTGGATGATGGGTATCGTCCATCGGAAATATAATAGATCGTCCAGGACGATCATAGTGAATCGTCCTATACGAACTGATTGAACAATTTAACCATAATTACTCTCCTAATCATCAGATCAATTTAGACATGATTGTCTTGCATCGTCCAGGACGATGTAGATCGTTCAGGTCGATGTAGATTGTCCGGGACGATTAGACGAAATTGCAATTTCAAAAACATGCCTAAAATATAATTGGCGGCTGAATTTCATACATATAACTGATCGTCCTATATGATTTGGATCATCCAGTACAATTATTTAATTATCTCATCATATCAGGATATTCTAATTAAGATTTTTATTTTAATTGATCGTCCATGACGATTTAAAATTGTCCTATACGATATAATCAAAAATAGAAAAACTCTAACTCACCAAATTTATCCCCCTGAGTGTGTGTGTGCAAGGTTAGTTAGCTTCAGGATCCATCATAATACATTTGACTCAAGAAAAGGTAAAATATGCATTCGAATAGACATTACAGACTAAATCCTAGTTTACCTGATCTTAAGCTGATTAACGTTCGAAGTGAACTTGTGGATCTAAAAGGTTAGTGAGCAGGGCAAATAAAACACATATGCAAGAATTGCAGTAGTCAAGAAACAATGATGTTTGTTATTATCAAAATCATAGTACTTGGTCCAGATTTGTAACAATCTGCCCCTTTTTTATGATGACAAACATTGTTGTTAAAAATTTCAAAGCAAAAAAATAGTTTTTTTAATGAGACATAAAAAAATAAACAAAGCAAATTCCACTAAAACATAGGCAAATAAAAATAACACACTACTCCCCCTTTGACATCACAAAAAGGAGGAAAAATAAAAAACAACAGAAAAATAGAATAAAGTACAAAAAGACTAGAACAAACATAGAACAAAAAGACTGACAAACTAGAATGAAGAAAATGATAAATTTCCCTTGTGATTGGATTAAGAATTAGTAAGAAATGAATTAACAATGTCGAAATTCGAAAAACGGTAGAACAACCGATCTTGTTAACCCATCTCGAACTCCTTACAAGGTACAAAATCTGTTGAAAATAAAGATTTTACTCAGAAAAAAAAAATGGATAAGAAAAGTTATATGTTCAAAACTTTATTTCAGAAAAAAATCTGATAGAATAATATAGCAAAGTAATTAGTCAAAATCATAGGTTTCAAAAATCAAGTGTTTGAAGATATCAAGTGATACATGAATTCTTTTAAGATTTAAAGATTTAAAATAGAAGAAAATTTATTTCTTTGTGGGTTTATTTTGTACCTTATGTTAGTTCCTTAGCGAGTTAGCGCACTTTGCGCATCTTTTGATTTTTGATACAATTTATGTATCTTTCAACTATTTGACGATTAGTGCGCATCTTTTTTGTTTTCTTTTAGGCTCATTTTATGTCTTTTGTCATTTTTGTGAGCTAGCTCTCTTTCAAAATCTTTAAAGACTCTCAGTTGGGAGAATATCTTCTAGATATAAGAGAAAAAAACTCTCTCATATAAGGAAGAATAAACCACAAATCAGAATCATATTCATATGATAAATGCAACAACTTGATCAAGAAAATTTTAAAATGATTTAACGACTTTGAACATTATTCATATGAGATAGATTACTGTAAGAAGATAGAAAAGATCTTAATTTCAAAGTCCAACTTTTAATTTGAAATAGATTTTTTGCTTCAAAGAGAAAATTATACAACTAAAGGAGTTAGAGGAAGAGAAACAATCAACGGTGTTTCTTCCTTTAACTGATTTAGAGAAGTTAATCATCGTTTATAAATTTTCAAAATAAAAAACAAGGCAAAAATGTCATTAAGAAATCAATACAAGTAGTGACCATTAAAAAAACTGAAGGGAAAATAACATAAAAAAATGAAAAATGGAAACATAAGTACATAAGCAGAAACAAATATACAAACAAAAATAAAAGAAAGATCAGAAAAATAGAAAACAATGATTTCAAGCATTAATATCTATGACATCTAATCTGATTCTCAAAATAGTATTAAAAATTTTAGTAAGCCATGAAATTCCTTCATCTCCTAAGCATTTTCACATCTCTACTGGAATATCATCAGGTCCAACAGGTTTTCCACACTTCATTTTCTTTAAAGCTTCTATAACTTCGGTTATACTAATATGCCGATTAAAACAAAAATCTTTATTTGCATTTAGGCTGCTAAGGTCACTAAAATCAATCGTATTTTCACATTCTTCATTAAAAAATTTAGCAAAATATCTCATCCACCTTTGTTGAATATCATCTTCTAAGAAAGTACTTTTTGATCTTCATCCTTAATATACTTCACTTGAACTAAATCCTTACTACTCCTACCTCTTTGTTTGGCTAACTTATACATATATTTTTCATTCTCCATAATATCTAATCTATTATATAAATCATTAAAAGCTAAGTTCTTTGCATCATAAATAGTTTTTTTAGATTCCTTACAAGCCTCTTAATAGTTCTCCTAATTATCAGAATTTTTACATCTAAATCAATTTTTATAACAAATCTTCTTATTTTTTATCTTTTCGTGCACATTTGGATTCCACCACAAACTATTTTTACTATTAGGATATTTTTTCTTCGAAACTCCAAGCATATCTTTTGCAATATTTTTAATATCACTAGCCACTTTTTCCCATATAACATTAGTATTCTCATGCAGAGACAAAATTTTAAGATATAAAATCATATTCTTAAAAATACTTTTGCTAATATTCTTTAAATGCTCCCATCTAATCCTAAAAAATTATTTTACTTTATTTTTTATTTTCTGCCCCTTTATCTTAAAGTCCAAAACTAATAATTGATGTTGGGTACATAAATTTTCACTCGAAATAACTTTGCAATCTAAATAATCTAATTTTTTTATAAGAAAATAATCAATATGTGTTTTATTATATCCATTTTTATAAGCGACAAGTTGCTCATCTCTTTTCTTAAATAAGGTATTAGTTATTAAAAAATTATAAGCTAAATAAAAATCTAAAATAGTTTTACCACCTTCATTTGTCATTCCATATCCATGACCACCATGAAAGTTTTAAAAATCATCCACCTCTCTACCAATATGTTCATTTAAATTTTCTCTAATAAAAAATCTTTCTTCAAGAAGTATCTTTTGTATTAATTTTTTTAAGTCATTCCAAAATTTTAATTATGAACACATATATAAGCCTACTTGAGGAGCATAAACACTTATAATATCAACAATTTTAGCATCAACAATCATCTTTAAAGCTATAATTCTATCTTCAATTCTGTTAATTTTTATAACATTATCCCTCAAACTCTTATCTATGAACACACCTACACCATTTCTAGTACGCTCCTACCCGAATACCATAGTTTATATCCTAATCTATGATGCATTTTTTTTAATTATCTTTTAAAACATACACAATTATATTATGAGAGGGCTACATACCAAAGGAAGGAGAAGAGAGTATTAGTGATGAAAAATATAAAATAAATTGTAGTGAACATCAAATTAACCTTATGGTATGGAAGCTATCAACTCCACATTTATTTCTTGTTTAAACATGAAATATGACTTTTGGACTTCATTAAGGCTTAGTTTTAAACAAACTATCTAAAAAGGTTTTGTTGTTTTAGATGTTTGGAATGACAAAATTTTAAAAATATATATTTCAATTATATTTAATATTTTATTACGATGATTATAAAATTGTACTACAAAACTATTCTTCATAATTTTGGTTAATTTTTTAGACCTTTGATTGAGATGAGCACCTAAGGCACTAGAAAAACTATGTCGCCATAGAGAGGCCTAGCAAATTTAATAACATTGGCGATGAATGCCACTACGTCATTCCAGGAGAAGTCATTTCCTTGTACCAGCGTAAGGCATGAATTTCTTACTTCATTGAATTTTTACTTGACCTAATTTCTTCTACCTACCTTGTTATAGCTTGTTGGCATTCCTAATTTGTTCAAATTTAATACAACTAAGATTTTAATTGCGGCGAAGAAATTACAATTGTTAGCTTATTTTGAGTGGTTTGAATTTCTCATTGGTTTTTTTTTTGAATTTACTCAATATTCGCATTGTTGTTTGGGCTTTAATTCTTGTCTTCACTAAATTTATATATGAAGCAAGCAAGTTTATCATATTTAGTGGTCTATGAACTGTGAATTCTATGTTCTCTTACGTGATCTACAGATGATGCATCCTTCTAATTGCATTAAGAAATGTAGTCCTAAACCAACCCCCGTATCTGTATTGACATGAAAATAACACAAGTTCAAGCACGAACATACAAAAAAGCAAGCACTCATCAACTCCTAAACATATGTATGCTTATAATGACATAAATTGGTATGTCATGTGCTCAGATACAGCTGAAAGAAACTCTAACACAATACAAATTAGAAAACACTCAAACAATCGAAGTTCTAAAAGCTAAACTTTCTTTTACATTATGCTTACCAAAGCATGTGCCATGGGAAATAAAACAGGTGAGCACAGTGGCATTGGTCGAAATCTCTCTTTCAGAAACACAGCCTTGGAGCTTGAATTTGCTTTGACATCATTGCTGAAAAGGCCATACACAAATTGTTCAATTAAAGGAATAGCAAAAGTAAAATAAATATGGCATAAAGATTCAAGTCTCAAGGCATCATGACTAAAAAAAAAAAAGAGGAAAAAAAACTAAACTTAACTTGTAGAGTTATATGTATGCTGTATTTAAGGAAATAAAATAATATCAAACAAGAAAAGAAAGTCTAATTGCAAAGTAGCGTGTTGTTTATATTAGATGGCTGATGTAGGGGGGGGGGATCAAATCAAATTCTAATATTTGATTTTTGACTTCTCTAGCTCATTAATATCAAATGGAGGTGTAGCTCATTATGAGCTGATGTTTAACTTTGAAATTAAAGAAAAATGGAGCAAGATTTGGTGAGTGGAACTTGACCTTTCATCTTCTTGATGTCTCTTGGGCTACTACGGTTCTCTGCTGATTTTCCTCCCACGATTTGCTTTGGTTCCCTGCTGACCCTTCGGTTTGCTACCTAATTTACTGCCCGTGGTACCCTTTTACCGAAAAGTGTATATGTCTGTTTGATCCCTGTGCTTGGCTGCTGGGATCCGTGACTTACCTGCTGGAACCGTGGCCTCCTCTATTTTTTGCTATGCCGTTTGGGATTTCAGTAAAGGGGTTGTTGGTCTTTCATTTCCCTCATTTGAGTATTTGAAGGGTTTTTGTTCTACTATTGGATGGGTTTTCTGGCTGCTGTTTCTGCTGAAGTTTTTGTGATAAATACTAATATTTTGGGGCTGTTTTTGGACAGAATTTGGACAGTTTGTTGCTTTCTCTTCCCCTTATTTAATGAACTTTTAAGTGGCTGTTGGGCTCCTCTTTGTGCATATAAGTAGATGTTTTGTGGCTGTTTTAGAATATGTTATGTGAATGATTTTTGGAAATATAAACCTGCGGGTTTTGTTGGAAAAGCTTGCGAGCTTGTTCCATCTCTTCTTCTCATCTCCTTTGAAAATCTTGCGAGCTCTTTCCACCCTTCTTCTCGGCTTCTAATCTCTTTCTTCTACCTGCAAGTGCCACCCACATGTATCATTCTTCTCAAACAAGAAATGCAACTTTAGGTGTTTGTCTTGTTAGAATCGTTTGTAGGGTGTTTGTGTTTCTAAGTGTCTTGTAAGCATCTTTAATGTTATGTCAAAAGTTTGTAAGTCCTTTTATATGATATAAAACTTTGTGTTTGTTTCAATTTGTCTAGTTTTGTGAGTTCTTGATTTTTTCTAGATCCTACAAAGAGTCTTCTTTTGTAATAAAAAATTTGGGTATTGCATCAATGGCGCTGGACTGCACTTCGATCTATTCACCCCACATCTTTGTATCAGAGTCTCATTTCCAGTGGAATCAAGCACGTCAATAGATTTAAGTATGTACCTTTCCAATGTTAGCTATGGATCCAAGGTTGCCCACAATCAAAGCTACTGAAAAAGAAAACGAATTTATGCGAGATCCTTAAGCATTATAAGTATCACATGTTTAAAAAAAAAAAAAAAAAGTATCACATGTTTATTCCAGAATTTTTGGCAAGCTAACAGCCAAACTAATGAGGACATCAGGACATGGAAAGTTTATTAGAGGTGTGGCCGTTGATCTATGGCCACGATTACACCGCTCTACTTTTGATTTTCATATTTATTATTGATGAATTAGTTTTATTTAAGAAGTTTTATTATTTTTTTTTCCATTTTTGCCCTTACTTAAGGGCTTAGGTATGTGTAAGCCCTAGGGGCATAATAGTACTTTGTATTTTCTCATTGTATAGGCTAATTTAAAGCCTCCCTCGTCCTCTTTGAGGGTTAATAGGTGATAATAAGAAAATTTCCTGCAACTCTTGTCTTGAGAGCGTGATAGCTTTGGAGAGAACCCTTGGAGAGGGAACCGGATCATTCACCAACCTTGGAAGCGTCCGGGTTCGTGGCTTTTATTTTCTTTCTTCCTTTTGGCTGCGTTTCTCCCTTCCCCTTCCATCTAACCACTGGCCTAGGGCCCCTAACCACGTAGCAGCCGGATTCCCTAGCCACACTCCACCTTGCCGCAGACCAACTCCCCCCCCCCCACCAACCCATCTCCCCTCCACACCCAAACCGGCCCTCCCTCTCCCACCACCAAGCCATTCAACCCACAAACCCTTAACCTACTCTAGCCGCTGGCCATACCATCTCCCCCACACCTCCAAAATTCAAATCCCTCCATTACTTCTTTCATTTTCCATACAAATCATTTTGGGAAAGCTTTCATCCAATCAACCAATCAATATTTGAAATTCAAATTGTTTCATAAAATAAAATTTTATTTTAGGGAACTTATCCAATCAAATCCAAATAAAATATAATTGGATTGGAATTAATTCTTCCCTCCTTATTTGAATTTCCAAAAGAGGCAAGCATTAAAACCCTCTCTCCAATCCCGTCCACTCCTCTTGATGCCGCCGGCCCCATGGCCACTTTCCCAATTAATTTTTTCCAAAACTCTAAGCTCAAATCAAAGGAATTAATTCCCTAATTCCTCCCTCCCTCTCCTCCCTCTCTCTACCGACCACCCACATCAAACCCTAGCCTCCAACGCAAGCTTCCTTGCTGTCCAGAAATTTCTGGATGCTAATAGTGGTTGTCCACCCTTCCAAACCCTAGAGAGCTGCTGTCCAAGACCTCCTGTTTGCTGTCCAGTGATTCCAGAAGGAGCTCGCTGCTGTCCAGCCCCTTTGGCAGGGGCCATTGCTGCCTGGAACTGTCAGGAATCGATGTCCCAGAGGTTGGCTACTTTCTGTCCAAAGGTTCGAGCTTGGATTTGTTGATGTCCGAGCCGTCCAAGAAGCCACCAACTGCTGTCCAAGCTTGCGAGAAGGTTGAATCTTAGCAAAGGATGAGCTCTTGCCTCCTTTCACACCTTCCTCGTTGATCCTTACTTGTGGTTTTGATTGATTCATGCAAAATCTTGCAATGCTCCGCTAAAGCTTAGTGTTTAGTAAGAATTGTGTGAAAGACCTTTTATAGCACTACTTTTATTATTATATTAGGGATTTATTGTTGAAACCCACATATCGTATGCAACGTCAAGAATAATTGATTGTTATGTGATTTTTTCTTTTCGTGAGTAACTAGGCCTAAGCTTGTGTTTAACGCTCTTTGTGTTTTATTTCATTGTTTAACTCACCATAAAGCTTTAACTAACTTGCACTTAATCATCAAGCATGCAAAATTCTTATCTAAATCATAATTTCATATATGTCCTGCATCACAAACACTGATTATTTATTGTTTTTATCCGATTTTAAAACTTCTTACCAGGCAAGTAGAATGAAAGAAAATTCATGGATAAAGTAATATTGCAATTCTCTTCTTCAGATAGTAGCAAAGAACTTCCATACTCACCATAGGTTCAAGAACAATATTTACCATTTTGATACCGTAAAGACATGTTTGTCACAGGTAAGATAAACAGTACCAACTCCCAAAAATTGCGGCGGATTTAGCTTTTTAAGAGGATACACTCTAGGAACTTTCATTTTCAAAGTTTTAGAGGAACCTCAACTTGAGCCTAGGCTCTATGCAAGCTCTTTTGAAGCAAAGTTACCAGTTATTGAAAAAGGTACTCCAGTGCATCAAGGTTTTTTAAGAAGCAAAACAAATTTTATTGTCAATCAATGAAAAAAATACAACAAAATTTTCATAATATTGTTGGATGAAAAGAACTAAAAATAATATATATCGGCAACACCAACTGGAGGCAAATGATGCAACACCAAAAGAGCGTAACAATTAGGGGCCTCATTAAAAATGTATAACTTGAAAACAAGTATATTTTGGACTTTGGGGAGTGATGATATATTTTCTTTTTTTTTTCTCTCTCAAGCATTAAAAATTTAGAAGTTTTTGTAAACTAGTTCTTCTATGCAATGGAAACCTTAAGGTTAATAGACAGAATTTGGATCAGCAATATCCCCACCAATAGGTAGATTATCAAGTGCATAACCCCAAGTGGGTCAAGAACACAAATTTAATGAGTAGGTGATGTGTCATTCCCAACAATTGGGCTAGCAATCCAAGAAGGCATTAATTCCAAGGCAGGATGTAGAGTTTTTTATAGGCAGGTGGCTGATAGAAATAGAAGTGTCATTTCTATTAACAAAAGAATAATTAGAAGGCTCCTTTCTCTTATTTTCTTAGCAAGGTTAGGTTAGTGTCCTAGGAGTTAATTGGTGTTTGCCTACAAATACCCTATTATTATGTTAAGAAGAAAGTTCTTTTGGAATTTAGTTTCAAGTTACTTTGAAAATTTTAGAATGGATTTCCTAGCTTAGGAGAGGTGGGTGAGAGAAAGCCATAGTGGGGTTCAAGACCTTGCCAAGATTGGTTTACCAAGAGCCTTACCCCCTTCCCCTATGAAACCAAACCATTCTAGGCCCGAATTAAGGAATAGACCAGCATTTCTCCAGCCACCTCCACTCAGTTGGATTCTACACAGCTGTCAATCGGTTTCCAGGCTAGGCAGCATGTGATAGCTGCGTTGCTTCAAATCCTTGAGTCTGGAGCGGATAACAATAAGTGAAATCCTAAAATTCTTAGGGATGCCATTTTTCTTCATCAAGAATCATTTCTTCTCAGGTTTTCTGTTTTCATATCATCGTTTTTCTTTCACAATTCAAACAAGCTTAAGAACAAATCTCTGCTGCTTGTTTTGTGTTTGTTTTCTGCAGCCAACGTCTGGTTTTCCAGCTATACAATCTGTAAACAATTGTCGGAATTGGCCGGGCTTCCAAATAAAATCTGGTCTCTAAAGGGAAATCACAAACCAGATTCTGCAAAAATCTACCGGATGAAGTTATCATGTTCTTGAATCAAGAAGTTCCACATCAGGTTCTTTATTTTTCTAACTCTGTTAATCTCAACAATCTGATCCCTATATTAACATTTTGACTAATGTTTCTCTGGATTTTCTTGACCGCAGCATGCTGATGGGAAATCCCACCAGTTCCAAGCAAGAATTCCACACCAACTACTCTTTGTTTCAGCCAGCCTAGTAGGATACAGGCAATTACCTTAGCTACAATTTTCAGCCTGCAGTTGTGGAAGACTTGCTCCTCCTCATTCAAGAACCCGTAAGATCTTAGGAAGAGCAATTCAATCACCTACATCTGAAGCCAAGTGATGTACCTGCTTAGTCAAAGAGGAAATCTAGACAATAACCCATTTTTGGTTCTTCGTTTGGGCGTATACATGGAAAGGTTAGAGTAGCTCTAGTGGAAGATAATATTAGAGAGTCACCTTAGATGATTTGGTCACATAAAACGGTGGCCTTCTGATGACTCGGTTAGGAAAATTGATGTATTAGAATTGACTTATGTTAAGAAAGGTAGAGGTAGACCTAAAAAAATTTGGTTAGAAAATATTAGAAATGACCTTTCTTTATTATATTTAAATTAGAATTTAACTTTTAACATGACACAATGGAGAAAAAGGATTCATGTAGCCAACCCAAAATAGTTGGATAAAGGCTTGAATGCTTGATGTTGTTTTGTTTGAGCGTATAGTAGGAAATCAAGTCTTTATTGTAATCATATTCAGGGAACTGAATTAGGAGAATGTGGATGACTTATCTTGGAGACAATTAATATGATATAAGTTATTGAAATCCATTTGTAGAATACTTCTTTGGGTCTGAAGGTGTTTTTTGTGTTCTTTAGTCTATGTGCTAGATGGCTTTACCAAAAGAAATTTGAAGTATTAAGTTTGTTTCCAATGTCATTGCAGCCATAGAAAATTTGGAGTTGATTCCAATTTTTGTAACTAAAACAAAGCATAATAAATAGGAAATTCCACCAATGCATTAGAAGCAATATTTTCATTGGATGAATGTTCCTTTCTGCAACAATTGCTAAGAATTTCCACAACTTTAGATGTGCCATAATGAGAATTCATGAGTCCAACATTATAATTCCCAACCAAACATTAGTCGATCCTGAATTTATGAGCATCTTCATAGTCCTAATGTGTCTTGGAAGTAAAAACAATAAAGGAGGTATAAAAATAAATGCATGAATATCAATGTAGGGGCTTAATTTGGACTTCTTAAAAAATAATGCAATATACAATTGATCTACTATTCGAGAGGTAGACCAGCTCTCCCACAAACCCTAGAAGCCGCTAGGAAACTCACAACAAACCATAGAAAAAACTTCAACAAAGCATAACCTCCCCTAGACCCCCCCCCCCCCAATAGTCATAACACATAAGAAACATAATTGGAAACTTCCTAATTCAATCCTTCCTAATACATAAAAAATATAATTGGAAGCTTCCTAATTAAATCCTTCCAAACATATAATAAACATAATTGGAAACCTTCCTAAATAGTTCCCCCATAATTAGTAACCTTCATAAACAACTCCCTCTTGATAAGTAACATTCCAAAACAACTTCCTATTGATTCCTAGAATCCCTGAAAATATACAACGACAGATTTATTTTTTAGTCATATTCCAGCTGAGAAGAAGTTGGATCTGCAAGGAGTTCCCATACTTCAGATGATGCATACTCATGCAGAATACTCCCAACACAATGAATTACGTGTTCTCTGACATCCTTCGCTTGATGAACTTTCAAGGATGACCTTCTGGAAGTAGAAAGTAAATCTCTATCACAAACAAATCCCTTTCTAAGTGCTTCTTTAACATTTTTCTCAATTTTAAACAATTTCAAACATGAACTACCTGGATGGTCTGCCAATCCGTGTATTATTTCATTTAATACACAAACTGTCGTACTTGTCTAGAGGAGCAGCCACCCTGAATCGCAATGGGAATACCAAGGTTGCCAACCCTCTTCATTGTATCCTTTTATTCTGATTTCAAAAATGAGTTTCCTCACATGTTCTAAAACATTATCAATGAGGCCTAATAAAGATAAAATGTTTCTGTTCCCTGTCGTTACTGATAGACCAACGAGTCTAGGAATTCTGGTAAGAGCCAGATACAATTTTTTACTCCCAACATTTAAGAACCAAGGAGGCATGCGAGGAAACTCATACTCACTAGTCATGTTCTCTGAAGAACTTTCCATGGACAACTCAAAGACATTAGGCAAATCATAATCATTAAAAGCATGGCTAACACCACTGGACAGAGAGCTAGCCTTCATCTCAGCAACTGAGGGTAAGTAACCCACTCAAGGTGGTTTAGATGAAATTAACTTATCAATGGAGCCACTAAACTATGAATTGTGACCAAAAGAAAGCATAAAAAAATCCAAGAAACAAGCTGCCTCCATAGGTGAGCAAATAATGTGATCATCTACAAGCTCTGGACTTGCATGATACATTAATGCAAGCAATCTCCATGAATGTGAGGTACAACTACTTCACTTCTTAGAACCATTTTCAAAAGTCTTTGTCGTAAGCTCGTCAATAATTCAAAAAAGTCAGTTTCTCTTAGAATTTTCTTGCCAAAAACTAAGAGAGAATTGAGGAAATCTTCAGCAACACTAGACACAACATCCGAATCATCACAAACAAGAACACGCAAAAACCCTAAAAGCATTAATCTGCTACTTTGCAAAGTACAAGTACAATATGACAATAGGCCCATGATACTGATGCGTTCCGCCTCCTATCAGCAGAGGGAGGGCCGGCGACCACCAAGCGAGCGGAAGCGGCGGGGGAGGGAGCCGCGCAGGTCGGCCAGCCGAAGGAAAGCAGGGGGGCGAGGCTGAGCGGGCTGGGCGGTTCGGCCTTGAGCTGAACCGGTCCAATCCTGGACCGGTTTGGCTCGGGTCTGCCCTAGGCTGGGCGGCCCACTAGTGGGTTTTGTTTGGTCTTTTGCTTGCTATAAGTAGGGATTAATGGGGGATTTCTAGGGTTATGCAGAATTTGGGTTTTCTCTTAGTCGTTTCTATTTTTTCTCTAAGTTTTCTAGGGTTTGTAGTGGGAGACCTTGTCCTTCTCGAAGTGGACAAATTGTATCTTTCTTTTGTGTTGAACTTGGTTCTCTTTCAATACTATATGGATTCCCTTCTCTTTATTGTGATTGTGCCCTAATTTTGAGAGTTTTTCCTCATCTTTTTGGAAGGTTTGTGCCCTAATCCGAAAATCATCAAAGTGCACAACTCTTGTGATTTTATCGTGGGAATTCATTGCTTTTGATCTTGTTTTGTTCCTCTCATCTACTTCTACGTGGAATTGTGCTTTTTGTGAAGAATTATTCTCTTCATTTGAGGGGAATTAGGGCAAAACCGAATTTGTGAAACCCTAGGGCGTATCAGATACCAACAACAATTGCATTCCTAACCTTCTCTGCAAGATGAGCACAAAGATGTGGAAAGGTGGAAGACCATAACATATCAACACGAGTAAAGTATGATCTACCCAATCCTTTGTCTGTTGCACATATGATGACCTTGCTCCAGAAAAAATATCATGATTTTTCACCTACTCTTTTTTTTTAGTATGTACTGATTGACACATTGAATCTTCTGATTTATTATGAAGACCAGCAGGCAATTGACGGATCACATATAGGACTGTGTGGGTTGATCCAATATTGATTTGATAACTGCACGTAATCTCGCTAGTGGACATATGCAGTCCATTGAGGTTTACATTATCCCTTAAACGTACTATCAAGAACTTAGATAACCCAAGAACTGTATGTTCAATGCTCCCAACATTTCCTGCAGTTCCACTTAACATATTCTTTGTCACAAGCAAAGATTTTGTGAAGCGACTAACCATACCTGGAAAGAAAAAAACAAGTGCATCAGCAGTTCCAACCTATATTTCATCCTTTGAATCTTCCATCTTAATCAATTTGATGTCAACTTTGTCCTTTGAGATATTTGTATTAGCTACCTCCTGTGTTTCAACCTCAACATTTCCATCTTCAAAAATACCCACGCCAATAGAAACCAAAGGTGCTTTTAATGGTTCTCTTTCATTCTCAGATGTTGGTTTGGTTTCAGTTTCTTTCAAATTTTCATTTATGGATTCTGAAAACACAATTTTTTTGGAAGTGGATGTCTCGGTTGAATCACTTTGCATAGGACTTAGGTTTTGATTAGCACTGTCAACTCGGCTTTGCAAGTTTATTTATTTTCTTTCTATATTCACATATTTCTTCTTGTCGATCAGTTTATCCCTAGAAGCAACTTGTGTTTCACTTATTGAACTCTCACTCTTCTTTTCTTCAATCATTCGCATCTTCAACTTTCTCACATTTGGCTCACCACCACCCCAATAGCTTCTCCCTTGTTCAGTGTAGCGGTTGTCGTGATCCCTCCATGTTTTCCTCAGATATCAAGGGTGGGAATCCCACCTTTCGTCCATTCGCCTCCCATGATCCGATCCCCAAGGCTAGTCTCGTCCACCTCCTTCTCCAGTTGTCCACTCCCCTTGTCCAAACAGCCTCCCATAACGGTTGGTCACCACCCTACTACCTTCACCATAAAACTCCCTTCCTACTATTCCCCCATCTAAAAACTCTATTTTGTCTTATAGGAGCCCTAGGAGATGGCTCTTGATGAAATGAGCTCTCCTCATCGAACTCTTCCATCTAATCTCTTTTCCTTTAGATTTGTCCAAGGAAATCCCAGTCAAATCATGGTGGGGGTTAACAATCGAAACCGTCAGTGAATTTTTGGACTGCATCTCAATGAGCTTCTTCATCATCTCCTACAACCCTCCAAATTGGCTCTATCTGATTTTACATGGTTGAAAATCTTTTCTTCGACGATTGAGAATATCTCCACCCCGAATTTGATTTGCGCCATTTTTGATTTCAACGCATCCACCTTTGTTGCTTCCATATCTCCTAAAACACCGCTCTAATACCAATTTGATGTGTCTTGGAAGTAAAAAAGCAAATGAGATAATAAGAAATAAATACAGGAATACCAATTTAGGGGATGAATTTGGACTTCAAAATTAATGCAAGATAAAATTAATCTACTATTTGATAGATAGTTCAGCTCTCCCACAAACCCTAGACGTCGCTTGGAAACTCATAATAAACCCTAGAATAAACTTCAGCAAAACATGATCTCAAACCTTACACAAACTCCCCCTTAAATAGTCATAACACACAAGAAACATAATTGAAAACTTTCTAATTAAAACCTCCTAATTCAATCATTCCAACTATATAAAAAACATAATTTGAAGCTTCCTAATTAAAATCTCCCAAATTCAATCATTCATAACATATAATAAACATAATTGAAAACGTTCCAAAATAGTTCCCCTTAACAAGAAACCTTCCAAAATAGCACCTGTTGATTAGGAATCTTCCTAAACAGCTTCCCCTTCGTTCCTCTTTCTTAAATATCATGATTTTTCACCTTCTCTCTCTTTTTTTTTTTTGAGTATGTACTGATTGACATATTGAATCTTCTGATTTATTATGAAGAACAGCAGGCGATTGACGAATCACATACAGGACTGTGTGGGTTGATCCATTCTTGATTTGATAACTAAACGTAATCTCGCTAGTGGACATATGCAGTCCATTGAGGTTTACATTATTCCTTAAACCTACTATCAAGAACTTAGATAACCCAAGAACTGTATGTTCAATGCTCCCAACATTTCCTGCAGTTCCACTTAACATATTCTTTGTCACAAGCAAAGATTTTGTGAAGCGACTAACCATACCTGGAAAGAAAAAAGCAAGTGCATCAGCAGTTCCAACCTATATTTCATCCTTTGAATCTTCCATCTTAATCAATTTGATGTCAACTTTGTCCTTTGAGATCTTTGTATTAGCTACCTCCTGTGTCTCAACCTCAACATTTCCATCTTCAAAAATACCCACGCCAATAGAAACCAAATGTGCTTTTAATGGTTTTCTTTCATTCTCAGATGCTGGTTTGATTTTAGTTTTTTCAAATCTTAATTTATGGATTATGAAAACACAATTTTTTTGGAAGTGGATGTACACAATTTTTTTGGAAGTGGATGTCTCGGTAGAATCACTTTGCATAGGACTTAGGTTTTGATTAGCACCATCAACTTGGCTTTGCAAGTTTATTTATTTTCTTTCTATATTCGCATATTTCTTCTTGTCGATCAGTTTATCCTTAGAAGCAGCTTGTGTTTCACTTATTGAACTCTCACCCTTCTTTTCTTCATCATTCTCATCTTCAACTTTCTCACATTTGGCTCGCCATCACCCCAATAGCTTCTCCCTCGTTCAGTGTAGCGGTTGTCGTGATCCCTCCATGTTTTCCTCGTATATCAAGGGTGGGAATCCCACCTTTCGTCCATTCTCCTCCCATGATCCGATCCCCAAGGCTTGTCTCGTCCACCTCCTTCTCCAGTTGTCCACTCCACTTGTCTAAATAGCCTCCCATAATGGTTGGTCACCCTACTACCTCCATCATAAAACTCCCTTCCTACTATTCCCCCATCCGAAAACTCTATTCTGCCTTATAGGAGCCCTAGGAGATGGCTCTTGACGAAATGAGCTCTCATCGTCGAACTCTTCCATCTAATCTCTTTTCCTTTAGATTTGTCCAAGGAAATGCTAGTCAAATCATGGTGGGGGTTAGCAATCGGAACCGTCGGTGGATTTTTGGACTACATCTCAATGAGCTTCTTCATCATCTCCTCCAACCCTCCAAATTGGCTCTCTATCTGATTTTACATGGTTGAAAATATTTCCTTCGACGGTTGAGAATATCTCCACCCCGAATTTGATTTGCTCCATTTTTCCTTTCAACGCATCCACCTTTGTTGCTTCCATATCTCCTCAAATCCCGCTCTAATACCAATTTGATGTGTCTTGGAAGTAAAAAAGCAAATGAGATAAGAAATAAATGCAGGAATACCAATTTAGGGGATGAATTTGGACTTCAAAATTAATGCAAGATAAAACTAATCTACTATTTGAGAGATAGTTCAGCTCTCCCACAAATCATAGACATCGCTTGGAAACTCATAACAAACCCTAGCAAAACATGACCTCAAACCTTACACAAACTCTCCCTTAAATAGTCATAATACATAAGAAACATAATTGGAAACTTTCTAATTAAAATCTCCTAATTCAATCATTCCAACTATATTAAAAACATAATTTGAAGCCCTAATTAAAATCTCCCTAATTCAATCATTCATAACATAATAAACATAATTAAAAACCTTCCAAAATACTTCCCCTTAATAAGAAACCTTCCAAAATAGCTCATGTTGATTAGGAACCTTCCTAAACGGCTTCCCCTTGATTCCTCTTTCTTAAACAATGAATAATAGCACCCTTAGGTACAACAAGGTGACCCCCCCCCCCCCCAAGCATATCAAGTCCATGCTAGGGTGGCCCCAGAAAAACATGCCAAGGGAGACAAAAATGCAATACTAACTTAGAAATCTTCTCATCAAATATGACAACATATGGCAGTGCACCAACTGGAAATAGATAATAGCATAGAACTGCAGGAACAATATGTTACACTCACTATCATAAAGCAAATAAGCAAGCAACAAAACCAAAGGGAGGAGATCGCAAAAGCACCCAAAAAGTCATATGAGGAAGCATGCCCTTGAAGGAAGAAGCTGCAAGTGGGTTGTTGTTGGAGGGTCAGACTGACATTAGAGGAAGTTGTAGGAAGTCCCTGCATCGTCATAGCAAGCCCAGCTAAGGTTCTTTTAATAAGCTCTTTTCTTTTGAGGAAGAACCAAATTAAAAAAAAAAAAACCTGTATTCTCTTTCATCCTAAGTTTTGAGTTGCTTGCTTATGCCTAGTTGAGGATCCTCCCACTGTTCCATAACATTTCCATTGTAATATTCTTTGCAATTTCTATACATCCACAAGAAGAGGAAAAAATAGAGTTATTCCTTAAGATAAGCAAATTGCAAAAAATGGTGAAGCAGAGTTATAAAACCTATTTACTGGCCTTTATCCAGGTAAAGTTTCTTTCTAGTTTACTTCTTTTACTCCAATCATATTCTGAAGTTTGATTTCTTATTTTCCAGAAATCATCATGACGTCATCAGCAAGATCCTATCCTTCAGCATATCGCTTAATCCGGAGTACATGCACATATGTCTAGTTTACTCTTTCTCATTAGTGGGTTCTCAGATGAATCTATTCAGCATTCATTCTCCAATGCTACTGCTTTAGTTAGTTAGCAACTTAAGAAAAATAATAATGTAGTACTCAGTTGGATACTTGTGAACTTTTTGCAGTACTCAACGAGATTGTTTTTAGCAAAGAATTTACTAGCACATATATGGTCAAACAGTACGAGGCACCAAATGCTTCTGAGCTAAAAAGAGTCATGAAGAAGCTCCTTCACTCTACTCTTATAAGCCTACATGTTTCGGAGTAAGAAGAGCTCTTTCACTCCAATAATTGATGTTCATATCTAGCACTAATTGGCAGAGAAAATAACCAAAACACCATGCACCATGTAGCAACCTGATAGATGGAAACTACCATACCAGATATCCTCTATAAAGCCTACATAGTGAGCTATTATTGGAAGCAATCACTGACTTATACAAGACTGCAGCCATTGATCTGCAGGAAAAATTTTCTATAATTTTGATCGATCAGTAAAGTGTACCAAGATAATGACTAACCTCATTTTCTATAATTTTGATCTCTCTCATAAACTGTTGTCACTTGTTCTCCTCACATTGGAAGAGTTTTTTGTAGACATACTTTATGTAAATTTTGTATGAAAAATGCCTCCCTGAATACCCACAGCCCACTCCACCCAAGCCAAGCTGGGTGAGCCAGGAGAGACGATAATATCACCACCAGTGGAACTTGATAATGGAGTATATGCTCCGCTTAACATGAGATAAGTTGAAGTTGATCCCCAATCAATCTCTTACTCAGAACTAATGTTGATTTCAGGAAAGAAGCAATACTTTTTCCGATTAATAACAGCCAAAACTAAATAAGTTTGGTTTTGTAATTTGAACTTCCCAGTTGTCTACTTCAACAGTACAGATATATAGATAAATGCAAATTAGATCACGACAATAAAATAACAATTGCAACACAAGTAACTAAATAAGGCTTATGAAGATTATAACACAGATGCATTAGAAAACATGATGAATAAGAAAGCTATATGGTTTAACACAAACATACATGCTAACTTCTATAAGGCGAAAGCTGCTATCAGCCCCGGCAATACACAATACAAGTGGTTCATCTCTCTTTGTTCTCATTGGTAGCCAATCAAGTTCAAGAACAAGGGTTCCAGGAGATTGTGGCTGCAAAAGGGAGTAGGCTAATGGATCTGCTGTGTCCTGTAAACGATTGAGAGAAAAACCTGTCATGAGTACCCCGAGGAAGTTGATTCATTTATATAGAAAGTATTAAAGTTATAACATGTCGATATGACTTGAGAAAGAAAGTTTGTTTGGGACAGTAAATTTCTCTCTTTAATCACTGAAATAAAAAATATAGAAAGTAAAGATTTTCACAATGCACACTACTTATAAATAATTTATTTCAGAACTAAATTGTTATGTATTTACTGTTTTACTAAAGCCGCTGCAAATAGAGTTATATTGAACCCAAGTGCAATTTAAGTTTTAGGTAAGTGCTTTGTCAGAAGCTGCACTACACACTTTTCTCAGTGCCTGAGCAAGTGCCAGCAGAAAACCAACAGACATCATTTTCTGTAAGGGCAGGAAAGATTCACTTCAACAATAAACAAAACGAGTTTCACCACTAGTGACATGGATGGGCATGCCGGAAAGTGAAGTACGTTCAGTGAACCAAATGAGTTTTTCCACAACTCTGCCATAGAGTGTGCTGCAATTCATGCCAAGTGCACCATCAAATGCTACCTTAGTTTCACAATTGTTGTGTTAAGTCAAATATAGGCCGAGCTTAGTACCCCTTGCGCTCCTCTACTTCTCCCTCTGCCTTAGCCACACTAGCAAACTAGCTATGCGCTCCTATTTCCTGATGCTAGCGGGCTCATGCTACTGCTCGTTGGCTTTACCATAAAAGAATCGATCCAATAGTTACAACTCTTAGTCTGTGTGCTCAAAGATCCTTACCAAGATAAGTTGACTTTTTGGCCCCACAATTATTCAACAAATGTAACTCATAGCATAAATATCAAAGGAATTTTCTTTTCATGCCATAAATATTATTATTTATAATTATGAGACTTCCCCACAAAATAATTAAAATCAGAGATAGGATCACCAATCCTAGAAAAAGTTAAAGTTTCACAAAGAAATAAAAATCAGCAAATAATACCGTAACAACAAGCGCTAGCTACAACACTAGATTAAGAAGAACCCCAATACACAAGCCACAAAAACTGAGAACCTGAAAATCCAAATAGCAAAGCCAGAAGCTATGCACCAGACAACCACTAGCCGCTGACAATCCCCCCCCCCCCCCCCCCCAACCAAACAAAACAAGAGCTCACCTATTATCATCCCACTCAACATGAATAAACAAGTACATATATGACAGCCAAACTAGCAAACAACTTCAATATAGTGGCAGCTAAATTTGCACAAAATCATATAAAAATGTTTTTTTTTCTTATTTCAGTAAAGAATATGTCAACATATATTTAGTTATCTAACAAATAGAATAGTGCAAAATTCTATTCCATGATAAGCAATTAACTCTAAATGACAATTCAAAGTTTATTGAATCAAATAATCCATTGAAGTCAAGACTAAAATATGTGAGCAATTGACATATTTTCCTTATTAAAAATGTTTGCAGGCATTGCCCGATATGCTTTAATTAAAAAAAAAAACATCGAAGAACTAGAAAAGGAAAGTTTTATTACCCACGAAATTAAGAAATATGACAAATGTGCAACAAGTTCAATGGCCCACACAGTCTAATCATGCGCCTAATATTATAGCTTACAGGAAAAGAACAAAAATCAAGTTCAAGGAAAACATTAAATAAAGCAAAGCCCTGAAGATTAAGTAAATGTTTCTACGATGTTTGGCATATATATCTTTCACTTACAAGATCAAAGACAGAGAAGGTATTGTCATAAAAAAGCACAGCAATACGACCTCTGCTACTATCTCCAGGAACAACAGGAGAGAATTTAATCCTTCGAATTCCTTCTCTGTGAGTATTGAATGAAGAAGAAAGACCAGTAGTCACATCCCACCAGCGTATGTTGCCTAATCTGTCTCCCATCACCTGAAAAAAAATGAATTAAAGATTTTAACAAAACTACGAGAGAAAAGGCGAAAATGAACCCTGCACCTGTTGTTGGGTGCCCATTTTAGTCCTAGACTACTGAATGTGCATAATTTGGACCTTGAACTATTCAAAATTAATCCAAACAAGCCGCACCATTAGAATCACTGTGTAAATGGATGGAAAGTTCACATGGTGGTAAGTATAGCCATGTTTTAAATTTTACAATAGCTTCTTGCTTTTTGTTTTCTTATCACAATCCTTATTTTCATACTCAAGCTCCATTGCCAAATGAAAAGGGAGATAGGTGCTCATTGACGAGTAGTAAAGGGAGAGTGGATATTGGAGATCGCAATGACAACAAACCAAGAGCAGAGAACGCGACAAGAAGAGCATTGAGAAAGGGATCATTGATGCCAAATATTGTGAACATTGCCCATCAAAAGTAGAATATGATAATGATTTGTGCTTATACAAAAAAGTAAACTCAAGTTCGTCTCAATCTCCGTCACCATCCCTAGGAATCACCAATTCACCAATAGTCGATATGCCGACGAGGCATGAACCTCATCCTTGGGTCAACATCTAGTCAAAATGCACCTTCAATTGCTTGTCAACCTCGCTAGTAGTAGTTGATCGTCAATCTCGACCTAGTTGGTGAGTGACCACACTTCGACGAAAAAAATATATTTAATAATAGTAAAAATCTAAATGTTATATATATTATAAAATTGTTTGACATATTTAACCTCCAACTAATATATCCTGCCTAAACGTACCAATCATTTAAGCAGCAGTTGTAATAGTGAGATTAATTTGATCACTTTAAATAGTTCAAGAATCAAATTGAGCACCACAAACGTACCAAGCCTTTTTAAGATCATTTTGAGCTTTTTCCAAATCTAATATATTGCAATTTTCAACTAAAAAATAATCCAATTCACGAGCACTTACCACATGCGGAAGGCGAAATGCCATTGCAGTTACTAACCCATCTGCCGAAACAAATGAAGATGAAGGCCACTTCGGTCTACACAGAAGATGGAAATAAGCTACCTCATATGAAGAAAAAAAGCATATGTAGAATTAAACAGAAGGCAGTGAAAAAGTAGACCACAGTAGGGTATCACATTTATGCAGAAACAAGCTACCTTAGATGAAGAAAAACAGGGATTTAGAATTAAATAACAACAACAACAACAACATCAAGCCTTTATCCCACTACGTAGAGTCGGCTACATGAATCTTTTTTTTCTCCATTGTGTCCGGTTAAGAGTCAAATTCTCATTTAGATCTACTAAAGAAATGTCATTTCTAATATTTTCTAACCAAGTCTTTTTAGGCCTACATTTATCTTTCTTAACATAGGTTAAATAGTACACATCTACTCTCTTAACCGGGTCATCGGAAGGCCGCTGTTTTATGTGACCAAATCATCTAAGGCGACTCTCTCTAATCTTATCTGTCACTAGAGCTATTTCAACCTTTTCACGTATATGCTCATTTCGTATCCTACCTCTAAGAGTAAAGACACTCATCCACACGAGCATCCTCATCTCTGCAACACTTAACTTAACATTATGCTTCTTTTTTAATGGCCAACTTTCTGCGTCATAAGGCATTGCAGGTTTAGCTACCATCTTATAGAATTTTCCCTTAAGTTTGAGTGGTAATTTTCTATCACACAACAAACCCATTGCATTCCTCCACTTCATCCATCCAACTTAAATTCTACTAATAATATACCCATCTATTTCACCATCACTCTGAACATCACATGCATAGTAGATGGAGAAATATATCAAATAACCATGGTTGGTTACTTTTGTTTAATTTTAATTCTGTTCTTTTTTAGTATTATGTATAACTTTATAAACAATCAAAAATAATTAATTATCCTAGGACAAGATAGTTAAACTTAAAAGGTTATAAATGGTTGATTGTTCTCACCATTAAAAAGTTCAAAGAGTCTATGATCTTAACATTGGCTTGGGTCCATCTAATTGAACTAGCGCAATCATAACTGATTCAATGCAGCTACAGAGCAATGGGCCATCTCATAGAATTAAAGTCATTTGATATTGCCATGTAACCCTGAAATGTAGATCCATGTTGGTCCATAGAATTTTAATTAACTTAAGCCTAATAATGCATTAGCCAAAGGAAAAAAACTTGAAGAGCTTCCTAGATAACGCCAATTTAATTAAAGGACGAGGATTAGCAGCAAAGCATCACAACAGTTACATATCCGGCAATTGCATTTAGGAATATAATATTCTTCAGGATGATATATTTAGCTAACGTTTTCAAAAGGAAATTCATTAATATTGCATGTGGAAAATTTTAGTTTTGCTAGAGTTTTTAAGCGTCAATAACTCCTACACCAAGGGCACGCATTATGCTAGTGCGGTAGTGACATGCTAAAAGTTTGGAATCATATCACAGATTCACAATATTTGAGCTTGTGTATATGCTGAAGTGACAGATCAAGCAAGAAAACTTAGAGCCAAATGTTTGGAGGAGAACTATTTATCCTGTAACAAAATTGTTGAACTTGAAAGGTGATAAATTTTGTTACTTCAAATTAGTTTGTGGTCACGTCTAAAAATGTCAGAGTCTGATCTTACATTGGCTTGGGTCATTCTAATAGAACTAGTGCAATCATAATCGACTCGGCGCAGACATAAATCAGTGGGATATCTATTTGAATTGAAGTCATGTGATATTGTAGTTCCATGTTGATCCATAGAATTTGAAATAACTTTAATATTGCGTTAGGCAAAGCATAAAAACTAGGAGAGTCTCCAAGATCATGCAAATTTCATTGAAGGAGTATAGCAGCAAAGCATCATTACGGTTAGAAATCCGACAATTTTATGTAATAAAGCAATATTCTTCAGGCTGATATATTTAGTTAACGTTTTCAAAAGACAATTCATTGATATTGCATATGGAAAATTATACTTTTTTACTAGTGTTTATAAGCGGCAATTAGTCAGATACCTAGGACACCCATAATGCCAGTGAAGTACTGGCATGCTAAAAGTTTGGAATCATATCACAATATTTGAGCTTGTGTGTATCCCTAAAGGGATAAATCAAGCGAGAATGTTTAGAGCAAAAAGTCTGGAGAAGAACTCATTTTGTAGTACGCGAAAAAACTAGCCTCAGGTCCTTAATCCTCGTGGTAAAACTCATTGTTACCAGGAAAATGATGAGAAAGAAGTATAATGATGTGATCTAAAAAGCCAAGGGAAAAAGAACTTGATATTATCATACTTATAAAGCAATTAGATAGTGTCGGTCCACAGGGTACCCTTCATCTATGGTAATCAAGAAAATAACTTTGATACCCAGGCAAATTGCTGCAATAGACTCCAGTTAAATGTTGCCTCTGGTTTGCACTTTGTGCTTATTTGGCAGTAAAAAGTTTCATACTTGTTAAGAAAAGGGCTTAGAGCTTGTAGAGACGGCTCCAAACATCTCAAAACAAAAGTGTAGAGGAGGGGGGTGTTCGGGGGTACCTAAAATCTCGTATCCTCCTTCCATGAACTTCAAAAACTCCAAGTGCACCATTGACTAATGCAAAAGCAAAACTCTCACATAGGTCATCACCACTACTATCTGTGCTTGTAATCTCTATGAAACAATAATTCCTTCTATCAGCATGCAAGTATCAGTTGCCCAAGAAGGCATGCACCAATTTTAAGTTACAAAGGACTGAATATTAACTGATTAAAAATGATATAGTACAAGAAAGAAAGCAATTACATTCAATACTCACTTGATTCGCTAAAAGATGCATTAGTTGTTGAAGTTGCAATGGATGACTTTGAAGAAAATGAAGACTGTATAGGTGGTGGACGAGGTGCAGTGGGCAGAGTCCACTCCATTACAGTAAATGGAAGGGCTAATGATCTAAGCTACAAGATTAAAAATTGATAACGTGAGAAGCAACATGAAACAGCAAGAAACAACACAAATTTTGCCAGATATTTAAAGATAAAAGTAGTGCTCTATCACTTAAACTGTTTTGAAAGAGAAATAGACATTTCAAGAAATTTTGTGGTATTACAACAACAAATATGAATGTTAGCATATCAAAAAAATATAAAGCTAGACATATAATTAAAAAATATCATGCTCAATTACAGCACAAATCTATTTTAAGGTAAGAAAAAGGATCAAAATGATGCCCCAACTATTTGAGAGAGGCCATTCTAGTTCTAAACTATATAAAAGATCTAATTTAAACCCTGAACACTTTAATTAGGAATCAAAATAATCTCACAATCAAAAGCGAATTTGAAGTTAAAGTAAAGAGAGAGGATTAAAATGACGGTGCTGAATATACATTTTCTTCTTCAAACTTTTATGAAATTAGTTTTCCTAGTGTAAAAACAGCCGACTCACGTACAATAAGAGAAAATTGAGATCATGCAAGTTATGAAGAGCGAGGTAATTTTCTTAAAACTTTGATCTTAATAAGAAAATATTTCAATCGAATCAATATAAGAAATTAAAACTTTAATATACTAGAAAGAAAAATTAAACCAAATATATTTCATTACAATGGAATCGAGATGTAATATCCCAAATTTTCAAGAGGTAAAAATCACATAGTATTACCCCAATTTTTGCATCTCAGAATTTTAAGTTTATATGTTTATAAAATTCTATTAACACTGTCGTTGCCAGGTCCCAAGTCCTGGATGAGAAAAGTTGAGGGTTGCGTTAGGTAGTCGACAGCCAGCGTAAAACTTGTCGAACAATAATGACATTAATCCTTTAAGAAATTGTGTTAATGCTAAAGCGTCCCCTGAAAGTGACGCACTGTATGGCCTGAATACAGTGACAAGTGTGCAAGGGCCGCTGCACCGACGCCCGGGTGCAGTGTTAAATAGGCAAGGGTTCCCACATCAAGGACGGATGTGGGCAAAGAAGCTAGTCCATGAAACTAAAATTACGATAGAAACTTGGAATATAGGTTCCCTTATAGAAAAATTAATGGAATTAATAAATATTATGATTCATAGGAAGTTAAATATTTTGGGCATTCAGGAAACTAAATAGGTTAGAGAGAAGGCTAAGGAAATTGATAGTTTAGGATTTAAACTTTGGTATTCGGGTAGGAGTCGTACTAGAAATGGTGTAGGTGTTATTATAGATAAGAGTTTAAAAGATAATGTTATAAAAATTATTAGGATTGGAGATAGAATTATAGCTTTAAAGATTATTGTTGATGATAAGATTGTTAATATTATAAGTGCTTATGCTCCTCAAATAGGTTTGGATATGAGTTCTAAATTAAATTTTTGGAATGACTTAGAAGAATTTATACAAAAGATACCTCTTGAAGAAAGAGTTTTTATTAGAGATTTAAATGGGCATGTTGGTAGAGAGATAGATGATTTTAAAAGATTCATGGTGGCCATGGATTTGGAACGACAAATGAAGGAGGCAAGACCATATTGGATTTTTGTCTAGCTTATGATTTTTCAATTGCTATTACCTTATTTAAGAAAAGGAATGAGCATCTCATCACTTATAAAAATGGATATAATACCACCCAGATTGTCTTTTTTCTTATTAGGAAATTAAATCGTTTAGATTGCAAATATTGTACAGTTATTCCGAGTGAAAATTTATGTACCCAACATCGATTATTAGTTTTGGACTTTAAGATAAAGGGGAATAAAATAAAAAATAAAGTAAAACGATTTTCTAAGATTAAATGGGGGCATTTAAAGAATATTAACAAAAATATTTTTGAGAATAAGATTTTGTCTGTGCATGAAAATGCTAATGTTATGTGGGAAAAAGTGGCTAGTGATATTAAGAATATTGCAAAAGATGTCATTAGAGTATCAAAGGGAAAAGCTCCTAATAGTAAAATAGTTGGTGGTGGAATCCAAATGTGCAAGAAAATATTAAAAATAAGATGTTTTGTTATAAAAATTGGTTTAATTTTAAAAATTCTGATAATTGGGAAATATATAAAGTGGCTTGTAAGGATGCTAAGAAAGTAATATGCGATGCAACGACATTAGCTTTTAGTGATTTATATAATATATTAGATACTAAAGAAGGAGAAAGATATATGTATAAGTTAGCCAAACAAAGAGATAGGAATAGTAAGGATTTAGTTCAAGTGAAGTGTATTAAGGATGAAGATCAAAAAATACTTTTCGTATAAGATGATATTCAACAAAGGTGGATGAGATATTTTGCTAAACTTTTTAATGAAGGTTGTGAAAATAAGATTAACTATAGTGATCTTAGCACCCTAAATGAAAATAAAGATTTCTGTTTTTATCGGCGTATTAGTAAAACTGAAGTTAGAGAGGCTTTAAAGAAAATGAAGGGTAGAAAAGCTGTTGGACCTGATGATATTCCAATAGAGGTGTGAAAATGCTTAGGAGTTGAAGGAATTTCATGGCTTACTAAACTTTTTAATACTATTTTGAAGACTAAAAAGATGTCAGATGAGTGGACAATGAGTGTGTTAATTCCTATTTTTAAGAATAAAGGTGATGCACAAGATTGTGCAAATTATAGAGGTATTAAGTTAATGTGTCATACTTTAAAACTATGGGAGTGAGTTATGGAGCATAGGTTGCGACGTGATACTAATGTTTCTCAAAATCAATTTGGATTCATGCCGGGTAGGTTGACTATGGAAACCATACATTTATTAAGAGGTTTGATGGAGAAATATAGAGAAAATAAGGAGGATCTACATATGATATTTATTGATTTAGAAAAAGCATATGATAAAGTTCCAAGAGAAGTGCTATGGAGAGTTCTTGAAAAGAAAGGAGTCAATAATGCTTATATTCAAAACATTAAAGATATGTATGCAGGAGCTATTACTTGTGTTCAAACACAAGGTGGATTCACGAAGTATTTCCCTATTTTGATTGGGTTACATCAAGGATCAGTCTTAAGCCCATATCTTTTAGCTTTAGTCAAGGATGTTCTCACTAGACATTTACAAGAAAATGTACCTTGGTGTATGCTTTTTGCTGATGATATTCTTCTTGTTGATAAGACTAGAGAGGGAGTTGAAGGTAAACTTGAATTATGGAGGTCAACCTTAGAGTCTAAAGGTTTTCGCTTGAGTAGATCTAAAACAGAATATATGGAGTGTAATTTTAGTAGTAATAGACCTAGTGAGGGGATTGTGACTTTGGGCGATCAAGTCATTAATAAGAGTACACGTTTTAGTAACTTGGATCTATTGTTCAGAGTGATAGTGAAATAGATGGGAATATTATCAGCATAATTCAAGTTGGATGATTGAAGTGGACGAATGCATCGGGCTTGTTATGTGATAGAAATGTACCCCTCAAACTTAAGAGAAAATTCTATAAGATGGTAGTGAGGCCTATAATGCTTTATGATGCCGAATGTTGGCCATTAAAAGAGAAGCATAATACTAAGTTAAGTGTGTCAGAGATGAGGATGCTCAGATGGATGAGTGGCTTTACCCTTAGAGATAGGATACGAAATGAGCATATACATGAAAAGGTTGGAGTAGCTCCAGTAGAAGATAAGATTAGAGAGAGTCTCCTTAGATGGTTTGGTTACATAAAACGGTTAGGAGAGTAGAGGCATTAGATTTGACTTATGTTAAGAAAGGTAGAAGTAAACCTAAAAAGACTTGGTTAGAAAATATTAGAAAATGACCTTTCTTTATTAGATTTAAACGAGAATTTGACTTTTAATAGGACACAATGGAGAAAAAGGATTCATGTAGCCGACCCCACATAGTGGGATAAAGGCTTGATGTTGTCGTTGTATGTTTAGAAAATTCTACAATTTGTAATGATTATTATATATATATATATATATATATATATATATATATATATATATATATATATATACCCTAAGTTTAAAAGTTTAATTTAATACTGATCATGCCATTATGTTAATGTAGTAGGATTTGGTTCAAAAAATCCACAAAAAGTGCAATGCAGCGGGTTTGAGTGGAGTGGGAGGCATTGAGGTTATGGGTAAATTAGGTAATTATATTTATAAAAAAAAATCTCCTTTATATATCAACTTTCATATCTAGCCAAAACTCCCATTACATTTTTTGCAGCTGAAATCCAGGCTTGGAGCGGCATAAGGTGGATGGTGAGTCTTGGCCGTAGGGATGAGAAGGGATTTTGGCTGAGTAGAAAGAACTTAGAAAGTTATATGAGAAAAAATCAACTCGCAATTTTGGCATCGAATAGGAGTTGAGGAGCTTGAAAGTTACATGAGAAAAAATTATTTTGAGGTAAAATGATTTGATCTGACACGTAATGCATGGAAACAAAAACTGCTTGGGGATTTTAATATAAGATTGTTAAAGCGTTGCTAGTTATAGAATTAATGCGTACCCAAATTAAGTTCTCGGAATTATCAAGTCGAAATTAAGTAAGGCATGTGGTTACAACTAGATTAATGGGACAATATCAAATTGACAACATAGAATTAGATAGTAATGTTATGGAGAGAAACAATAATCCACAATTAACAAATAGAACTTTTCACCTTGGGTCTCTCACTCACTCTCTTGTTGGTGGCACTTTTAATGGAGGAAGATTGAGAGCAACCGAGCGATGCCACTAGGAGACAAATGGAGCACAAAGTGTAGTCCGTCAGAGTGGTAGCCGGTGGCAAGTAGTCCATGGGATGACTAGAGAGCATCCAACGTCTTATCCTTTCTTCCTTGATCATCAAAGACGAAGCCAAGCAAGTATTATCAACTCTGAAATAATAATAGATTTCTGGATTTGGAGGGGGGAGTTGGGTGGAGAACTCAAGCCAATTCCATAGGAGTGCTCGGGTAGAAGAGAAGTCTTCAGAAAAAAATTTCAGATTTTCTGAAACTGAGTTTTGGTGAGATGTGTGGGGAAATAATTTGAAAATCAAATTGATTTCCAAAGGAGGGGGAGGGGGGGCAGCGGGTAATGAGGGATTAAGGGAATTAATGGGAGGCCATTAATGGAATTGGAGAGAGAAACAAAACGAGGGGAGAGGGGGTTTAAAACTGAAGTTATTTTCAGTTTTAAAAATAATTGGAGGGAAAAATTATTAGAGCTTAATTTGGATTTCAAATAAGCCTAATTAATGGGGAGCCCAAAGAGGGGGCCGGCCAAAGAGAGAGAGAAGAGGGAGGTGGGGTTTTAAACAAGTGGGGACCACAAGTCTAATTTCAGAATTTTACAAAATCTGAAATTAAAGTTTCAGTTTTAATAAAGGAAGGTTCCTAAATTAAAACAACCAATTGGATTGAAGTTGAATTTCAAATTCGAAATTCAATTTCAATTTATTTTGATTGCATGAATTAAGGAGGCAATTTAGGAAACATTTAATGGCTAATGAAAACTCCCAAATTTCAGATTTGAAATTCGAAAGAGGGGGAGAAGGAGGCGGTGGCAATGGGGGAACCGGCGGGCTGCTGGGCTGGCCGGTGGGAGGCCGGCGGCTGGCTGGCAGGAGGGTGGCCGTCGGCGGCTGAGCTGTCCGGCGAAAGATGGAGGCAGGGTGGCCGGCGGCTTTGAGTGGCTTGGCGTGGCCGGCGGCAAGAGCAAGGGGAAAAAGAAGAGGTGGAATTTTCAAGGCTTCGACGACTACGGATTTACTAACCTCGCTTGTCTCCACATTGATTTTCCACAAGATTAGATAATTCGAAAACTGGAACTCACAAAGAAATCTAGTCTTCTCCGGCGAACTAGAACTCACAAAGAGATCTAGTCTTCTCCGGCGAACTCACTAAGAGATCTTGGAGGGAGGAACTCACAAAGAGAACAAGTAGTAAATTTCATTTCATCAAAACCTCTATTACATGAGAAAAGGGCCATATATATAGGCCACCAAATGACAAAGAAAATAAAAGACTAAAATGCCCCTTGGGCTACAATAGCTACCAAATACTCATAAGGGCAAAAATGGAAAAAAACATAAAAAAATAAACTACTACATAAAATGATGAAAATACAGATCATGATCATGGCCGTCGATCTCCGGCATCTCCTGAAGGTACATGTGTCGAAATTGGTGCAAGCTAATTAGAGCAAGGCACAAAGAGAAATCAATCAAGAGAAACAAATCTTACTTTTATAAAAATTAAGACGTAACTTTGAGAACAAAATAAGAAAACAACTATCTTTAGAAAAGACAACTTCCAACTATCAAAACAAAAGAAGACTAAACAAGAAAAAACAATATTTTTAACAAAAAAAAACTATCCTCAGAACATCCTTCAAGAGGACTCCTCACATGTACCGATTGTAGGAATAGTATTTAAAATAAGGTTTAGATATGCAAACCAAGGGTCCACCCACAGCTAGGGGGATTCAATGTCCTTTTAACTTCTCCAGCAAAATGTCACCAAACCGTCCAAAACTTCACCAATCAGCCAACAACCTTGCTAAAACAGCCAACAAAAGAAACAGCCCACAGCTTTTCTAAAACAGCCAACCAAAATCAGCCAACCACTTTGCCAACGGAACTAGAAGAAAGATACAGGTGGGGTGGAACTTGCGTAGAGAAGAAGGAGGTTAGAAGACCGAGAAGAAAGAGGAGAAGCTCGCAAGCTTTCCTAGGGGAGAAGGAGAATGGAAAAAAGCTCTCAAGCTTTTCCAAAGAAAAACCCTCAGGTTTTGTAAGCACTTAGCTCTCAAATATTCACCCACCAAATCTAGTTCCCTTTTAATAAATTTATAGCAAGCCAATAGCTCATAATGAGCTACTTCTCCACTAGGTATTAATGAGCTTGTCACAACTAAAGTTTTAACTTCATAAGCTCAAACCGAAACAGCCATAGTTCTCATGAAACCAGCAGCCTACAAAGGACAAATGGACCCCCCCAAGCCGGCAAATCCAAGGAAACAAAATCCAAACCTCTTCCTACCATGATCATTGGATTTACCACCATCATAGGATAGCATAAAAACAAAAAAAATAGAAAATATAACAAAATATAGTTCATAACAAAATTTAAGCAGAAAAATCTAAATGCATCAATTCCCCCCAGGTGGGGAATTCTCATCTCCTGATGAGAAAACTTTAGCAACTCTTTTGTAGAGCTCCAAATTTCGCTTTTGAAGTTCAGCAGCATCAATCCACGTGCAATCAATTAAAGGTCGATTGCTCCATTTGACCAAAAATTTCTGGTGTTCTCCATGCCTTGTCTTTGTTGTTTTTATATCAACAATTTCTTCAATCAGATCATCTTGGTTCAACGAAGGAGTGGACAGTGGCAATGTTTCAAGATCCACAGAATCACCTGTATTTCCTTCATACAAAGAAAGATCAGAAACATTAAATATAGGAGAAGTTCCAACTGTGTTAGGTAAATCTAAAAGATATGCATTTGTGCCCAATTTCCGGAGAATGCGAAAAGGTCCAAATTTTTTTCTGCTCAGCTTCCCAAAAGTACCAACGGGAAAGCGCTGACGACGGAAGTAAGCCATTACCATATCCCCTTCTTTAAAAACAACCTCTCTCCGATGCTTATCTGCAGCAGCTTTGTATTTGTCATTTGAAATACGGAGTTTTTCAAGAACTTGTTGTTGGACTGATTTGATATGATCAAATGTTTCTAATGCTTCAGCACTTATTTTGCTAGGTAAAGACAAACCATTTCGATCCAAAATGTGAGGAATTGATTGACCATATAAAATTTCAAAAGGAGTTTTTCCAGTAGTTCTATTAACAGAATTGTTATAAGCAAATTCAGCTTGTGGTAAAATCAAATCCCATTGAAAAGGTTTCTCACCAGCAAGGCATCTTAAAAGATTTCCCAAACTTCGATTGACAACTTCAGTTTGTCCATCGGTTTGAGGATGGTAAGCACTGCTAAACTGAAGAGAAGTTTCTAACTTAGCCCAAAGTGTTCTCCAAAAGTGACTCAAAAATCTAGTGTCTCTATCAGAAGTAAATGTACGAGGAATACCATGAAGTCGAACAATTTCTTTAAAAAATAAATCAGCCACATGAGATGCATCAGAAGTTTTTTTGCAAGGAATGAAATGAGCCATTTTACTAAAGCGATCAACAACAACAAAAACAGAATCATGTTTTCTTTATAGTAACCGGCAAGCCTAGAATAAAATCCATAGAAATATCTTCCCAAGGTTTATTTGGAATTGGAAGAGGAGTGTATAAACCAGAATTTTGTGAAGTCCCTTTGAAAGCTTGACAGATTTTGCATTGTTTCACAAACTTAGCAATTTGTTTTCTCATGTGAGGCCAAAAATATTTTTCTTCTACCATAGCAATAGTTTTCCCTTGACCAAAATGACCACTTAACCCACCACCATGAAGTTCTTGCACTAACTGTTCTCTTAAAGAATTATTTGAAATGCAAAGTCTAGAACCCTTAAACAAAAAGCCTTGGTGAATAACAAATTGACCAGACGGATCAGTTCCCAAGTTAAGACAAGCCTCCCAAATATCTTTAAAATCAGAATCAGAAGCATAAGTATCTTTCAAAAAACTCAAAAAGAAGTAATGGTAGGATAAACAGTAATCAATAAATGTGACCTTCGACTTAAAGCATCGGCAACCTTATTCAACACACCAGTTTTTATGTTTGATATGAAAGGAATACTCTTGCAAAAAAGAAAACCCATTTAGCATGTCTCTTGTTGAGATTTTTTTTGTGATCCCAAAAATCTTAAAGCCTCGTGATCAGTGTTTAAAACAAATTCTCGCTGAATCAAATAACATCTCCAAAATTTTAAAGCTTTGAACAATAGCATAAAATTCCAAATCATAAGTAGAATATCGAGATCGAACACATCATTCAACTTTTCACTAAAATATGCAACTGATTTTCCTTCTTGGCTTAAAACAGCACCGATTCCCACATGTGAAGCATCACAATCAACTTCAAAAACTTTTTCAAAATCAGGCAGACTAAGAATTGGAGCATGACTCATTTTCATTTTGATAATTTGAAAAGTTTTTTTCAGCCTCTGGAGTCCATCTAAAAATTCCCTTTTTCAAACAGTCAGTAATAGGAGCAATTACAGAACTAAAATTTTTAATGAATCGACGATAGAAAGATGCCAAACCATGAAAACCCCTTACCTCACTGATATTTTTAGGAACAGGCCAGCTTTTAATTGCCTCGATTTTCACAGGATCAACTTTAATTCCCTCAGCAGACACAATATAACCCAAGAAAGTCAAACTTGAAGTCATAAAAGTACACTTTTTAAGATTGATATACAATTTTTGTTCCCTCAAAGTTTGCAAAATTTTTTTAATATGTGAAAGATGTTCAGAAGGATGAATACTGTAAATCAATCAAAATGTCTTCAAAATATACCACTACAAACTTTCCGATAAAAGGTCTCAAAATATGATTCATTGTTCGCATAAAAGTACTTGGAGCATTAGATAAAACCAAAGGGCATAACTAGCCATTCATACAACCCTTCTTTGGTTTTAAAAGCAGTTTTCCATTCATCTCCAGACCTTATTCTTATTTGATGATGGTACCCACTTCTCAAATCAATTTTGGAAAAAATTTTGGCACCACTTAACATGTCAAGCAAATCATCAAGCCTCGGTATGGGAAATCTGTATTTAATGGTTATCTTATTGATAGCACGACTATCCACACACATACGCCAAGTTCCATCTTTTTTTAGGAGTAAGCAAAGCAAAGGCACACAGCACAAGGACTTAGACTTTCTTTTATTAAACCCTTTTCCAAAAGTTCAGTCACTTGCTTAGAAAGCTCTTTATGTTCATTTGGACTCATCCTGTAATGTGAAAGATTAGGCAATGTTGCTCCAGGAATTAAATCAATGTGATGTTGAATGTCTCTCATAGGAGGTAAGCCAGTTGGTAACTCGTCAAGTGTTAAATCAGAAAATTCATTAAGCAACGGTTGCACTTTCCTTAAAAAAAAAAAAAAAAAAAAAAAAAACGATTGCACTTCCTTAGGAATTTCAAAAGCCAAATCAGATTCTTTTCCAAGCACCAAATAAGCCACTTCAAATTGTTTCAAATCATTTGTGTTTAAAAGTAATTCAGGAGTGGACGAATTTTCAGATTTCTCTTTTTTTGTTGGAGGATCAGAAATGTTTCTTTGAGGAAATAGAGTGAATTTCTTATTGTTTTGAATCAATGTATAAGTATTCCTCTCGCCATTATGAATGGTTTTATTATCATATTGCCAAGGACGCCCCAAAAATATATGGCAAACTTCTAAAGGTACAACATCACAAACAATTTGATCCTCGTATGCCCCTCCAATTGTCAAATTAATGGTGCATTGCTTTGTTATTGGAACCTCACCTCCTTCCTTAAACCATGAAATTTTGTAAGATTTGACAAGAGGTTTTGTTTTCAATTTGAGCTTTTCAACCATGTGTTGTGACACAAAATTTCCTGAACTCCCACTATCAATCATTAAAGTGCAAATCTTCCCTTCAACCGTGCAAGTTGTTCTAAAAATGTTTCTTCTTAGCCACTTATCGCCCTTTTCTTTTTGAGCAGTTAAAACTTGTCGAATTACTAACAAAGGTTCTCCCTCGTCTCCTTCCAAATCAAAATTTTCCATTTCAGCTTCGTTATCAGATTCTGGTTCATTTTCTTCTTCTTCACTCTTATTTTCATTTTCTACTATCAAATTATTTCGAGGAGGATTATTTTTTTCTGCAAGTAGCCGACAAATGACCATAAAGTCCACATTTGAAACAAGGTCCAATTAGTTTAGGTTGTTCAGTAGGTTTAGAACCCATTAGCCCTTTACCCTTATCCAGATTTTGACTTTCATAAGTTTTGATTTTTGTTCCCGACGTCCCAACAGAAGTTTGAGATTGGATTTTTACCCCCCCACCAGTTTGTCGTCGCTTATATGTTTCAATAACTTTGCTACTTCCCCTTTGATGTTGTTTCTCAATTTTTAAAGCCATGCGATAAGCCTCATCAAGTTTAATGACATGATGCAAGTTTAATTGATCCTGGATTGCCCACTTAAGACCATTAAGATATCTTGTTACCGTTTTTTTCTTCAGATTCATTTAAATCATTCCTAGCTTGCAACTTAAAAAAGTTTTTCAGTGTATTCTTCCACAGTTTGAGTTCCTTGACGCAGATTATTAAATTCTTGAAAAATAGTTCTTGAGTGATCAGATGGCAGAAATTTCCCTTTCATTTTTTTCTTTCATTCTTTCCCAGTTTTGAATTTTTTCTTTTCCTCGTCTTACTCTATTGTTTTGCAAATTTTTTTTCCACCATGTTAAAGCATGTCCTGTTAATTTTAAGCTGACAAATTTAACTTTCCGATTTTCTGGTATTTCTTTCCACTCAAAAAATTGATCCATTTTTTCAACCCATTCGAGGAATTGTTCCGGTTGTAATTTTCCTTCAAAATTATGGACATCGATTTTAATCCCATGATCCCAGTTTCTTTGACGCCTATTTTGATTCCTAGGACCCTCATCTTCGCTCTCAGAAGACATGACATTAGGATTAACATTAGCTTGATTGACATTTAAATTCGCGATTGCTTCAGCCATAGTATTGATTTGTTGTTGCAAATTATTTAATTGTTGTAAGAGTTGTTGCAAGTCCCCTTGATTATTAGCCATAGATAGAAAAGCAAAGACTCACAAAAAAAGACAGATAACTTAGACAAAAGACTTCCCAAGCAAAGAACTTGCTCTGATACCAAATTGGTGCAAGCTAATTAGAGCAAGGCACAAAGAGAAATCAATCAAGAGAAACAAATCTTACTTTTATAAAAATTAAGACGTAACTTTGAGAACAAAATAAGAAAACAACTATCTTTAGAAAAGACAACTTCCAACTATCAAAACAAAAGAAGACTAACAAGAAAAACAATATTTTTAACAAAAAAAACTATCCTCAGAACATCCTTCAAGAGGACTCCTCACATGTACCGATTGTAGGAATAGTATTTAAAATAAGGTTTAGATATGCAAACCAAGGGTCCACCACAGCTAGGGGGATTCAATGTCCTTTTAACTTCTCCAGCAAAAAATGTCACCAAACCGTCCAAAACTTCACCAATCAGCCAACAACCTTGCTAAAACAGCCAACAAAAGAAACAGCCCACAGCTTTTCTAAAACAGCCAACCAAAATCAGCCAACCACTTTGCCAACGGAACTAGAAGAAAGATACAGGTGGGGTGGAACTTGCGTAGAGAAGAAGGAGGTTAGAAGACCGAGAAGAAAGAGGAGAAGCTCGCAAGCTTTCCTAGGGGAGAAGGAGAATGGAAAAAGCTCTCAAGCTTTTCCAAAGAAAACCCTCAGGTTTTGTAAGCACTTAGCTCTCAAATATTCACCCACCAAATCTAGTTCCCTTTTAATAAATTTATAGCAAGCCAATAGCTCATAATGAGCTACTTCTCCACTAGGTATTAATGAGCTTGTCACAACTAAAGTTTTAACTTCATAAGCTCAAACCGAAACAGCCATAGTTCTCATGAAACCAGCAGCCTACAAAGGACAAATGGACCCCCCCAAGCCGGCAAATCCAAGGAAACAAAATCCAAACCTCTTCCTACCATGATCATTGGATTTACCACCATCATAGGATAGCATAAAAACAAAAAAATAGAAAATATAACAAATATAGTTCATAACAAAATTTAAGCAGAAAAATCTAAATGCATCAGAAATCGACCCCGTCGAGTAAGCATCAATAGATATCTCGTACTACTCTAGTAAGTCGGGGTACACCCATGTGTTCTGCGTCTCCGGTTTCCCTGCCCATTGAACTAGATACCTTTGTTGACCATCATCTCTAGTGGAAATTTGAGTTCATCACTATGTATTGTCTCAATCTTCTCTGTATTGGGTAAATTAGGCAATTTTGGGAGTGGAGTTAGGCTGGGGTTCTCACCAGGTGGGTTCACATAAGGCTCATTATTTCGTGGAATAGGAGGGTTACACTCTGGACCTTCGAAGGTTACAAGATCTTCGATGTTAACATGGGATTAATGTTAAAACCTTCAGGAAGGTCTGACACATAAGCATTAATATTTAAATCTTTTTGCTGTTATTTGAACGGTCCAACGCTTCTAGCATATAACTTTATAACGGTCCCTTGTGGGAACCGCTCCGGACGAATCCGAACCAATACAAAATCTCTAATATCAAATTCTTTGAACCGTCCCTTGCGATTGGCAGTAAGTTTATAACTGGCATTGCTTTGGTTATTATTTTTATTAATATCCTTCTGCAGTTCTTGAAGATGAGATGCAAATGTGGATGCAAGAGACTCGGTGTGCATGATGAATGATAAGAATCATGAGCTTACAAACTAAAGTTTTAAACATAGACAAATTAGGAAGACAACAGACTACAACAACATACGAACTCACACGAACACATGGCTAGAAAAATAAAAGGTGGACGAGTCACAAAAGAGGAGTTTTAAAGTGTGCGGTCTAAGGGAACTGGTGTAGGGGGAGGAATGAAGACACTCTTAGCTATCAGGGCACTTCTATAGGTGCTTTCAGTTATGGTCGACAGCAGTCTCCTAGTGGGGGTAGTGTAATCGAACAAATTCATCCAACTAGGATAGAAGTGGTCCTTATCTTGGTAGGACGAGGCTATAACGGGCAAAATGTATGAATAAGGAATGACACACTCGACCAAATATAAATCCAATTGAGCAGCTCTAAAGTTAGACTCTAATGAAACAAGAGGGGGCTCATTGCTCAAATCAGGCTCAAAAACTTTCAGACTCAAAGTACTGTCTTCCGAAAGAGACTCAGGTTTGGTTGCAACCCTAAGATCCATGGGTTCCGTTTCACTTAAATCAGGTGATAAATTCGATTGACTTACTTCCAATTCGAGATTACCTAAGTCGTCATCAGAATTATCCAGAATTAAATCAGAATTATCCAAAACTAAATCAGAATTATCAGAATTATCCGGAGTCATCTTAGTAGGTGTTACAACTAAATTAGGATCTTCCAAATTTAAATTCAAAGTGTTCGAAGTCCGATTGGTTTCTTCCGAAATCACATTACTATCATCCAGGCATATTTTATCCAAAGGCTTATCATCGAGTAGACTAGGATCGGGGTGGGTTAAGGTGTCGATATTTAAAGGTTCTTGCTTTCCTAGCTCAGGGTTTAAGTCATTCAGGGAGTCTGATTCAATCTCTTTAGTTTCATCCTCAAAGATTTCTTCGTTATTAATGATATCATTAGCATCCACGAAATGGATGCACTCAGTCTCAGGTTCAGGGGACCTCTTCTTCTTAATGCCTTTCTTTATTAAACTTACACTCGTAGGGTCAGGGATTGGGGAGGCTAAAGGTTGATTGGAATTGCTAGAAGTGGGTCTCAGTGGGGAGTCATAAGAGGTTGATCTATCAGAATACCCAATAGAGGATCGGCCATTAAGGTTAGGTGAAGACCTACAGGGTGGGGCAGCAACCTTGATGTTATTAAATGAAGGTTGGTTTCGACTATAGTGATGTCCATGGTTTGTCCCAACGAAAGAGGTAGGGTGATGCTCTAGAAGACAGTCACTAGTAGGGGGTCGATATTTCAAATTAAGTTCTCATGTCTTTCCAAGTAAGGTACTCACCGCGAGACTCTTTATGGTCTTCCAATTTTATCCAAAATTGAAGAGCTCGACCTTTTAGGTGAGATTTAGCGATGCTAATCTAGTGGGATTCATGGATATGACATGATTCAAAATAGTCATCTAGTTGTCTCGCCTATTCCCTAAAGTAGTAAGGATCAACAGAACCATCAAAGGTAGGCAAACGATAAGGCGATTCTAAGTGAGGTCGTGGAGGCCTAGGCTCAGGTCTCGGGTGATAAGCTGAGTGGGGATAGTCAACGGGTTTCTCTGTCATAATTCTAGTCATATTTCCCACTAGGTTAACAATGTCATCTAAACTCTTTTGGAGTCTTATCGGGTCCATTGAAAAGTGTCAAGTGAAACCTAGTGAAGATTGGGTGCAAGGTATCACACTCTACAAAGGGAAAACACCATTTCGACTTGCTATAAGGTGCAGGAAAAATAATGGGCAGCAAGCTACAAAGGTGGTTTACAAAATCTAGGCAGTTAGGAAGGTGGTAAAGTTAAGGACAGCACCTAAACTCGAAGAAAACAAGCTTCTAACGCCCCTAAACGGTGCAGTTTTTGAGTGGACAGCAAATTACAGCACGGGGTGGAGTCACACGGGTGATTAGGGTAGGATCTGAGGTGGAAACAGCACTTAAATGCTATGTGGACAAGCTCTAAATGCCTCTAGATGGTGCAGTTTTTGAGTGGACAGCAATCTAACACCACCAGGAATAATAACCTAAGTGTGTAGGGAGACTTCTAAGGTGTAGACAGCAATTAGGACTTCAATCAGAGACTCCCAACGACCTCTAAACACAGCAGGAATTAAAAGGCAGCAGCCAAACAAGTGTTTAGATTCCTTAAACAACGTCTAACAGCTGCAGGAACAGTGAGGACAGCAGTGTTAAATCAAGGTGTAGTTGTTCTAAACACTTAGGAACCTTACAAACAAAAGGCTAACACAAATACGCTAGCTAAAATGAACTAACTCAGCTAGATGCTTGCAGGAAATGCGAAAAAAACAGTAATGAAAACAGTGAAAATTTTCTATCTACGCAATGATATGCATGCAAGTTTAGAACTACAACGAGAAGCTAGACCCTAGGATGTTTTCTAAACATTTCAAGCATGGTGACCATGCTCTGATACCAAGAAGATGTGACACGTAATGCATGGAAACAAAAACTGCTTGGGGATTTTAATATAAGATTGTTAAAGCGTTGCTAGTTATAGAATTAATGCGTACCCAAATTAAGTTCTCAGAATTATCAAGTCGAAATTAAGTAAGGCATGTGGTTACAACTAGATTAATGGGACAATATCAAATTGACAACATAGAATTAGATAGTAATGTTATGGAGAGAAACAATAATCCACAATTAACAAATAGAACTTTTCACATTGGGTCTCTCACTCACTCTCTTGTTGGTGGCACTTTTAATGGAGGAAGATTGAGAGCAGCCGAGCGATGCCACTAGGAGACAAATGGCGCACAAAGTGTAGTCCGTCGGAGTGGTAGCCGGTGGCGGGTAGTCCATGGGATGACTAGAGAGCATCCAACGTCTTATCCTTTCTTCCTTGATCATCAAAGACGAAGCCAAGCAAGTATTATCAACTCTGAAATAATATCAGATTTCTGGATTTGGAGGGAGGAGTTGGGTGGAGAACTCAAGCCAATTCCATAGGACTGCTCGGGTAGAAGAGAAGTCTTCAGAAAAAAATTTCAGATTTTCTGAAACTGGGTTTTGGTGAGGAGATGTGTGGGAAAATAATTTGAAAACCAAATTGATTTCCAAAGGAGGGGGGGGGCCAGCGGGTAATGAGGGATTAAGGGAATTAATGGGAGGCCATTAATGGAATTGGAAAGAGAAACAAAACAAGGGGAGAGGGGGTTTAAAACTGAAGTTATTTTCAGTTTTAAAAACAATTGGAGGGAAAAATTATTAGAGCTTAATTTGGATTTCAAATAAGCATAAAGAGTTAATTGCCTAATTAATGGGGAGCCCAAAGAGGGGGTCGGCCAAAGAGAGAGAGAAGAGGGAGGTGGGGTTTTAAACAAGTGGGGACCACAAGTCTAATTTCAGAATTTTACAAAATCTGAAATTAAAGTTTCAGTTTTAATAAAGAAGGAAGGTTCCTAAATTAAAACAACCAATTGGATTGAATTTGAATTTCAAATTCGAAATTCAATTCAATTTATTTTGATTGCATGAATTAAGGAGGCAATTTAGGAAACATTTAATGGCTAATGAAAACTCCCAAATTTCAGATTTGAAATTCGAAAGAGGAGGGGGAGAAGGAGGCGGTGGCAATGGGGGAACCGGCGGGGTGCTGGACTGGCCGGCGAGAGGCTGGCCGGCAGGAGGGTGGCCGTCGGCGGCTGAGCTGTCTGGCGGAAGATGGAGGCAGGGTGGCCGGCGGCTTTGAGTGGCTTGGCGTGGGCGGCGGCAAGAGCATGGGGAAAAAGAAGAGGTGGAATTTTCAAGGTTTCGACGACTACGGATTTACTAACCTCGCTTGTCTCCACGTTGATTTTCCACAAGATTAGATAATTCGAAAACTGGAACTCACAAAGAGATCTAGTCTTCTCCGGCGAACTAGAACTCACAAAGAGATCTAGTCTTCTCCGGCGAACTCACTAAGAGATCTTGGAGGGAGGAACTCACAAAGAGAACAAGTAGTAAATTTCATTTCATCAAAACCTCTATTACATGAGAAAAGGGTCATATATATAAGCCACCAAATGACAAAGAAAATAAAAGACTAAAATGCCCCTTGGAATACAATAGCTACCAAATACCCATAAGGGCAAAAATGGAAAAAACATAAAAAAATAAACTAGTACATAAAATGATGAAAATACAGATCATGATCGTGGCCGTCGATCTCCGGCATCTCCTGAAGGTACATGTGACGAAATCGCTGCTGATGTCCCCATCATGATTATTTTGTGGATAAATTAAAATTTAATTACGTTAGAAATTTTAACACCAAAAATCTATTATTTAGATAATCTACACACGAAGGAAGTGTTAGGGTGTCAATAATAAGACAATTTATTCGGGTTAGAATTAAACTCTCACTTAGGTAAGATACAACATTTTAATTTCATTATCCACCTTCAATAAAATTTTCAACATAAAGTTTATTTTTGTTTCATTTCAAAAGTGGATACATGTAAAATTATATGATTAAAATGAACCGTATACATCTAGATGCTTGAATAATGAAATTTAATGAAATAAGTTTTAGAAAGATCATTTACAATAAAACATGCAAGGTGACAAACGCAAGCCCATTGGAAAGCCAAAAGGTCCTCACTTAAGATGTTTATGTTGACCTGTATCGGTAGGGCAATAAAGGCGAGTCCGTAAGAAGGCCAAAGAGTCCTCGGCACGTGGCCTTCGGGTTGGGTTACTGTAGCGAAATAAATTACATCCACACATGTGATATATTCTAAAGATGAAAGAACTATATATGATATATGTAATCAACAAAATAAGTTTATAAATAGCTGATTAATTATGATGTATGATTAATGCCTAAAACTTAAATGTTTATCAAAAGTTTGTTCCAAATTATATATTTTGCTTATCCAGTACATCAAATGCTAATTCAGATATTTTAATATAAGAAGGCAACAAGTACCATATTAGATGAGTAATTTAATATATTAGTATGAGTGAAATCTTACAATAATGTTTTTTTTATCTTTAAATTGTTTATCTTACTTAGTTTCTTTTTATTCATATTCTATTATATTATATACTATTTCAAGTAAGAGAAAAAAATAAGGAAGAACCCACATAAGGCTCCAGTTTTGATATTTATGTATAGTTTTGTAATAAGCTACAATTTTGACAGGTATATTGATGGGGACATCAGAGCTTGGAGGGTTTATCACTGTAGAGGTCGAAGATATACAGCCTTGATTGAATCTTTATATTTTTTAGTTTTCATGTGTTGTAGGAGACTTATGTGATGTTATTTATTTTATTACAGTTTTACCCTCACTTGAGGGAGCTTTTGTGTTGTTTGGCCAAGGGTCTTCTAGTCTTTTGTTTCTTTCATGTTTTTGGTGCCTATATATATGGCCTATTATTTTCTTGTAAGGATGAAGAATATTTGAAATAAAATTTTTAGTTATATGTTTCCTCTTCTCTTGGTGAGTTACGTTTGTGTGTGAAGTCCTTTGGAGAAAGGCAAAGAAATACCCAACAGCTTGTGAGCTCTTGGTTGATATCATCTCCCTATCTCTCTTCTTCTCCTTCCCTAGTTGTCCACTAATCCCCACCGTTGCAGCAACCTACTGCCCTCAACACACCACCTCCTCTCTTCCTTCCATTCTACCTGCCTCCATCTTCTCTCCAACACCTTAGACCCTTGGGCTTCACAATCTTGTAATTAATTCACATTAATTGAGCATTTGTCTCAATTAATTGTGACCTTTGGGAACCCACAACAACTTTAACTTTTCTCTCTTCCCAAAGCAATCACTTTAACTTTTCTTTTTCTCAAGCCAAATAGTTTCCTTTCCAAGCAAACTACATTTAATTCTCTATCTTTCCAAAGCAATCACTTAAACTTTTCCTTTTCCCAAGCCAAATACTTCCCTTCCCAAGCAAACTACATCAAATTCTCTCTCTTCCCAAAGCAACCACTTCAATTTTTCCTTTTCCCAAGCCAAATACTTCCCTTCCCAATCAAACCACATCAGCCCTCTATCTTTCCCAAGCAACCAACTCTACATTTTCACCTCCCCAGCTGACTTCTCCACTTCCAAATCCTCCTATAGCTGAAACTTTTTTCTCCCTCACTATTCTACCTTTCCAAGGAAACCTAGCATCTATTTTTGCAACGAGGACATCGATTTATCAAAGAGTAAGGGTATCAAGGGGAATCTAAGGAATAACTAGCCATCATTTCATCAAGGACTTCATTCCTCCCATTCATGAGCTAAGTATCAAACTCTTCTCTTGTCCTTCTTCTAACTAAGTATTGATCTTCTCATTTCATCCATAGTAACATCATCACATATGTGTTGATTAATCCGTCAAGCCCTACTTAAATTTGAGTGATCGGAAACACTAGTGAGTAGTTTTTTAATTAAATGTTGGACTTGTGCCAACCCATATTAGCTAGTCTAAATTGATTCACCTATTTTTAATGTTTAGCCTTTACTTATTAGTTTTTTGCTATCACATGATCTAATAGTTTAAATTTTCTCATTGTTCTTAATGTTTTATGAAGTTTATTTTGATGTCTATGATGTTATCTTAGCCTAAATCTCTAATTGCATGACTCATTTCATTTAGTTCTACATCATATATATATATATATATATATATATATATATATATATATATATATATATATATATATATATATATATATATATATATATATATATATATATATATATATATAATTTTTTTATGATTTACATAGAATATCAAATTGTTTTAGCAATGTGGGCTCCGAAAATTCGGCCTCGGCCTCCGCTCGCTCTTTCTTATTCGGCGAGGGAGTTTTAACGAACTAAGTTCCGAGGTAAATTTTGGAAGGCAGATGGGTTTGTAGATAAGACACTACCCAGAGATTTCGCCCTCATTTTGTGAGGACTTTATGATCTGAGTTCTGGTTTCCTATAGGCGCAAGCCCCTATAGTTAATTACCCCTCCCACTAACGAGAGAGAACTTTCGATTAAGGCTAGTCGTCAATCAGATACGTATAAAGATACGTGCATCTGGCATATAGTAGCAGTATTGGGTTTGGATTTGAAAATTTTGGAAGTTTGGGAATTTGAAAGGTTTGGATATTGGAAAATCTGGAGGGTTTGATATTTAAAACTTGAAATTTCACCATCTTACACTTAAAGCGGATGGTGGGGGAATGGATGATGGACCCGATCAAGATCCCATGGTTCCGTCATCCCGGGCCATCGTGGTCCCTGGTCTACTTAGTCAGAGGAGGTAGTCGACCCAACCTGACAGAAGGATCCTTGTCGGCAGCCATGGGTTGCTTCGTCCAAGGGAACCTTGTAGACCGGGGTTAAATGTTTGTCTAAGGGGACAAATTTGAATCCACCTTAGCTAACAGAGGGCTTTGTGCCCTATCGATCATATCCTATTGATTCATATCTCAAGGATTTAACGCCATTAAGGAGCGTATTGGCTCTGGCCATAACCGCTATCTGTGGTGCCATTTGGCGGCGAAACCACTCGGTTCAGAGGGCCCCGGGTCATAACCGTTTACCTGCAGTGCCATTTGGCGGCGAAACTGCCGGTTAGAGGACACGTACCACGTCCTTACTGGCAATAGATTGTTTGAGAATGGATCCTAGTGATATTTTCGACTAGGCATTTGGCTCTTTGTGAGCTAGAGTTTATTTGAATTTGTCCACCCTGACAGACTGTTGCGGAGGGTGGATGGATTTTGCTTTAAATGGTTAATGGGTTGAATTTCAAATTTAAATATTTTTAGGATTTTGTGGAGTTTTTTTGGATTTTTCTGGGATTTTGGGTGGAGCTTGGAAGATATTTGGAATGGACTTTTGGGAGACAATTGAAAATATTTGGGAACCCCTCCGGTTGAGATCTGCATTCAACACGGCCATCATCGGGGTGTTCAGGGTCATTTCTCTTTATGGATTGAACCTTGTCAACTCTATCAGGCTATCGACAGAGGATCGGGTTTCGTAGGCTTTTTGCCCTTGTAAGTGAATTCTTTTGATTAAAGGCTTTGGAGGCCTGATATGAATGTATTAAAACAAATATACTGGCCCTCTCAACCGTGTATTTGTTTGAGAGTTCGAACCTTGTCGACTCCTATTGATCCGTATAGGAGGATCGGGTTCGAACAAGAATTCACTTGTCAGCCCGCGCAGCATCCCTAGACGTCACGTGTGTACCAATAACACGCTCGTCGGGGCCCTTGCGGGTTTAGGATTGTATTTTACCCCTTTTTAGTGTACCTATGTGTATACAAATTACAGTGCACGTGCGGGGGTATTTTTGGAATAGACGCCTTCTGTCTGCTTGTACGGAGGTTGCAGATCCGGTGGCGTGGCGTAGCAGCTTCTGAATGGAGTTGTTCGCTGCTTTGTACAGGTAGACTGTCGTGCACTATTTGTTGATTTTTGTAGGTGGGCCATAGTGCACTAACTAATCTCCTGCCTTGGTGTAGATGCTTGCATCCATTGTTTCTGTATCGAATCCACCCTTTCACCAATCTCGGGTGGTCCACTGATTGTACTCTTTTGTAGAGGATGGGTCTTTGATTGCTAGTCTCCAATATTGCCATCTCAATCAACAGGCATTTTTATTTAATTGGAGATTCCAATAGTGCATACAGGAAGGATACCCATGCATTCTGCAATCATTCAATGTTCTTGCATATACGATACTCCTGATCTCGTAGAGATTATTGTAAGAGTTCACTATATTATTTACTTGCATGCATTGAGGTCTCGTAGTGTGCTTGTTTGTATTGGCGTTCTATCAATTCCACAAGCTCAATATATGAGCTTAAGTTCTATGTCCATTGTAGTCCGAGCCTTGTTCAATTTTAGTGTCCTCCACATTTAGTTCTTCTGAATTTGAGTCTGAATGTATGTTCAAATGATTATTCAAAGTCCTTTGAGATCTTGCAAGTTCAAGTTCAATTAAAGCTCAAATCAAGTTTGAGCGTAGTCCTTTGTAGTTCATCAAGTCTCTTGTGTTCAATGTCTTGTTCAAATAATTGTTCAAATTGAGTTTATGTCCACAATACTTAGTTCATTTGGGTCTGAGTTCTTTTATGTTAATTTGGTCCAATCAAGCTCACAAGTCCACCATTGTTCTTTGAGTTCAATCAAGTACAGGTACGATTTCACCCGAAATTTCGGCAGCCTCCCAACGTCTCCCCCGTTTAGGGGAAAACTACGAGAAAACTGGGCCTTTCCCACCACGCGCAATAAAGGCGTGTATGGTAGGTGTCCTCTTGCGAGGGCACCGCGGCCGTGATATTTCTTCCCACCACGCGCAATAAAGGCGTGTATGGGGCTCTGACGGTACCTGTTTAAATGACACAATTTGCTTTCCCCCCGCTCGGGGGTACTTATAAGTTCCCCCACCTCGCCGTAGGTGCCGCACCGGAGTCCCTTCCCACCACGCGCAATAAATGCGTGTATAGGCGGTTTTCCGGTGCGCCACGAATGCCGAAGTAGAGTTTAGGCGATTGCTCGCTTCGTTGTAAGCATCAGACCGGCGTCCCATCCTACCATGCGCAATAAAGGCATGCATAGGAGTTTTTCCGGTCTGCTGCAAACAACGATGCGAGAAATCTGAGTTTAGAGAGTTCGTACCTTTGCGGGCTTCGATGGTGGCGGTTTAAAGATGCACAGTTTACTTTCCCCCCGCTCGGGGGTACTTATGAATGACCCCGCCTCGCCGTAGGTGCCGCACCGGGATCCCTTCCCACCACGCGCAATAAAGGCGTGTATAGGCGGTTTTCCGGCGCGCCACGAACACCGAAGTAGAGTTTAGGCGATTCTCGCCTCGTCGTAGGCGTCGGACCGGGGTCCCATCCCACCACGCGCAATAAAGGCGTGTATAGGCGGTTTTCCGGTCCGCCGCACACAACGGAAGCGAGAATCTGAGTTTAGGGGATTTCGTACCTTCGCGGGCTTGTCGGCGGTGTCGGTTCGAGGATCGAGGGAGATAAGGTATTTAATTAATTATAGTTATCCTTAATTAATTATATTTATTTATAATTAATTATAATTAATTAAAATAATTAATTATATTTAATAAAATTAATTAGAAATGACTAATTATAATTAAATTTAATTAATTATAATTAAGTCATTAATTAATTTTAATAAATGATAATTAATTAATAATAATTATTCATAATTATTAATTAAATTTAATTCTAACTAAAATTAGTCATAATTAATTAAAACTAATTATAACCATTTAATTAAAATTAAATATAATTAATTGTGATAAATATAATTGATTAAAATAAATATAATTAATTAAAAAAAATATTTTTAATTAAAAACCAATTAAACAACCCTTTCTCTTTGTTTGAGAATTTACGGGATTTGGCCGAGAGAAGCACACAAAAGGGAGAAAGTTACCCTCACTTCCAGCGAGCTCCTGAGTTGCTTCCGATCGAAATATTATAACTTCCGATCCTAACAGGAGGGGAAAGCCGTCGTTGGAGCCAAGCCGAACAGCCACGACGAGCTCGGAGAGATCGGCCAGGTAGGAGCTCGGGAACTCTCTCCCTCCCTTTCTCTCTCTCTGGGTTTGGGAAGACCGAGAGGTCGGGCAAGGCTCCCGATCGAACTGGCTTTGACGGGATAGGGTTTCGCTGGAGCTCGGGTTTGGATGAGGCGCAGGCTGTGGTGGAGTTCAGTCGGAGGAAGATCGGAGGGATTCGGTGAAGGCTGAGAGAGATCGGGAGGTCGGAAGGGTTCGGTTGTGGGAGGCGAGTGAACGAGAGCTTCGTTCGATCGGCTTTTAAAGGCGTCTAAGGGGTGCGATCGAGGCTGGCTTCGTACGCGAGATACGACTGCAACGACGCCGATTCAGCCGGATTTGCGGGAATAGATGCGAACGGCGCCGCTTTCAGCTGGATTTGCGGCTGGTTTCGTGGATCCGTCGGTTACAGTAAGTATGCACATTGGATTTTTGGTTTATCTCTTTCTGCTCTTTTGGATTTGATCCAGAGGTCAACAAGCAACTCCATAGATAAATGGATGATTAGAATATTATTGAAATTGCTTCCATCCTAGATAATATTATAAAGCAGAACTTAAGTTCTACTTTATAATCATCATATTAAATTTTGATTTAGTAGAACTTACATTATGTAAAGAGCTAATAAGGTGTTTCCCTGTTCACCTCGTGCAAACCTAAATGTGTCGTTTTGGGGTGTGACACTAGATAAAAAAAAATATCAAACAACTTTTTTTATTACAAAAAATCAGCTTGCTCCATAATCTATACAATCTCAATTGATTTCTATTGCATGTGAAGTCAACTAATATACATAAGGAAAGAATGCAACAAGAATATTAGATTTTATAAAAAAAAAAAATTAAGAAGAAATTGTATATTCCTAAAATAAGCTCATTTGTAACCCCATCCATTAACTTTAATTTTAATTTCCATCACTTTTCATTGAAGGATAATTTTAACTTCTATTTAAGGAGTCCAGGACTAAACCATACATTTTATATGGTCTGGGACTAAATTGAATCCCTACAAATGGTCGGGGAACGCTCCTGATCCTTTTCTCATTTTAAGTTAACAAGCTATTACATTATGCATGTAGAGCCAGTGGCGGAGGAAAGGGGGGGGGCCAAGGGGGGCACGTGCCCCCCCTAAAAAAAAATAAAAAATTCAAGAATAAGGAAGAGCAAAGGTTAACATGCACATTTTTATATGTGAGAAATGGATTATTTTCTCTTATATACAACCTCGATTTAAGAGAAAGAAGTAAATGGATTAATTTATTTTTTTTAATCAAAAAATTATCTTGATCGGGCACTAATCTCGAGAAAAAAATTATGTTAGAAACTTCAAAAATTAAATCGGAGACCATTTGAACTCTGATTTCATCAAACTTATAGTCGAACTGAACATCTCGAAAATATGAACCCAACAACACCAAATTTGACTCAATCCGAGCCCAAATGAGGCCAAATCAAGGATCCGAAGCATATTTGGAAGATTTAAAACATAATTTGGATGATCAAACAGTTTCCAAAATTTAATTGCTTATAGTCGAATTGAGCGGCTCGACGAGACGAATCCAACGAGATAAAGATCGTTGATTTCTGATATCATTAAGCTATATTTTTATTCAAATTTATGCTATACAATTAATGCATTTCCTTTTTTTAATTAAAATCTCTCTCTATATATATATATATATATATCGCGAAAATCTTCGACTTTTATTTGAAACTTTATTTTGAAGAATCTCGAAAAAATTTTAGCTGAAATTGAAACTCACTTAAATTACCTGAAATAAAAATATTTTAAAGAATGTTGAGAAAAACTCCAAACGGAGAGCCCCCTATAATGAGTAAGCAAACAAAATTATTTTAATTTAGGCCCCCCCTGAATAAAATTTCTGGCTCCGCCACTGTGTAGAGCACTTCTGATAAGGATCTAGTTTGTTGGCTTGGTTCAATATTTCTTAAAGCCGGTACTTGGTGAATAAACTTATTAAATTTGATAAATGAAAAGCTTAATCATTTAATCAATAGCTTCAACTTAATCAATATTATTTAATCATATATTGGACAAAAGAAGAAAATATGTATTTTTTAAAACAAGCTAATGAAAATTTTTTCTTACCGCTGGCATATTGATTTATAAAAATACTTATAAATCAAAAGAAAAAAATAACTTTCTTTCCATCATTAACTTTATGAACCTCTTTCTCTAGTCTTTGAAGATACAGCCCCAAATTGTCTTAGTTTTTTAAGGTAAAGGTAAAGGTGCAACCTCAAATAGGTGGCCTAAACCATGGTTTAAAATTGCGCAATATGAGGCTCGCCTTGAGGTCCGCCTTTGCGCAATTCCAGTAAAAAACGCCTCGATGCTTACGTCTCGAGTTTTTTTTATGAGGCTTGCGCCTCAACTTGGTTGAGGCCCGCATTGAAGCCCGCCTTGCCTCACTGGCATGAGGCTTACGCCTCACGCTATATATATTAAAACTTACATAAATCTTGAAGTAAATGCCCGACATTGGACTTTATAGGAGAGGAGGAAGGGGAGAGAGCAGCTCACCATAATGATGATTCAAATGAAGAACCCCTTAGTGATGACAGTGCTGATGACTTATGAGTTCTTATGTGATATGTCATTGATATTTATTTTTGGAAATCGGAATTACATGTTAATGAAAAGAATACTAGGATTTTAGAAAGATAGAATTTTGAGTTGAACTATATTTCATGTTTTCTTATTATTGAGATATTTTGATTTCACTTCATATCTTATGCTTTTTTATGTTTTATATTATCCACTCACTAGTATATAACAAATTTATCATTTTATGTTTACGCAATCTTTTAATTTTGAGGCTTACGCCTCAAAACGCCCTGAGGCTTACGCCTCGCCTCACGAATGAAAACGCCTCAATACTCGAATATGCAATTTTAAACATTGGCCTAAACATAAGTTTTCAAGAACTAGATTCAGCTTGCAAGTAATATTTGAAAAAAAAAAGTACTTAATAATTAATCAATAAAAAATTAGGTGAAAACTGCTTTTTTTTTTAAATTATGCATATATGTTATGATAGGCCATTAAAGTATTAAATAAAAATCCAAATACAGTCATGTTTATCAGCTAAAGGCCATCACTGCTTACCAAGTAAAGACATAAAACTTGTATTAGAGTAGCCAGCATTATCAAACCTGAACTAACCAGTCCAACTTTTAAATACAGACTATGTCATGTTCTCATTAACCAACAGCAGCATTCATATAAAATAAAGCTTCACATGAACTTAAAGTCAAAAGGCGCCATTATTTTATGATTTTTCCTTTGCAGAGATTTCAACTAGCTTCACTCAAAAAGATCTATTCTAATTTTTGAATAACAAATTACACATGGCTAACGATGCGCATAAAAAAAGGAAGAATAGCAACAAATTACACGTGGCTAACGATGCAGATAAAAAAAGGAAATATTAACATTAGGGCAAACCATGATAGGAGTCTTTGTCATAGCCCACACTTCAACAGGAGCATCACGAAACAATATGAGAAGATACCTGCAAACAATCTAAAGTCATTTTATAGAACAGGAAAATAACATCTAGGGCATCTTTATTATGATTATAAATGATAGATAAATAACCGAGTTAAGGCGGGACAAGACATGGATCAATATTGTATTTGAATTATTCTAGCTATTTTAATTCCTTTTTATGCATTCAGTTGTCAAGGAAATCAATAATTATTAATATTATTTTCTTTAAGCTTGTTCTTTCATTTTCTTATTTCTTTCCTATCTTGCTTGATATTTAAATTAGTTTGTATTTATCTAGGGTAATTATACTTTTATCTAAACTATCTATCATGTAACCATATTTTCTATAAATACATATATGAAGATCATGTAACTATTATCTAGAATTGAATAATAAAACAAATTCACACTTTTCCTTCTTAATTCTCTCTCCTCACTCATGCCCATTGTTCTCTCATTTCAGTGAAAATCATTTAAGGTCTAAACCTTTATCCTTGTTTCTTCCCTGTGACCCCCTACCTCCTCTTCTCTTCCTAGCTTTCTCTCTCACCCTCTGATGCAAGCAAAAATTTGGGAGAGGGCCCCAAATTTTTGCAAGCAAAATAATGACTCTTCATATAACTTCGAAGATGCACAAAATACTACAAAGAGATACAAAATACTAAACAGACAGCTTTTTATATCATATAAAGACACTTACAACTTTTGAACACAAACACCTTACAATCTTGAACACAACAAACCAAAAGGAGCTTGCCAATCGTTGAGAAGAATGATACAGGTGAGGTGGCACTTGCATAGAGAAGAAAGGGATTAGAAGCCAAGATGAGGAATAGGAGTAACTCTCAAGTTATCCCAAGATAGAGAAGAAGAAGTGAACAAAACTCTCAAGCTTTTCTAATAAAACCCTCAGATTTTCTTACTCCAAAAATCACATTTTTTAACCATCCTCTAAACATACAAATCAGCCCCTACTTATAGGCACAAAGAGGGCAGCCAAACAACCCAAATATCTCCCATTAAACCCATTAAATTCAACGAATATAGAAGGTCAAAAGACTACAAACAGCTGCAGGAAAACTGCACAGAAAACATGAAAAATCCCATGGAAATCCCCCGCCCCCAAACAACCACCAAACAGCAGTAAATAAACCTATTAGATTTAGGGAAATGAAAGGCCAACAGCCACATAACCTCAGTCCCCAAACGGCACAGCAAAACAGAGAAGAAAGCCCATGGGAACCAAGCAGAAAAGCCACGGAACCGAGCAGCCGCAGAACCAAGCAGCCAGCTGCAGAACCGAGCAGCAGCTACGGGAACCAAAGAGGCAAAAGCACAGGAAAACCACCCAGCACAAGAAACCAACAGTCAGCCACGGGAACCCAAGGGACAAGGTACGGGAAAACCACCAGCACAAGAAAACAAATAGACAAAGGGGAGGAGAAGAGGCAAGTCCACTCCAAAATGAATCCAAAACTTAATATCAAACCTTTTTGAATTAATAAGCTAGGAAGTGTAATAAATCCCCCAATCATTGAGCTAAACTTTAGCTCAAACATTTATGAGCTAAAACTAAGTAAATTCCAGCATCTTGAGCTCAATACCAAGCAACCAAGACTCACCCGAGAACACCAAAAGCCCAAGGGTCAAAACAAATTCTCATCTTGTTTTGAACCCCCCCCCCCTGCATGCATCAGATACTCCCCTTCTTGAAAAACTCATCTCCTGATGAGTTGTCTTTTGATTTGATTCGAGGAGACGGTGGGAGTGCATCTAACTCTTGAATCTTAGCCTCGAATTTCTTCAGGATTTCTTCTTTTTCTTTCTCGAATTGGTCTTGAAGAAATTTCTTCTTTTTCTCGAATTTCTCATCACATAAGAACATGTGATATTGAAGTTTGCACAACTCATTTTGTAGCGGATCTATTGAATCACTTTCAGTCGGAACCCATCTGTTCATCGGAAGAGGGACTTCAAGATCTTCTGGCTTGCTTTCTTCTTTGATTGAATCGGTCTTTTTGTGATTTTCCATTTTTTTATAAAGACTCAAAAAGAAACTTAGACTCAAAGAAAGAAAGACTCACCCTAAAGAAACCTAGACTCTTATGACACACACAACAACTACTATGACTCACCAAGACTTTACTCGACAAACCGGGATAAGAAATCAACAAAAACACACCAACCAAGGATAAGACCTTGCTCTGATACCAAATTTTATGTAAGCAAAATAAGATCCTTGCTAGGAAATAGAAATGACACAAATTAAAGAAAATATACAAAATACCAAAAAAGAGACACTTTTATATCATAATAAGAAGACACTTACAACTTTTGACACAAACACAAATTAAAGACAAAACCTAATGATGCTTCATTCCATTAGAAGAATGATACAAGTGGGGTGTAAACTTGCGGGTAGAAGAAGAGATAAGAAGCCGAGAAGAAATGGAGACAAGCTCGCAAGCTTTCTCAAAGAGGAAAAGAAGGAGGAAAGTTGGACAAAGCTCACAAGCTTTTCCAAACAACAAACCCGCAGGTTATAGCTTCCAAAAATCAAATCATAAGCATCCTCTAAAACAGCCACAAACCATCCTATTTATAGGCATAAAAAGGGTAGCCAAATAGCCACTTCACACAATAATTAACCCAATAAATTATGGGAACTAAAAGGCCAAAAGACACCAAATGAAAGGCCAAAAGTTAGCCCAAAAACTGCAGCAAATGGAAGACCAACAGCCACAACAATTCAGTCCCCAAACGGCACAGCAAAACAAAGAAGAAAGCCCACGGGAACCAAGCAGAAAAGCCACGGAACGAGCAGCCAGCCACAGAACCAAGCAGCCAGCCACAGAACCAAGCAGCCAGCTGCAGAACCGAGCAGCAACTACGGGAACCAAAGAGGCAAAAGCACGGGAAAACCACCCAGCACAAGAAACCAACAGTCAGCCACGGAAACCCAAGGGACAAGGCAAGGGAAACCACCAGCACAAGAAAACAAATAGACAAAGGGGAGGAGAAGAGGCAAGTCCACTCCAAAATGAATCCAAGACTTAAGAGCATACCTTTTTTAGATTAATGAGCTAGGAAGTGCAATAAATCTCCCATTTAATGAACTAAACTTCAGCTCAACATTAATAAGCTAGCAAGTCCAAGAGAAGTTAAAACCAAACTTTAGGATTTGATTTGACCCCCCCCTGCCTACATCAGACTCCCCTACTTGAAAAACTCATCTCCTGATGAGTTGTCTTTAGCTTTCTTCCGAGGAGATGATGGAAGGGCATCAAGATCTTGAATTTTTGCTTCATAATTTTTAAGATTTCATCTCGTTCTTGCATAAACTGAGCTTGCAACAGTTGCTTCTTTTTCTCGTACTTTTCCGTACACATATGCATCTTCAATTGAAGTTTGTATAATTCATTCTGAATCGGATTAGTTGAACTCCCTTCTGACGGCATCCATCTATCTATCGGATTTTGAACTTCAGAATCTTCTAGCTTGCTTTCTTCTTTTGACTGAATCAATCTTTTTGTCTTTTTCCATTTCTTGTAAAAACTCAAAAGAAACTTAGACTCAAAGAAAGAAAGACTCAACCTAATGAAACCTAGACTCTCTAGACAACAAGATTCACATGACACTCACATTCATGACACCAAGACACACAACTTGCTCTGATACCAAATTTGATGCAAGCAAAAATTTGAGAGAGGGCCCCAAATTTTTGCAAGCAAAATAAGACTCAACAAAATTTAAATAACTTGATAACAAAACTCACATGACACTCACATTCATGACACCAAGACACACACAACATGCTATGACTCACCAAGACTTACTCGACAAACCGGAATAAGAACTTGCTCTGATACCAAATTTGATGCATGCAAAAATTTGGGAGAGGGCCCCAAATTTTTGCTAACAAAAGAAGACTCTTCCTAGGATAATAGAAACTACACCAAAGAACACAAAAAGTGACAATTGAACTAAAAACAACTTCACTTTAATATAAAAGACTTACAAACCTTTGACGACATACAAACGACAAAATAAAGACATAACGACTTTCCTAAACTTGCTTTCTTGGATTGAGAAGAATGATACAAGTGGGGTGGATTCTTGCGTAGAGAAGGAGGTAAGAAGCCAAGACGAAAAGAAAGAGAAGCTAGCAAGCTGTCCTAGAAGGAAGAAGAAGAGAAGTTGGACAAAGCTTTTCCAAAGAAGAAAAACCTCTCAGGTTTTAGACCCAAAAATCATCATCATCACAACTCTAAACATACAAATCAGCCCCTATTTATAGGCACAAAGAGGGCAGCCAAACAGCCCAAATATCTCCCATTAAACCCATTAAATTCAAGGAATATAGAAGGCCAAAAGATTGCAAACAGCGGTAGGAAAACTGCACAGAAAACATGAAAAATCTCATGGAATTCCCCCCCAAACAACCACCAAACAGCAGTAAATAAGCCTATTAGATTTAGGGAAATGAAAGGCCAACAGCCACATAACCTCAGTCCCCAAACGGCACAGCAAAACAGAGAAGAAAACCCACGGGAACCAACCAAAAAAGCCACAGAACCGATCAGCCGCAGAACCAAGCAGCCAGCTGCAGAACCGAGCAGCAGCTACGAGAACCAAAGAGGCAAAAGCACGGGAAAACCACCCAGCACAGGAAACCACCCAGCTTTAGTGCTTTGTTCTTAGCATAGAATTATGTGGCTTTTATTTGCTTAGAATGTGAAAGGTTTTTGGGGCTGTTTGTATTCTCCTCTCATTTCTATATATAGTAGATATTTTGGGTTGTTTAAGTTATATTATGTGATTTTTGGAAAGAAACCAGAGGATTTTTGGAAAAGCTTGTGAGCTTTGTCCACTTCTTCTTCTTCTATCTCTTGGGGAGAACTAGCAAACTTGACAAAATATAACTAACAAAACAAAACACAACTTTAATATTATAAAAGGACTTACAAACAAGGACTCTTACAAACTTGATTCAAACAAGACACCCTAAACTTGCTTTCCAAAAGAAGAAGGATACATGTGAGATGGTACTTGCGGAGAGACGAAAGAGGTTAGAAGCCGAGAAGAATGGTGGAAAGAACTCGCAAGTCTCCCCATAAATCCTAGTCAGAAACCATCCTACATCGCACGTAGCTCCCCTAACCAATCCTCTCAAAATCAAAGATTAAATTTAAGAGGAGTCAACCAATCCAAGAATAACAAGATATAGAAGGTCAAAATAAAGAACTTATAAATTCATCAATCAAAAAACAAACAACAGTAAAGAAAACTTCAACAATAATCAACTTGATTTTTTGTGCATCAAGTGATCTAAAACAAGACATTTAAGATTTTAAATACAAAAAAAATCTATCTTAACAGCCTTAAAATAGGTCAAACGTTTTAAGTCCCAAAACACAAAACAGGCCAGAGAAATTTCAGATATGCTTTATAAGAAAGAAAGACTAAATAATTCAGTTGAATCATATTAGATTCATATAAACAGCATTATACAAGGCATATTCATGCTTTTTTTTTGTTGTAACATCAATGATTTTAAACAATGGAAAAAACAGTTCGAGGAAGATTGATTATTTGAGGGAGAAAATCACAAGTTGTGTTCAATTCTTTTAAATATCTAATGAAGAATTTAAACCACACAAAAGGCTTTAAAACGTATTTTTCATCATGCCAAAGTTAATGATGATAATATGAAATTTTGTTAAGAATTTTCCTTTTCTTTTATGACAATTTTTCCATTAACAATCAATGGTTTTGGGGCTGCCTGACAAGAAAGAGATTTTCATCCTTTTGGTTTTATTATTAGAAGCAATTTAAACCTTGTAAGAATAAGATGCGCATTCTTAATACGAGACTTTTGATTCATCATTTAATAGACCCACTCAAAAGTAAAATCAATAAATATGACAAATAAGGAAAACCAAAAAAAAATAGCAATATTAAGACTAAGCAGCACAAATCACCCATCTCCAATGCCAACCTTCCTGACGAAGAAGCCTTCAGAGCTCTTATAGGAGCACGTTCTGGCTTTTGGTGGACTCGAAATGCACGATTAAGTCCACTCCTAAGGCAAGTAACAACCAGTTTATTAACATAACCACCTGTTTTGTCATTTGCCTGGATTCAAGATACATATCAGGAGCAACAAATAGAATTTACATATTGAACATAAGCATGTCTGCAGTACCATGCAAGTGCTAATAGGTACCTTTTAGACAAGTGTGCAGTAAATCAAGAAATTTCTAGGAGGAAAATGCATATATGCATATTTAGGGATAAAAAGAAAATATTATATTGGAATTTAATGGGAAAATAAACTGCAATGGCTTGAAAGCTGTGAAGCAGAGCATTTGAACACAAGAACAAAACTAGGCAGAAAGTTCAACATTAGGCGTGTCACTTGTTATTTTCCAAGAAAATTTCTCAACATCTCTTGAATGTCCCTTATACATATGGAGAACGCAAGCAAGGCTTTGGACCCAACCTATCACTATTTGATTAGATTACATCCCAAATCCATTTTATATCGGATCATGAGTCTCATTCTCCCACCTTGTCAGTTTGTATCTTTGGTACATATTCCTCCACTTTGCAGCGCATATTGTGATAAAAAATAAATATTATTTTTATACAATAAATTATGGTTACAGACTTTTGGATCTATAAGAAAATCAAGTACTTTTATACAATAAATTATGGTTACAGACTTTTGGATCTATAAGATAATCAAGTTTCATGGGAAATGCTCATATGCTATCTCTCTCATAATCACAAATGCTATAGATGTTACCATCAGTCCAATCTGTCACCTATGGTCTATGAACAATGGAAATAAGTTGTCATTATGGTCATAAACTTCCCTAACAAACACGCCCCGCCCAAACCAACTATGGTAGCTCTCTCTTAATCATAGTGCTCTAAGCATCACTATCAATCCATTTTAAAACTATGCCTCTAAATATTCAAATAAGCTGTCAATTTGTTCATCAATTACCAATGAAAACCAGCTATTTTTTGTCTCTTGATCTATCATGCAGTCATCAACTACCTCATGGAGAACATATCAGCCAGTTTGAAAATCTTTCTTTTGTGATCCCTTAATTCTCCGGCTTTCTCTTTGGCACAAAAATCTTCGGGCTTTCATGCTTAAACAATTTAGCTCTAGCCTCTTTGTTCCAAATTCCAAACAAGGTTTAAAATTGTGTAATCGGGTATTGAAGCATTTTTCTTTCGTGAGGTGAGGCGTAAGCCTCAAAATCAAAAAATTGCATAAAGATAAAATAATAAATTTTATATACTAATGAGTAATCTAATAATATAAAACATAAAAAAGCACAAGATAAAAAGTGTCAAGTAAAACGTTGTTTGAAATTAAAGTGAAATCCAAACAACACAATAATAAAACAACATAAAAAACAGTTCAACTCAAAATTCTATCTTTTCCAAATCACAATATCCTTTTCATTAACATGTAATTCAAAAAATAAATAGCAATGACATAACAACTTAGAAGTCATCAGCACTGGCATCACTAAGGGAGTTTACATTTGAATCATCATGTTAACCTATACAGACAAAAAAAAAAAGCATCAATTAACTACTCTGCCCGCACGTCGTCGCACGTCTGCGACTTGTCTTGCACGACCCACGTCGCACGATCTGCTCGCGACGTCAAAAGGACAAAGGGAGGAAGGGATTCGAGAGACTCATACAATCTCACGCCTCTCCTCTCGGCTCCTTCGTGCTGTTCGAATTCGCTCCTTCCACGACTTTCTTCCAGCCGGATCGGAAGTCGACATTTCGATCGGAAGCGATACGGGAGCTCGCCGGATGTGAAGATAACTTCATACCTTTCGTACGCTTCTTCTGTCCCCTCCGACGACGTTCCCTTTCCTGCCGGACCGGAAATTTCGGCATTTAGATCGGAAGCAACAACTGGAAGCTCGCCGGCTTTGAAGTAATTTCCTCCCTTTCGCACGGCTTCTCCGGCGCCTTCATTGGCGTTCGACTTGGGCTCCTCCGACGACCTTACCTGTAGGATCGGGAGTTAGGACATTTTGATCGGAAGCATCAACGGGAGCACGCCGACGGTGAAGGCAACTTTCTCCCTTGGCTCACGCCGCTTCCTCGGCCTAATCCCGTAAATCCGCTGAGTTGAGGGATTTTTTTTTTTTAATATATATATAATATTATAATTATTTTAATTAATTCTAATTAATTAATTAATTGTTTTAATTAATTAGATTTAATTTTAATTAAAATCATTATAATTAATCTAATTAATTATAATTAATTTTAATTAAAAAATAATTTAATTAATAATTAATTAGTATTAATTGATTATGATTTATTAAAATTAATTAATATTTAATTAATTATAATTAATTACAAATTAATTATAATTAATAATTTTAATTAATTTTAATAAAATTTAATTAATTATCTTAATTAGTTATAATTAATTATAAATGATTAATTAAAATAATTTGTTAATTAATTTTAATTAATTATAATTAAAAATATATATTTATATATATGATAAAAAAAGTGCCTCCCTTCCCTTACCTCGATCCTCCAGCCGACTCCGCCAACAATCGTCGCCGGGCCCAAAGGTATAAAATTCTAACTTAAATCCCGTCCTCGACGTTTGCAGCGAACCGGGGAACCACCTATCCGCGCTCTTGTAGCACGGTAGGAGGGAGCCCGGTGCGAAGCATACGACGAGGCGGGTAAGCCCTATACACGCTCTTGTAGCGTGGTGGGGACGGTCCTCGACCTCGACACCGACACCGACACCACCGACATTGCTATGCAAAGGTATGATGGTCCAAAATCCCATTTTCGACGTTTGCAGCGGACCGGGGAACCACCTATACGCGCTCTTGTAGCACGGTAGGAGGGAGCCCGGTGCGACGCATACGACGAGGTGGGAGAGCCCTATACACGCTCTTGTAGCGTGGTGGGGAGTCACTTCTGTTCTGCTACGTCACTACTGTTCTGGTACGGGTACTGCTGAAGGCCCCATACACGCTCTTGTAGCGTGGTGGGATGAAATATTGTACGGCCGCGGTGTCCAAGGACACCTACCATACACGCTCTAGTAGCGTGGTGGGAAGGCCCAGCTCCCCAATTTTCCCCCAAACGGGGATATGCCGGGGTGCTGCCGAAATTTTCACTGAAATGTACAAAGACTTGAACAATAAGAAGACCTTATTGGACAACAATATAAAAAAACTTGTACTACTCGAACAGAAATGCACAGAACTCGAACTAAAAGTGCAGAGGACTTGTATTGGAACAGAAATGCATAGAACTTGAACTAAAATGAGCAGAGGACCTGTACAAGAACAGAAGACTTGTGGACCTAAATCAGAATCAAAATTCAAATGATTTCTAAAGACCAAATTCAAATGAGATAAACTCAAACTGAAATTAAAATCAAGTCAATACGAACATGCATTTGAACTTGCAAGGACTTCAGAAGATCCTGAACAAAGACTTGAGCTTGTACTCTGAATTCAAAACTAGAACAAGATGTAGACAACAAGAACTTATGCATTTGAACTTGAACTGTACGACGCCAAGTGAAATCCAGATTTGCAAGCATTTGATTCGAATCCGGATGAATTCAGTAGGATGATAGGAGACCTGAATGAATGTGGGAGATTTAGACTGAGTTTGAATTCAAGTCTAAATGAAACTTAACTCGAACTCAGGCTATACGACATCAAGTGGGGACTTGTAAACTTGATGAATTCAAGTCTGAATGAAATTGAATTTGGATCCAAACACATGCAAAGATCGAAATTTGGATCATACATGAGGAAACTCAAACTACAAGACCTGGATGAACGAACTCCTACGACATTCCCTACAATGCCTGTTGATTGAGATGGCAATACTGGAGATCAGCAATCAAAGATCTATCCTCTACAAACAAATACAATCAAACCACCCGAGATTGGTGAAAGGGTGGATATGACGCAGAAAGAATGAATCTCCTGCAAACATTTTCTAAAAGCTTGTAGTGGATACAGCGATCCCCTACAAATGCATATGAATACTTGTGAATAACAACAGTGTGTTGCAAATACGATGAATCACTGTGGGCACAAGTACGGATCCCTTACAAATGCAAATGAACACTTGTGGATAACAACAGTGTATTGTACAACGAATCGCTGTGGACACAAGTATTGATATCACCCACAACATTGGTGGTCAAGATCTTCAAGCACACCGGGTACAAAGGCAGCCCGATGTACGAAAAAGGACCCCCCTAACAGAAGGGAGGAAAATGTTTGAACAAATTAGAACCAAACTTCCTGGTGTTCCACAGTTTCTTCCTTATCCCATTCTTAGGGAGAAAACAGCTCTGGTATCCAAAAATACAGGAAATAATAGGTCTGCTATACTGAAGATCCTAAAAGGAGTTCTTCCCAAATCAACAGTCATTGACTCTAAAATTTAGAAAGTCCTACCCCCGGTGAATGAGAAAGGGGGAGTCAATATCAAAATCCAACGCCATCGGATCTGCAACCTCTGTACAAGCAGACAGAAAGGCGTCTACAAATATTTCTAAATACCCATGTACCTACACTATAGTTTGTATACACATAGGTACACTAAAGAGGTATATAAAAATCACCCGCATGGGCCCCCGGCGAGCGTGTTATTGGTACACACGTGACGCCTAGGGATGCTGCGCGGGTCGATAAGTAAGTGAATTCTAGTTCAAACCCGATCCTTCTATACGGATCAATAGAAGTCGACAGGGTTCGAACCTTTAAACAAATACACGGCTGTGGAAACCCAGTGTATTTGTTTCAATACATTCGTATTAGGCATGCTAAGCCTACAATCAAAAGAATTCACTGAACAAAAAAAGCACGAAGCCTGCGAAACCCGATCCTCCTAAGCATGTAAATGGGAGTAGACAGGGTACAAACCATTGGATAAATATGTGGTCACGAGGTCGACCAGAATATTTATCTAATACATTCTTTTTAGGCCTTCAAGGCCTAAAATCAAGAAAGTTCATGAACAAGTGCATGAAGCCTAAAGAACCCGATCCTTCTATACGGATCAATAGGAGTCGACAGGGTTCGAACTATCAAATAGATACACGGTTGTAGTGACCGGTGTATTTATTTAAATACATTCTTTTTAGGCCTTCAATGCCTAAAAATCAAGAAAATTTTTATAAACAAAGGCACAAAGCCTACGAGAAACTCGATCCCTTATCGATAAGTTGATAGGGTCGACAAGGTTCAATCAAATGGAAATGACCCCCAAGCACCCCGATGATGGCCGTGTTGAATGCAGATCTCAACCGGAGGGGTTCCCAAACATTTTTCAAACATCTCCCAAATATCCAAAGTTCATAGCTCCACCCAAAATACCCATAAAAATCCAAAAATCTAAACTCCACAAAAATCTCAAAATCCCCAAAATCCCAAAAATATTTAAAAAAATGAAATAAATCCATCAACGCGCTTAAAGCAAAATCCATCCGCCCTCCGCAACAGTTTGTCGAGGCGGACAAATTCAAATAAACTCTAGCTCACAAAGAGCCAAATGCCTAGTCAAAAATATTACTAGGATCCATTCTCAAATAATCTCTTGCCAGTAAGGACGTGGTACGTGTCCTCTAACCGGCAGTTTCGCCGCTAAATGGCACTGCAGGTAAACGGTTATGACCCGGGGCCCTCTGAACCGAGTGGTTTCGCCGCCAAATGGCACCACAGATAGCGGTTATGGCCAGAGCCAATACGCTCCTTAATGGCATCAAATCCTTGAGATATGAATCAATAGGATATGATTGATAGGGCACAAAGCCCTCTGCGAGCTAAGGTGGATTCAAATTTGTCCCCTTAGACAACATCCAACCCAGGTCTACAAGGTTCCCTTGGACGAAGCAACCCATGGCTGCCGACAAGGATCCTTCTGTCAGGTTGGGTCGACTACCTCCTCTGACTAAGTAGACCAGGGACCACGATGGCCCGGGATGACGGAACCATGGGATCTTGATCGGGCCCATCATCCATTCCCCCATCATCCGCTTTAAGTGCAAGATGGTGAGATTTCTATTTTAAATATCAAATTTCCAAACTTCCCAAACATCCAATCTTTCCAATCCTAAATCCATTGCTGCTACTATATGCCAGATAACACGTATTCTACGTATCTGATCGATGACTAGCCTTAATCGAAAGTTCTCTCTCATGATCGGGAGAGGTAATTAACTATAGGGGCTTGCGCCTATAGGAAACCAGAACTCAGATCATAAAGTCCTCACAAAATGAGGGCGAAATCTCTGGGTAGTGTCTTATCTACAAACCCATCTGCCTTCCAAAATTTACCTCGGAACTTAGTTCGTTAAAACTCCCTCGCCGAATAAGAAGAGCGAGCGGAGGCCGGGGCCGAATTTTCGGAGCCCACAGATTTCTGGCGACTCCGCTGGGGAATGGTTTCTCTTTCCATCTTTGGCTAGTCATATAAATGTTATAGTAGCAGCCAAAATGCTATGCTCTATATGGTGAACATCAGGATGTGACATTTGGTTCTTATATCCAAAGATCCATTACTGAAAGTTCCTGAAAATGAATCTTTTAAATAAGATCAATAGAAATTCGTTTAGCAGGATTTTGAATTCCATGCTAACTCTCCTGCTTCAATTATTTGTTCTGCGTGGGGTGATGTATCAATTCTGATCACTACTACCCCTGCCTTTCATTTTTACAGAATGGAAATGCAGGACACACCGATGACCGTCCCAACTGGGACGAGGAGCCAGGATTCAATTGGCTAATGCTGTAATTGAAACTGGAAATACTGGAGCCACCATCCACTTTGGTGGGCTCGAATTCTCAGCAGCTACTGCAAGGGCTGCAGCAGCGTCCCTGTGTACGGCGTAAACTCTGAAGAACTTTCTGGAAGGTCCTACTCTGAAAGGACTGCTACCAGAGGTGCTGCCCAAGGAAGAACTTCTGTGTTTGAAAGACTGTCCCAACCTGAGACCCTTACTGCAAAAAAGGTTGTCGCTGGAAGAAAAAATCTCTGTGGTGACTGCAAACACACCACCGCCCTGCCCAGAGAGCCTGATGCACCTGGGAGGTATGATAATGAAGCTTCTTCATCTGGAGGAAGGCTTACTAGAAGGCAAAGGAGGAAGAGAAATGCAGAGCTGCGAGCTCAGCAGTTACCTGTACCAGTCCATCCCTCCAATCTGCCAGCACCAGAATCAAAGATCAATATCCCCACTCAGAATATGTTCGCCAATCTAAAGTGGATAAAAAGAAATAGCTCTTCTGGTGAGCTCAAGAAATCTTTTTGGGAGCGTAAGCTTGAAGTTCCAGCCCCTCAGAAGATAAGAGAGCCCGAACGTCTGTCAGCCCGGGTACACCGTGTACTGAAGACAGTCAAGGAGAAGGGCTTAATGAAAAAGAAGTTCCAGAGGCCACTGATTGTTGAGGCCCGAAGAACTCCTCCAAGAGAGAGGCTATCGTCTGTTGTGATAGCCAAACAAAGAAATTACCAACGCCAAGTTCCGCGGGAAGCACATCGGGGCGTGACACTTGGACCACATGTCCAAGAATCCGTCGCCGAAAGGTCCCAGCGGAACGGCAAACAAGTTTGGAGGCCGAAGCCTCGAAAGAAAAAGATTTTTGAAGAAAAAGATAGACCAGGCGTGACATCCGGAGCTGTCTCTCGGAGATCCGCCCCTGCCAACAAAACTCGTCAGAAATGGGTCCAAAAGAAGGCCCATAATGACGACAATTATAATGACAGTCGACATCCTGGAGAGTCTTCCAGGAGATCCCGTCATTCTCCAACTTCAGCCAAAGAGGAAGTTCATTTCGATCGTAGTCCGCAAATTGAAGAAGTGATCCTTCCAAGCCGAGAACCTGAAATTCAGTGGCGTCGTCGCTCAGAAATTCAGGTACAAGAAGAAGAAAAAGAATATAACGATGATGACACTATGGAGATCGAGGTGGTTCGTATGGTCAGCCACGTCGATGTCGAAAAGGAAGATGATGATGGTGATGAAGAAGACCAGCAATCACAGCCGCGCGTACGTGTTTATCGACGTCGCCACAGGGCTAGACCCATTGCCAGCCAAAGTGCTCGCTCCTCAGAAGAAGGCGATGAGGAAAAAGAAGAGGTCGGAGAAAACCCCTTCGCTGGTGAAGACATCACACTCGCTGAAATGAGAAATCAAGTGAGGCGACAGATGCGAAGGAAAGACAGAGAAATCTCTCAGTTAAATGATAAAATGACTGAGATGATGACTCAGATGACGGCTATGATGGAAATGATGCAGAAGACCACTTCTGTGGACCCTGCACCGGCTCAACCCGTCAACCAAGCTGCTAATTCTCAAAACCCTCAAGCCCCCCAAGCCTCAGGAGTGAAAGGTGTACTTGAAGGTGGCAAAGAAACTGATGATTCAACCCGCCAGCGTACTCCCCAAAATGTGGCGAATGCCTCTGAACCCGTAACTGCATCGCAGTTGGAAGGCTTAATCAGTGAAAAGATTAAGGCTATTATAGCTGCTGAACAAGCAGAGAAGCTGGTAGGAAAAGGTCGCCCGTACCCATCAGAGTACGATCAGGTGCCATATCCAAAGGGATATTCTGTTCCGAAGTTCAATATCTTCGATGGCAACAAAAATCCCAGACAGCACCTCGCGCAATTCAAAGCAACTTGTGGGAACACAGGAGGCAATGACGCTCTGCTATTCAGGCAATTTGTGAGCAGCTTGAGTGGAACTGCTTTCGAATGGTATGCCGAGCTACCAAATGATTCTCTGAAGACCTTCGCAGAACTAGAGGCATTGTTCGTGAAAAGATTTGCCAGTGCAACAGAGAAGACTACCATTGCTGATCTCGCCCTCGACAAAAGGAGAAAGGATGAATCAGTAACGAGATACATAACACGCTGGCGCAATCTCAGCATGAAGTGCGAGCAACAACTGGAAGAAGAGCATGCAATTCAATTGTTGATGGGGAACATTGATGATAAAATGCAGCCCTTCCTATGCATGGCTTCTATCACTACTTTCCAAGATCTGCTGGACAGGGTGGCAAAATTTGAAAAGTTAAACTTATCAAAGTCCGAAAGCCTCCCTGATAAACTCAAAAAGGCTAAAGCTCCTGATGCTAGGAGGAACGAAGTTTACTCCGCATTCCCTCCCAGACCTGATAAAGGTAAACGGGTAGTGTATAATGTAGATAAAGGAAAGCAGCCTATGCAATATGAAGAAAAGTCAAAGCAGGCTTACAATCCAAATCCTCAACCAAAGTTGGTTCTTGGAGGAAATGACAAACCTCGAGCCTTTCCTGTGTGAGAGGAGAGCGCCAGAGGCAGACTGCAGGAGCTGGTGATAGAACGTTCCCCTCTCTCAAGGAGAAAATGAATAAAGAATATTCATTTAAAAGAGAGAGTGTCGCTAAAACTGTTCCGACAAGCACTCAAGAATGGTCTGGAGTTGCCAGAATGCAAAAGACCTGAAGAGTCCAAACACAGTGGCGACCCAAACTACTGCCCATATCATCGGGTAGTTAGCCACCCAATTGAAGATTGTTATGTCTTCAAAGATTGGTTGGAAAAGATGTACAAAAGGGGAGAATTAACATTATCAGATAATGTGTTAGTTCGTCCCGGAAAGGGATCCACCCGGGTAGTCACGTCCTCTTCCGTACTCCCGTATAAAGAAACAGTAACAAAAAAATCTGTTCAAGGTGAGCAATGGGAGACCGTGGTCTCCAAGAAGACAACAAAAATGCTGAAACAGCTGGAAGGAGTTCCTGGTGTCAAGTGGAAGTCTCCTACTGAGCCGGTATTGAACTTAAAATGGTTGCCTCTGTCACAAGCATCCACTTCTAAACAGCAACCTGGCCAAGCTAGCTCATCAAAGTCTGGAAAGTCAAAGTCAAAGTCTTCCAAAAAGAAAGCCAAGTTGAAGAAGCCTATGGCGAAGAAGACTGCAACTCAAAAGGCTATTGATAGCTTGGGTGAATATTACCAGACTGTCAGGAAGCCTATCAAGCTCGGTGATTTTATGAAAGAGCTTAAAATAGATAAAAAGGAAGAAGAAGCTGAGGCCGAATCTCTCTTCCTACAGAGATATGCCGAGTCATCTCAGCAACATTAAAAATATCAGATAGGGAGAAATACGCTGAAGAAGCGGCCCCTGAATTTTGTCTGATGGTGTCATCAATCGAATTTAGTTCAGAAGATCTATGTTTTCCCGATGATGAAGATTCAGACCCAAGTGTAGCGTCGCAAATGAAGCAGGTGAAATTGGGAGACAATTCTGAGTCCACCGGCGAATCTCCAGATGCGACAATGGTTGACTCTGAAGAAAATGCTTCATCAAACAAGTCTGAATCAGATGAGGTGGCCCAAGTACAGTTGAGAAGTGGCAAGATACTGCCGCCTCCACCAAAGAAAGGGGATCCCTAGTAAAGATAAGGGAAAAAGAGATAATTATCAATGAAGATATTATCCCCGAAGATCCCAAGAAAAATAATACTTTATCCAAGGGGATAGATTACAATATCTTATCCCACTTGAGAAAGATCCCGGCGCAACTCAGTATATATGATGCCTTACTAATGTCTAAAGACCTTCGAGAGACTTTAATCCAAGCTCTCAAGGATCCTGAAAGATATGAGGCATATTTTGCTGAACGTAACTTGACTGAGGTTTTGCAAGCTCAAAATGAGCCCCTCATCACCTTTGCTGAGGATGATATGCTGCTTGGAACAGCAGACCACAACCGCCCTCTGTATGTTACGGCAGAGAGCGACGGTATGATGATCATCAGTCGAATTTTGATTGATCCCGGATCTTCTGTAAATCTTATGAGCCTTAAGGCACTAAGATCTCTCTGCCTCGATGTGGAACATCTTGGCCAAGATAAACTGATGGTGCATGGCTTCAACGAGAAAGGGCAGAAAACTCTTGGTTCGTTTATGCTTCCTCTTGTATTTGGGGAACTCCATACGGAAGCCAAATTCCATGTAATTGATGCGGACACTTCGTTCAAGGCGTTATTGGGTCGCCCCTGGCTACATGAATATGGTGTTGTCCCTTCAACATTACACCAGTGCATGAAGTATCTCAGAGAAGGAGAAGAATTCAGGATCTCTGGCGATATTCAGCCCTTTGCAGTACATGAAGTAACAGTTTATGAAGATGCTAAGTACTTCATGCCAAAGCAGCAAAAGTCGTCAAGTTCTCTTGAGGCTAGAGCATCAAATTCTAAGGCTGCAAAGAAACCCAAGCAAGAAGGTGATAAGAAGCGTGTAGGAAGAAAGAAGGCAGCGCCGCCGGCTCTTCCCAAATCACCAACTCTTCCTAAAGAAAAGAAGCATGTACCTCATCTTGGGAGCGACACGGATGAAGATGACGTTACTCCTACCAAATCTCGAAAAATATGCCAGTCCACTGATGAATGGAGTAGGCAGGTTGAATTTTCAAATGATGATTATGACTACGACTCAATCTACATGAACTCAGTGCGGAGTGTGTGTCTCTAGAAGAATAGACAGTCTGTTAATTTCAGACAGCGTACTCGTAGTCACACGTGTTCCCTTGCAACACTTCAAAGAGATCATTTCACGCGAGGTGCATAAGATTGAAGAACTTTCCACTCTTTATCTGCCTCCTCTAAAGAAGGGGACTACACCTGGAAATGTGTTATATTCCACGGGAGTTCATGAAGAGGAGAATCATGACTGGGATTGCATGCTCATCGACTCCGAGGAATTATTTCCTACGAGGCTACCCAAATTCAATACAAAAAAATATTCAAAGAATGTTACGAAAACAAATCAATATTCTTACTACCAAACGACAACTGCGTACAAGCTTGGGCCTCTGGTATGGAAGAAATCCGCGTCCATTACAACGAAAGGATATAGATGCATATAAAGGCATCGGGTTCATCAAACGAAAATTCCTCCGGAAAGAGACTTGCCGGGGCAATCACGAGCATGGAAATCGAATCCGAGGATGATGGTGTTGAAGAGACACGCGAAGCTGATGATTATGATGATCAACCCGTAGAAGCTGAGCCTGCACCAGAAGAACTGGAAGATGGTGGACAAGCTGCTACGATGGACGAGCTAAAAGAAGTCAACTTGGGAACTGAGGAAGACCCCTCGCCCAACCTTCATTAGCTCTCTTCTACCAGAAGATCAAGTAGAAGAAATAAAAGAACTCCTATGTGAATTCAGGGATTGCTTTGCCTGGACATATGCTGAGATGCCCGGCTTATCCCCTGATGTAGCGGTTCACAGATTAGCAATCAAGCCTGATGTAACACCCGTCAAGCAAGCTCCAAGGAGAATGAGATTGGAGATTGAAGAACAGGTGATTGCAGAGACGAAGAAGCTTATAGATGCTGGCTTTATTCGTGAGGAAAAGTATGCCGACTGGATTGCCAATATCGTCCCTGTAAAGAAGAAGAATGGTCAGATTCGTATCTGCATCGACTTCAGGGACCTCAACAAGGCATGTCCAAAAGATGACTTTCCGCTTCCAATATCAGAGCTTCTAGTTGACAATACATCCAACTATGATATATTCTCCTTCATGGATGGATCGTCGGGCTACAATCAAATCAAAATGGCGCCTGAAGATGAAAGACATACATCATTCAGAACGCCTATAGGCATATTCTGCTACACAGTCATGCCCTTCGGCCTGAAGAATGCTGGTGCCACCTACCAGCGGGCAATGACTCGTATATTTGATGATTTGATTCATCAGAAGGTCGAATGCTATGTAGATGATTTGGTCATTAAAAGCATAGGCCGAAAAGACCACCTTCATGACTTGAGGATCGTGTTCGAAAGAATCAGAAAATATGATCTGAAGATGAACCCTCTCAAGTGTGCATTTGGGGTATCCTCAGGGAAATTCCTAGGGTATGTTGTTCGACATCGAGGCATCGAAGTTGACCCCAACAAGATCAAGGCGATCGATCGTGGAGATGCCACCTCCAAAGAATCTTCGACAACTCCGCTCCTTACAAGGGCAGTTGGCTTTCATTCGGCGATTTATATCGAATCTATCGGGTAGGTGCCAGCCATTTTCAAAACTAATGAAGAAAGATGTCCGTTTTCAAATGGGACGAAGAGTGCCAAGAAGCATTTGACAGCATCAAAAGATACCTGTTGAATCCTCCTATTCTCGCGGCGCCAATCCCGGGGAAGCCTCTTATACTGTATACGGCAGCACTAGAAGAGTCCCTAGGAGCACTATTGGCCCAACATAATGAAGAAGGCAAGGAGAATGCACTGTACTACATCAGTCGAAGATTGATAGGGGCAGAAATACGCTACTCTCCAATTGAGAAGCATTGCTTGGCTTTGATTTTCGCAGTTCAGAAGCTCCGCCATTATATGCTATCTCACAAAATCACCTTGATATCAAAGATCGATCCGCTGAAGTTCTTGATGACAAGACCAGCGTTGACAGGTCGTTTGGCAAGGTGGGCAGTGATACTTCTGCAGTTTGATATCACATACGTGCCACAGAAAGCAGTGAAAGGGCAGGTATTAGCAGACTTTCTTGCAGCACATCCTATCCCTGCAGATTCTCCGCTCAACGACGATCTACCTGACGAGCAGATCATGAACGTTGAAGAAGAGGAGATACTACGAGTATGGGAAATGTATTTTGATGGAGCATCGTCAATAAAGCGTGCTCGGCCTCCAAATCTCTCGAAAAGGCTCAAGCTGGAATTGGAATCATTTTCGTAGCACCCGAGGGAGGCATAATGAGATTTTCATTCAGTTTGACTGAACCTCGGACCAATAATGAGGCTGAATATGAAGCCCTAATAGCAGGATTGGAGATTGCAAATCGATGTCCGAATTCAAAATCTCCAAATCTTCGGTGATTCTCAACTTGTTGTAAATCAAGTGTTGGGAGTTTATAAAATCACCAAGTTTGAGTTGGCCTGTTATCATCGGCGAGTTCTTGAGCTTATGAAACAAATTCCAGTTGTCAAACTAACTCAAGTTCCCCGAGGTCAAAATGCCAAAGCCGATTCTCTTGCCAAATTGGCTAAAGAAATGGCGAATATGGACGACGAATGGGCCTATAATAATTATGGTGCACAATCGGCGGATCCTAGAGCCGGCATTACTACAATTCCCGCAGGCAGAGGGAATACCAAATTCAAGCCAACAGGATGCAACTCCGGTTGATCCTCAATCTCCCCAACCAGTTGATCTCGAAGATCAACTTGAAGAACATCAAGTTCCTAAGAAAAGACGAAAGGCCAGTCAAACTTCAGAATCATGGTGGCATTGTCTAGATGTCGAGGAAGAAGATGACTGGAGACTGTCTTTTATTGATTATTTTAAAGAAAGTAAATTGCCAACAGACAAATCACTAGCTACTCAAATCAAGAAGAGAGCGCTACGATATGCATTTGTCAACAACACATTGTATCGGCGTGCTTTCGATCAAATGTGGCTAAGGTGCCTAGGGACTCGAGAAGCTGATAAGGTGGTAGCAGAAGTTCATGAAGGACTCTGTGGAGCACACCAATCAGGTCCCAAGATGGCAATCAAAATTAAAAGAATGGGCTACTATTGGCCGACCATGGTCAGAGATTGTATCAATCATGCTAAGAGGTGCCATGAGTGCCAGATCCATGGTGATATTATACATCAACCGCCAAATCCGCTGCACCCTACAATAGCATCCTGGCCGTTCGAATGCTGGGGTACTGATGTTATTGGGCCGATAGATCCGCCGTCATCAGCAGGACACCGCTTTATCTTGGCAGCAACCGACTATTTCTCCAAGTGGGCAGAAGCGGCTCCATTCAAAGAAGTTACGTCTGAGCACGTGATCAACTTCTTCACCCACAATGTTGTTTACAGATTCGGTGTGCCACGTCGCATAATCTCAGACAACGGAACTGCTTTCAAGAGTACAAAAATCTATAAGTTCGTTGATCGGCACAAAAAATCGATTGGCGGTATTCCTCCATTTACTATCCAAGAGCAAATGGCCTGGCAGAAGCCTTCAACAAGACACTGGTGAAATTGTTGAAGAAAATCCTTACTAAGAACAAAAGAGAATGGCATACGAAAATGGCAGAAGCGCTATGGGCGTATCGTACAACTTACAAAACGCCGACCAAAGCCACTCCTTATTCTCTGGTGTTCGGAGTTGAAGCTGTACTGCCATTAGAAGTTGAACTTCCATCTCTTCGAGTTGCTGTCCATAATGAGCTAACTCAAGAACAAAATGCTCGTCTAAGAATGGAGGAGCTCGATGCACTCGATGAAATCAGGTTACAAGCTCAGCAGAACCTGGAGATCTATCGAGCAAGAATGACAAAATCCTTTGATCGAATGGTGCGTCCTCGATCATTTCAAGAAGGAGAATTGGTCCTGGTGCAGAGAAGGCCAATAATCCCGCATAGAAAAATCGGTGGCAAATTCGTATCCAACTGGGAAGGACCTTTCGTCATCGAGAAGGTATTTCAAGGAGGAGCTTATCAACTTATCGATCTGAATGGTCAAAGGCCCATGCCGCCGATCAATGGTCATTATCTGAAGAAATACTACGCGTAAAATGCTATGTTTAATGTATTATGCTTTCATGTCTGTTTATTAGCATATACATTTCATATTTTGAAACTCTCTTATGTTATGAGAACACATTTCAAAATTCCCCTGTTAGACTGGGGGCATTTTAAATATTTATTCGGGTCGACATCGCGCTGCGTGCCGAGATCCCTGAATAAATATTTAAAATTTCAAGATTCCAATTCTATTCTGCCTTAAAATGTCCCTGTGAGACATGGGGCATTTTAAATATTTATTCGGGTCGACATCGCGCTGCGTGCCGAGATCCCCGAATAAATATTTAAAATTATCAATTCATATGTCTTTTGTGCTAAAAAATACAAAGATCTTCTTTTTTCAAAGTATATGTAGGTGGCCTCTCAAAAGATCGAGACACCTTCTCCAACAAACCAAGATTCAAAAGTCAGGAAAGAGACTTTTGAAACTACACACTCCTATAAAAATGAGCCCGGAAAAGTTTGAAGTCTTTCAACAGCCTGAAGCTTAAGGTTCGAATGGGTGTAAAAGGTCGGATCCAACACGCCCAAATATGGCCGGATCGCTGGCAGCTCCGTCTACTCAACAAGCCATAAGAACGGCCGTAGTAGCGGAACCCCCACTTCGTCAACCTGTCAGTAGGGACTGAAGGAAGAACGGAGACCAATTTGACTCGACCAGTTCAAGTGATCGTAGTCTACAAAGTTCTCCAAAATGACTGGAGAATCAAAGTTCTAAGGGAAGATGAATCTCGAGCAACTACTGAATGTTCGTAGGCTTCAAAATCTAATCTACAACCGCGAAGGATGACTCCAAATCTGTCAACTTCAGCAAAATCAGCATTGGGAAGTGCAGTTCCCATAGCTCGAGTCTGAAGCCTGAATGGGTGTAAAAGGTCGGATCCAACAAGCCCAAATATGACCGGATCGCTGGCAGCTCCATCTACTCAACAAGCCATAAGAAAGGCCGCAGTAGAGGAACCCCCATTTCAGCAACCAGAGGACGAAGAGCTGTCAAATCCCAGCTCTCCCGATCTGATGAACTCAAGTGATTCAGATTAAAGTCTTCTCAAGTGGTTGAGGATCAAGATACTACCTACGTTCGGTACTATCAATTGAATCCAAAACCTGCAAATCCTTCAACAAATCCATAAAATACAAAGCGAGGATCGAAGGAATTTTTCTTCAACAAGTCCGTCAAAGCACAGAGCAAAGGACAGAAGAAAATTATCTCAAAAGTTCACAAAAAGCCCATAGGCTGAACTAAGAGGATTCTGTCATCAACAAGTCCGTTATGCACAAAGCTCAGGACCGATGACTTCTTGCCATCGACTTAATACAAACATAAGAGTTTAGGTCACCGGCATCTACCCCTTCATCAAGCCCGCCAAAGCTAGAAGCAAAGGGCAGAAGAAAAAAACAGAACTTCTGACAAGTCAGCAAAGACGAATCAGACAACCCTTCACCAAGTTCGCAGCACAAAGCACAGGACAGAAGGGATCAAAATCTCGGGGCTCTAGCAAAAGTTGCAGAATGAGTTTCCTGAATGACATCTACCAATGTCCCTAAAGACTGGGGGCATTTTAAATATTTATTTGGGTCGACATCGCGCTGCATGTCGAGATCCCCAAATAAATATTTAAAATTTCAACAAGATACCAACCATCTATGGATACATCTAAAAAGGCAATGGAGAAAGAAAATCTTAGTGTGACATCCAAACAACTTTTGGAGATCCATTAGAAGAAAATCCTAGTGTGACATCCAAGTAGAATTTTGGAGATCCACTAGAAGAAAATTCCAGTGTGACATCCAAATGAAATTTTGGAGATCTACTAAATGAAACCCTAGTGTGACATCTAGAATAAATATCTAGAGATCCACAGGGTCAATCAGCATACAACAAACGCGGCCCGCTCCAGACGCCCACCACATTTGTTGGGGGGCATTTGTTAACCTATACAGACAAAAAAAAAAAGCATCAATTAACTACTCTGCCCGCACGTCGTCGCACGTCTGCGACTTGTCTTGCACGACCCACGTCGCACGATCTGCTCGCGACGTCAAAAGGACAAAGGGAGGAAGGGATTCGAGAGACTCATACAATCTCACGCCTCTCCTCTCGGCTCCTTCGTGCTGTTCGAATTCGCTCCTTCCACGACTTTCTTCCAGCCGGATCGGAAGTCGACATTTCGATCGGAAGCGATACGGGAGCTCGCCGGATGTGAAGATAACTTCATACCTTTCGTACGCTTCTTCTGTCCCCTCCGACGACGTTCCCTTTCCTGCCGGACCGGAAATTTCGGCATTTAGATCGGAAGCAACAACTGGAAGCTCGCCGGCTTTGAAGTAATTTCCTCCCTTTCGCACGGCTTCTCCGGCGCCTTCATTGGCGTTCGACTTGGGCTCCTCCGACGACCTTACCTGTAGGATCGGGAGTTAGGACATTTTGATCGGAAGCATCAACGGGAGCACGCCGACGGTGAAGGTAACTTTCTCCCTTGGCTCACGCCGCTTCCTCGGCCTAATCCCGTAAATCCGCTGAGTTGAGGGATTTTTTTTTTTTAATATATATATAATATTATAATTATTTTAATTAATTCTAATTAATTAATTAATTGTTTTAATTAATTAGATTTAATTTTAATTAAAATCATTATAATTAATCTAATTAATTATAATTAATTTTAATTAAAAAATAATTTAATTAATAATTAATTAGTATTAATTGATTATGATTTATTAAAATTAATTAATATTTAATTAATTATAATTAATTACAAATTAATTATAATTAATAATTTTAATTAATTTTAATAAAATTTAATTAATTATCTTAATTAGTTATAATTAATTATAAATGATTAATTAAAATAATTTGTTAATTAATTTTAATTAATTATAATTAAAAATATATATTTATATATATGATAAAAAAAAAGTGCCTCCCTTCCCTTACCTCGATCCTCCAGCCGACTCCGCCAACAATCGTCGCCGGGCCCAAAGGTATAAAATTCTAACTTAAATCCCGTCCTCGACGTTTGCAGCGAACCGGGGAACCACCTATCCGCGCTCTTGTAGCACGGTAGGAGGGAGCCCGGTGCGAAGCATACGACGAGGCGGGTAAGCCCTATACACGCTCTTGTAGCGTGGTGGGGACGGTCCTCGACCTCGACACCGACACCGACACCACCGACATTGCTATGCAAAGGTATGATGGTCCAAAATCCCATTTTCGACGTTTGCAGCGGACCGGGGAACCACCTATACGCGCTCTTGTAGCACGGTAGGAGGGAGCCCGGTGCGACGCATACGACGAGGTGGGAGAGCCCTATACACGCTCTTGTAGCGTGGTGGGGAGTCACTTCTGTTCTGCTACGTCACTACTGTTCTGGTACGGGTACTGCTGAAGGCCCCATACACGCTCTTGTAGCGTGGTGGGATGAAATATTGTACGGCCGCGGTGTCCAAGGACACCTACCATACACGCTCTAGTAGCGTGGTGGGAAGGCCCAGCTCCCCAATTTTCCCCCAAACGGGGATATGCCGGGGTGCTGCCGAAATTTTCACTGAAATGTACAAAGACTTGAACAATAAGAAGACCTTATTGGACAACAATATAAAAAAACTTGTACTCGAACAGAAATGCACAGAACTCGAACTAAAAGTGCAGAGGACTTGTATTGGAACAGAAATGCATAGAACTTGAACTAAAATGAGCAGAGGACCTGTACAAGAACAGAAGACTTGTGGACCTAAATCAGAATCAAAATTCAAATGATTTCTAAAGACCAAATTCAAATGAGATAAACTCAAACTGAAATTAAAATCAAGTCAATACGAACATGCATTTGAACTTGCAAGGACTTCAGAAGATCCTGAACAAAGACTTGAGCTTGTACTCTGAATTCAAAACTAGAACAAGATGTAGACAACAAGAACTTATGCATTTGAACTTGAACTGTACGACGCCAAGTGAAATCCAGATTTGCAAGCATTTGATTCGAATCCGGATGAATTCAGTAGGATGATAGGAGACCTGAATGAATGTGGGAGATTTAGACTGAGTTTGAATTCAAGTCTAAATGAAACTTAACTCGAACTCAGGCTATACGACATCAAGTGGGGACTTGTAAACTTGATGAATTCAAGTCTGAATGAAATTGAATTTGGATCCAAACACATGCAAAGATCGAAATTTGGATCATACATGAGGAAACTCAAACTACAAGACCTGGATGAACGAACTCCTACGACATTCCCTACAATGCCTGTTGATTGAGATGGCAATACTGGAGATCAGCAATCAAAGATCTATCCTCTACAAACAAATACAATCAAACCACCCGAGATTGGTGAAAGGGTGGATATGACGCAGAAAGAATGAATCTCCTGCAAACATTTTCTAAAAGCTTGTAGTGGATACAGCGATCCCCTACAAATGCATATGAATACTTGTGAATAACAACAGTGTGTTGCAAGTACGATGAATCACTGTGGGCACAAGTACGGATCCCTTACAAATGCAAATGAACACTTGTGGATAACAACAGTGTATTGTACAACGAATCGCTGTGGACACAAGTATTGATATCACCTACAACATTGGTGGTCAAGATCTTCAAGCACACCGGGTACAAAGGCAGCCCGATGTACGAAAAAGGACCCCCCTAACAGAAGGGAGGAAAATGTTTGAACAAATTAGAACCAAACTTCCTGGTGTTCCACAGTTTCTTCCTTATCCCATTCTTAGGGAGAAAACAGCTCTGGTATCCAAAAATACAGGAAATAATAGGTCTGCTATACTGAAGATCCTAAAAGGAGTTCTTCCCAAATCAACAGTCATTGACTCTAAAATTTAGAAAGTCCTACCCCCGGTGAATGAGAAAGGGGGAGTCAATATCAAAATCCAACGCCATCGGATCTGCAACCTCTGTACAAGCAGACAGAAGGCGTCTACAAATATTTCTAAATACCCATGTACCTACACTATAGTTTGTATACACATAGGTACACTAAAGAGGTATATAAAAATCACCCGCATGGGCCCCGGCGAGCGTGTTATTGGTACACACGTGACGCCTAGGGATGCTGCGCGGGTCGATAAGTGAATTCTAGTTCGAACCCGATCCTTCTATACGGATCAATAGAAGTCGACAGGGTTCGAACCTTTAAACAAATACACGGCTGTGGAAACCAGTGTATTTGTTTCAATACATTCGTATTAGGCATGCTAAGCCTACAATCAAAAGAATTCACTGAACAAAAAAAGCACGAAGCCTGCGAAACCCGATCCTCCTAAGCATGTAAATGGGAGTAGACAGGGTACAAACCATTGGATAAATATGTGGTCACGAGGTCGACCAGAATATTTATCTAATACATTCTTTTTAGGCCTTCAAGGCCTAAAATCAAGAAAGTTCATGAACAAGTGCATGAAGCCTAAAGAACCCGATCCTTCTATACGGATCAATAGGAGTCGACAGGGTTCGAACTATCAAATAGATACACGGTTGTAGTGACCGGTGTATTTATTTAAATACATTCTTTTTAGGCCTTCAATGCCTAAAAATCAAGAAAATTTATAAACAAAGGCACAAAGCCTACGAGAAACTCGATCCCTTATCGATAAGTTGATAGGGTCGACAAGGTTCAATCAAATGGAAATGACCCCCAAGCACCCCGATGATGGCCGTGTTGAATGCAGATCTCAACCGGAGGGGTTCCCAAACATTTTTCAAACATCTCCCAAATATCCAAAGTTCATAGCTCCACCCAAAATACCCATAAAAATCCAAAAATCTAAACTCCACAAAAATCTCAAAATCCCCAAAATCCCAAAAATATTTAAAAAAATGAAATAAATCCATCAACGCGCTTAAAGCAAAATCCATCCGCCCTCCGCAACAGTTTGTCGAGGCGGACAAATTCAAATAAACTCTAGCTCACAAAGAGCCAAATGCCTAGTCAAAAATATTACTAGGATCCATTCTCAAATAATCTCTTGCCAGTAAGGACGTGGTACGTGTCCTCTAACCGGCAGTTTCGCCGCTAAATGGCACTGCAGGTAAACGGTTATGACCCGGGGCCCTCTGAACCGAGTGGTTTCGCCGCCAAATGGCACCACAGATAGCGGTTATGGCCAGAGCCAATACGCTCCTTAATGGCATCAAATCCTTGAGATATGAATCAATAGGATATGATTGATAGGGCACAAAGCCCTCTGCGAGCTAAGGTGGATTCAAATTTGTCCCCTTAGACAACATCCAACCCAGGTCTACAAGGTTCCCTTGGACGAAGCAACCCATGGCTGCCGACAAGGATCCTTCTGTCAGGTTGGGTCGACTACCTCCTCTGACTAAGTAGACCAGGGACCACGATGGCCCGGGATGACGGAACCATGGGATCTTGATCGGGCCCATCATCCATTCCCCCATCATCCGCTTTAAGTGCAAGATGGTGAGATTTCTATTTTAAATATCAAATTTCCAAACTTCCCAAACATCCAATCTTTCCAATCCTAAATCCATTGCTGCTACTATATGCCAGATAACACGTATTCTACGTATCTGATCGATGACTAGCCTTAATCGAAAGTTCTCTCTCATGATCGGGAGAGGTAATTAACTATAGGGGCTTGCGCCTATAGGAAACCAGAACTCAGATCATAAAGTCCTCACAAAATGAGGGCGAAATCTCTGGGTAGTGTCTTATCTACAAACCCATCTGCCTTCCAAAATTTACCTCGGAACTTAGTTCGTTAAAACTCCCTCGCCGAATAAGAAGAGCGAGCGGAGGCCGGGGCCGAATTTTCGGAGCCCACACATCATTATGATGAATTGCCTCTCTCTTTCCTCCTCTCCTTAATATCAGTCCAATGTCTCTCAATCAGCTCCTTCTTCCTCAATATCAGTTATCTTCCTCTTCCCTAAATATTTTTGAACAATATCAAGATGAGTAATACATGAATAAAAGTAAAGTTTAAAAAAACTATGTTATTTATATACCATTTTTTATTTGTTTTGAGTTGTGGTGGATGTAGATGTTCTATGACCATCAAAGAAATCAACATTTACACTTCCTCTCATAATTCAGACAGCATCACTTCCACGTCATCATCTACAAATCACTCATCATCATATGCGATATGCTCACAAAAACAAAGGATCTTCGTTATCCTTTAACCCTTTTTTCTTCAAGTTCTTGTTTGAGTCTCCTATTGTACATAATGTACACTAGTGAATTCATCTTCAATATTGACAAACGAGTTTTTCTTTTTGTACGCAGTTGGTTGTAGAAACTCCAATTCTGTTCACAGCCAGATGAAGAACATGTTAATCCCAAAATTTTCATAGCAAAAAGCTGCAATTTTGGAGTGTCATCACCAAACTGAATCCACTACTCAACTAAGATTTACATAAATGAGCATAGTCAGTGCTCAAAGAACAACTTCTAAATAAATAATTAAAAAAACAAATAAAAATGAATTTACGTAGAGATCGTGTAGAAAAAGTATCCTTACCCTGTTGTAATCCAAAAAAAACTTCTTTATTAAGGAATCAATTGCATTTCAGCATTTGATCTTTCAGTTGTGTCACCTATCAGTCGATCCATACAATGGTACAATCTCAACTTTATCTCAGGATTTGTAGACTTATTCTGTACATATTATTACTGAGGGTTCAAGTAATAGCCTAATGCATGCAAGAGACCAAATGCAGCCGAAGTTCATGTTCGAATAAGAAGGTCGACTCCACCTGCGAACATTCGAAGAAGGCAACGAAGCTTTCAGAAAGTCGTCGAATAATGCAAGGAAGCTTTTGAAGAACATTCAAAGCCCTACCTGTCGTGCGGCGAGGTCGAAGAGGACGAATGCATGCAAGGAAGTCGAAGAGCACATTCGAAGAGGCTGACTCCACCTGTGATCATTCGAAGAAGGCAACAAACGAAGCTTTTAGAATGTCGTCGAGTAAGGAAACAAACCTTTTTGGCGAACTTCTAAAGCTCTAGGCGAAGTCGAAGAGGTCGAATCCAACCGAAGTCAAAGGGCATGAACGCAAGAAATCGAAGTGGAAGAACGAAATGAATGAATAAAAACACTGATATTAAGTTTAGGTTTTAAATGTCTTTTTTTAGAGGCGAACGCCTCTCTGAAGTGAGGCGAGGCGTGCCCGCCTCTGTTGGATTGAGGCATACACCTCGCGGAACACTTATGAAGCGGCCGCCTCTTTGCGTTAAAGGGCAGAATCACACGCTGAGGCGCGCCTCTTGTTGCGCAATTTTAAACCATGGTTCCGATTACCTTTTTTTGCCTTAATATGAGGGTAGATTCATTAGTTATTTCTCTAGAAGCTTCATTTGGATGCTAGGAATTTGAATGAAAGAAGAAATATAAGAGTGCATAAACTTTTTTCTAGCAATTTTATATTTGAATCTATTTATTTCAAGATAATCCCTTTTCTAATAAGTTGAAAGGATTTCAACTATAGTAGACACCTACAAAAATCATCAATAGCATGAACCTAAAACCCTAGACAACTCCCCCTTAAATAGTCGTAGAACACAATAACACAATTAGAACCTTCCTAATTAATATAAACATAATTTAGAAAACCTTTCTAAATATGTGGAACCCTCCTAATCAACATAAACATAATTTAAAAAATCTTTCTAAATAATTAAACATGATTTAAGAAACTGATGTGAAACGTACAGGCAAGGATGAGTGAATTAAGGAGTTTGCACGCTTAATATTTAGAGCACAATAATTAAATATTTAAAGTGATTTCAAACGGCTAAGTAAAACCAAAGAGCGGTAAAATAAAAGCTTAGGCCGAATCACACGCGTAAAAGTGGAAATCAGAAAACAATCAAGTTAATCTAATGTTTCATACATGAGAGGTGTTCAACGATAATCCCTAAACTAACAATGAGTTTAGTCACTAAGAGACGCCCATCACTCAACTCTTTCAACTTCAAGGCATTAGCGGAGAGAATGGCATGAACCTTCATGAATCACTTATAAACCACAATTGAGTAGCGATTAAGAGATTAAAGATTTGGAGGAGAGTTTACCCAAATAATCGGAAAATACGAAGTTCCGAATGCTATAGGGAGGCTTGGAAGGAAGTAGGTGGCATCCATGAACCTTCTTGAAAGCGTGGTTAACAATTTGAAATGTCCGGGCAGCGTTTGAAGACCTTTCACTTGACTGGACAGCAAGATACAGGTGCAGATGTTCCCTGGACAGCAAACTGCACTGTTGGAAATAACTTGGGTAGCATGCGGGAGTTGCCGGACTGTTGGGCAGCAAGGGAAGCTAGCTGGAATTCCTTCTTGACAGCAAAATATGAAATCCTAGACGTTGGGACAGCAAAAGAACTTGCTGTGGCTCTCTGGACAACTTCTCGTGGATGAACAGAGGTTGGATAACAGCCGGAAAGTGGTGCAGAAATACAAAACAGCTGCAGTTTTGATCTTGGACAGCAGTTTTCCTGAGGCTGGAGTTCAGGACAGCAGCAGTTTTGAGTCAAGGGAGTCTTGGACAGCAGTTGGGGATCCTTCTAAGCGGCTGGGAAGCAAGTTGTTTGGCTGAGAAAATCTGGACAGCACACGTTGGGCAACAATGGGAAAATTCTGGCAGTTGCACAGTGAAATTTCCTTTGCTGGAATTCCAGGGCAGCAAGGTAACGTCCAGGAATTAATGCAGGAATTAATCCAGCAGTTTTGATACAAAATTTCTGACAAAGAGGGAAAACGTGATAGGGAACCTGAAATAAATTTCAGGTTTTCAAAAAGACGATGGGAACTGAATTAGAATTCAAACTAATTCCAAATTGGGTCCACTAGGGGGACGGTTGCTGTAGGAGGGGATTAATGGGTATTAATTGCGGAATTTAGGTTTAATTGGAGAGAGAAATGCTTCCATCCAAATTTGAAAATAATTTCAGATTTTGAATAGAATAGGAGGGAAAATAATGAGTCCTCTCTAAATTGAATTTAGATTGGATTCAAAATTTGAAAACTTTTCTTAATTGGATTTTGCAAATAAGGAAAATTTTTGAATTTCAAAATTGAATTTTAAAATTTCCTAACTCCTTTCTTTATTGCAAGAGCCAATTTAGGGAGTCATTATGACAATTAAAATTATCATAATGATTTGAGGTGTGGGTGGGGCCGGTGGTCAAGAGGGAAGAGGTGGGTTTGGCTTTGGGTGGAGGTGGCTAGGGAATTCGGTGGGGAGTTGGGAATAGGCCGGTGGTGGGGGTTTTGGGAAGAATTCGGTGAATGATATCCAAGCAAACGGTGGCGGTGGAATTTGGGGAGGGAGGTGGAGGAAGTAGGGGAGAAAGGAGATGGAAAAAAAATACAAATAAGATAAAAGTAAACTAACGAACTCACAAAGAGATCGTAAAAACCGCGAACCTTGGACTCTTCCAAAGGTTGACGGGTATTGCGGTCACCCTCCTCGGGTTTCTCCTCTCATTAACTCTGATGTATGCAAAGGGGGGGTCAACTCAAGTTGAGTTTTTTTTGCCTAGTGTATTTTCATATTTCCCCTCTCCTTTGGGTGTTTGCTGATTTCATGATAACATGGGCTGTTTCGGATTGAGCTTAAGTAGTTAAATCTTTAGTTGTGCCAAGCTCATTAATATCTAGTGGAGAAGTAGCTCATTATGAGCTAATGGCTTGCTATAAATTTATGAAATGAGAACTAGATTTGGTGGGTGGATTTTGCTCTTTCACATTCCTTTTGAATTAATAATTCTGCAGCCATTTTTCTGCTCTGGAATGTTCTCTCACGGCTGGCTGCTTTGGGGTGTGAATTGCCTCTTCGGGTGCTGTCTTTACCGCCTTGGCATTCCCTCTGTTGACCGAGCATTAAACTGCCGCCTGGTTTCCTGTGCTGGTTCCACGGCTGTGCTGTCCCTGGCTGGTTCCGTGGCTTTGTTCTTTGACTCTTGGGATTTAGCAAATGTGCCTCTTGGCTTTTCATTTCTTTTAATTTAAATGGGAATATGAATAGTATTTGGACTGAATTTGGACAGTTTTTGGGGCTGTTTGGTGGCAGTTTTGGGGAGAATTCCAAGAGTCTTTCCATTGTTTTCAGTGCAGTTTTTCTGCTGAATTTTTCACTGTTTCTGGCCAGATTTATGGACTTTTGGGCTGCTGTTTTGGACAGCTGGTTGGGCTGTTCATTAGTGGTCTCTTGACCTTCTATATTCTCTTTTAAGTGATTGTTTAGTTCCCCTCTATTGCCTATATATATGAGATGTTTGGGTTAGGATATATAAGAGATATATGATGTAATTTTTGGAGAAAACCTGAGAGGTTTTTCTTGGAAAAAGCTTGAGAGCTTTGTTCCACTTCTTCTCCTACTTCGGAAATCCTGCGGGCTCTTTCCAACCTTCGTCTCGACTTCTAATCTCTTTCTTCTCTCCGCAAGTTTACACCCTACCTGTATCCTTCTTCTTTTGGAAAGCAAGTTTAGGGTGTCTTGTTTGATTCAAGTTTGTAAGAGTCTTTGTTTGTAAGTCGTTTTAATTTTAAGAGTTGTAAGTCTTTCATTTTATATAAGTAAAGTTTGTTTTGTCTAATTTGTCTAGTTTTTGTGAGATCTTGTAATCTTTTAAGTTATAGAAAGAGTTTGTTTTTGTGATCAAAAATTTGGGTCCCTCTCCCAAATTTTTGATTGCATCAAACTCACTAAGAGATTAATAAGAACATACAGAAATTTCATTATCAATTCCTCATCCCAAAATACAAAACAATTAGCCTATAAATAGGCCTCATGAAAAGAAAAGAAATAAAAGACTAAAATGCCCTTTGGGCTACAATACTACATGACCACCCGTAAGGGTATAAAGGGAAAAACAATAATATGAAATAAACTAGTACATATAAATAAATAACTCAAGATCGTAGCCGTTGATCTTCGATGTCCTCATCATTCTCCCCAGGTGGGAGAAAACTCGACTCCGTCGAGTGGGTGTCTCAAGAAGTCTCTGTATCTGAGTCTATCAGTTGTATCTCCTTCCGCTCTGATCATGTATCCTCTGACTCTGGTGTACCTCTCCACCTTATCAGTTATCTTCTTCGTCTACCCACAATTGTGGAAATAATGTCATCACTCGGAATCATGTCAACCTTCTCCGCTATAGGTAATTTGGGAATATTTGAGGAGTGGAGGTAGGCTGGGGGGTTCTCACAGGGTGGGGTCACACAAGGCTCAATTTGAAGTGGAGGTGGTGGGATAAACTCTGAACCCTCATAGGTTACTAAATCTTCTATGTTAATAGAGTGATAAATGTTGAACTCTGCAAGAAGAACCACCACGTAAGCGCTATCAATGATTTTCTTGACTGTTTTAATTGGTCTCGCACTTTTAGCATGTGGTTCCTTTACAAATTCTTGTGGGAACTGCGCCGGACGAATCCGCACCGTTGCTGAATTACCAACCTCAAAAGCTTTAAATTGTCGTTTTGAATTCAGCATAAAGTCTATAATTATTATCGTTCTATTCAATTAGGCGTGCAATTTCCTTAATTAGGTCATGCGGATGCGATGTAAATGCGGCATATGTTATGCAAATTTATATGTCTAAAATTCAAGACTCAACAAGATAACTAATTTGAGAATGAAGTGGTGCAAGAGATTTGATATGCAAGATGAATGAAAAGTGGATTCACACACAAACTTTAAACAAAGAAAAAAATTTGAAAGACAACGGACTACAAAACATACGCACAATAACATACTAACTCACACGAACACAGCTAGAAAAGGTGGACGAGTCACGAGAAGAGGGGTCTAAAGTGTTTGGTCTAAGGGAACTGGTGTAGGGGGAGGAATGAAGACACTCTTAGCTACCAGGGCACTTCTATGGGTGGTTTCAGTTAGGGTCGACAGCAGTCTCCTAGTGGGGGTAGCGTCATCTAATAAATTTATCCAACTAGGATAGAAGTGGTCCTTATCCTGGTAGGACGAGGCTATAACGGGCAAAATGTATGAATCAGGAATGACACACTCGGCCAAATATAAATCCAATTGAGCAGCTCTAAAGTTAGACTCTAATGAAACAAGAGGAGGCTCATTGCTCAAATCAGACTCAAAAACTTTCAGACTCAAAGTACTGTCTTTCGGAAGAGACTCAGGTTTGGTTGCAACCCTAAGATCCATGGGTTCCGTTTTACTTAAATAAGGTGATAAATTCGATTGACTTACTTCCAACTCGAGATTATCTAAGTCGCCATCAGAATTATCCAGAATTAAATCAGAATTATCCAAAACTAAATCGGAATTATCAAAATTATCCGGAGTCATCTCAGTATGTGTTACAACTAAATCAGGATCTTCCAAATTTAAATTCAAAGTGTTCGAAGTCCGATTGGCTCCTTTCGAGATCACATTGCTATCATCCGAGCATACTTTGTCCAAAGGCTTATCCTCGAGGAGACTAGGATCGGGGTGGGTTAAGGTGTCGACGTTTAAAGATCCTAGCTTTCCTAGTTCAAGGTTTAAGTCATTCAGGGAGTCTGATTCAATTACTTTTGCTCCATCCTCAAAGAAGTTTTCATTATCCTTAATATCATTAGCATCCACGAAATGGATGCACTCAATTTTAGGTTTAGGTGACCTTTTCTTTTTAAAGCATTTCTCTATTAAAATTACGCTTGCAGGATCAAGGATTGGGGAGGCTAAAGGTTGATTGGGATGGCTAGTAGTAGGTCCAAGTGGGGAGTCATAAGAAATTGGTCCAACAGAAAACTCAGTAGAGGGTCGGCCATCAAGGTTAGGTGAAAACCTATAGGGTGGGGCAGCGACCCGGATGTTACTAATGGGTGGGTGGTCTTGACCACAGTAAGGTCCACGGGTTGTCCCAACAAAAGAGGTAGGGTGTCGCCCTAGATGACGATCACTAGTAGAGGGTCGGTATTTCAAATTAAGTTCTCGTCTCATGTCTTTCCAAGTAAGGTACTCACCGCGAGACTCTCTATGATCTTCCAATTTTATCCAAAATTGAAGAGCTCGACCTTTAAGGTGAGACTTATCGATGCTAATCTGGTGGGACTCAGGGACATGACATGATTCAAAATATTCCTCTAGTTGTCTAACCCATTCCCTAAGGTAGTGAGGGTCCGAAGAACCATCAAAGGTAGGCAGACGATATGGTGACTCTAAGTGAGGTCGAGGAGGCCTAAGCTCAGGTCTCGGGTGATAAGCTGAGTGGGGCATGTAATTGGAGTGGGGATAGTCAATGGGTTTCTCCGTCATAATTCTAGTCATATTGTCCACTAGGTTAACGATGTCATCTAAACTCTTTTGGAGACTTATCGGGTCCATTGAAAAGTGCTAAGATGCTTAAGGAAGAATGGGCGTAAGAGACATCATTTAGACACTAAGTTAAGCTCACTTAGACTCACTACAGGGTGCAGAAAAAGTTTGGACAGCAAGCTAAGCTAGTGGGTTAAGTAGCCTAGGCACTTAGGGAGGTTGTTAGGTTGAGGACAGCACCCAAACGCTTAAGAAACTAGCCTAGATTTCACTAGATGTGTGCAGGAAAGATGTGGACAGCAAACTACAACAAGGCATAAAGTTATCTAAGTGTTTAGGCAGGATTTTAGGATGTGGACAGCACCTAAACACTAGGTTAGGTTCACCTAACAGCAGGTAAACGATGCAGAAATTTCCTGGACAGCACACTACAAGGCTTGAATAAATGCGTTAAGTGTTGGGTTAGGTGTCTAGAGTGTGGACAGCACTTAGGTACATGAAATGCTAACCTAAAACTCACTAAATGCATGCAGGAATTGTAAAGACAGCAATGTAAACAGTGAATAAAATTTAGATATGCGATGATATGCATGCAAAAATTAAATTATAACACAAGGCTAGACCCTAGGATGTTTTTCTAACATGTCGTGCATGCCTATCATGCTCTGATACCAAATATGATGTGAAACGTACAGGCAAGGATGAGTGAATTAAGGAGTTTGCACGCTTAATATTTAGAGCACAATAATTAAATATTTAAAGTGATTTCAAACGGCTAAGTAAAACCAAAGAGCGGTAAAATAAAAGCTTAGGCCGAAATGCGTAAAAGTGGAGATCAGAAAACAATCAAGTTAATCTAATGTTTCATACATGAGAGGTGTTCATCGATAATCCCTAAACTAACAATGAGTTTAGTCACTAAGAGACGCCCATCACTCAACTCTTTCAACTTCTAGGCGTTAGCGGAGAGAATGGCATGAACCTTCATGAATCACTTGTAAACCACAATTGAGTAGTGATTAAGAGATTAAAGATTTGGAGGAGAGTTTACCCAAATAATCGGAAGATACGAAGTTCAGGATGCTATAGGGAGGCTTGGAAGGAAGTAGGTGGCATCCATGAACCTTCTTGAAAGCGTGGTCAACAATTTGAAATGTCCGGGCAGCGTTTGAAGACCTTTCACTTGACTGGACAGCAAGATACAGGTGCAGATGTTCCCTGGACAGCAAACTGCACTGTTGGAAATAACTTGGGCAACATGCGGGAGTTGCCGGACTGTTGGGCAGCAAGGGAAGCTAGCTGAAATTCCTTCTGGACAGCAAAATATGAAATCCTGGACGTTGGGATAGCAAAAGAACTTGCTGTGGCTCTCTGGACAACTCCTCGTGGATGAACAGAGGTTGGATAACAGCCGGGAAGTGGTGCAGAAATACAAAACAGCAGCAGTTTTGATCTTGGACAGCAGTTTTTCTGAGGCTGGAGTTCAGGACAGCAGCAATTTTGAGTCAAGGGAGTCTTGGACAGCAGTTGGGGATCCTTCTAAGCGGCTGGGAAGCAAGTTGTTTGGCTGAGAAAATCTGGACAGCACACGTTGGGCAACAATGGGAAAATTCTGGCAGTTGCACAGTGAAATTTCCTTTGCTGGAATTCCAGGGCAGCAAGGTAACGTCCAGGAATTAATGCAGGAGTTTATCCAGCAGTTTTGATACAAAATTTCGGACAATGAGGGAAAACGTGATAGGGAACCTGAAAAAAATTTCAGGTTTTCAAAAAGACGATGGGAATTGAATTAGAATTCAAACTAATTCCAAATTGGGTCCACTAGGGGGGCGGTTGCTGTAGGAGGGGATTAATGGGTATTAATTGCGGAATTTAGGTTTAATTGGAGAGAGAAATGCTTCCATCCAAATCTGAAAATAATTTCAGATTTTGAATAGAATAGGAGGGAAAATAATGAGTCCTCTCTAAATTGAATTTAGATTGGATTCAAAATTTGAAAACTTTTCTTAATTGGATTTTGCAAATAAGGAAAGTTTTTGAATTTCAAAATTTGAATTTCAAAATTTCCTAACTCCTTTCTTTATTGCAAGAGCCAATTTAGGGAGTCATTATGACAATTAAAATTATCATAATGATTTGAGGTGTGGGTGGGGCCGGCGGTCAAGAGGGAAGAGGTGGGTTTGGCTTTGGGTGGAGGTGGCTAGGGAATTCGGTGGGGAGTTGGGAATAGGCCGGTGGTGGGGGTTTTGGGAAGAATTCGGTGAATGATATCCAAGCAAACAGTGGCGGTGGAATTTGGGGAGGGAGGTGGAGGAAGTAGGGGAGAAAGGAGATAGAAAAAAAAATATAAATAAGATAAAAGTAAACTAACGAACTCACAAAGAGATCGTAAGAACCGCGAACCTTGGACTCTTCCAAAGGTTGACGGGTATTGCGGTCACCCTCCTCGTGTTTCTCCTCTCATAAACTCACTAAGAGATCAATAACATAAAGAAATTTCATTATCAATTCCTCATCCCAAAATACAAAACAACTAGCCTATAAATAGGCCTCATGAAAAGAAAAGAAATAAAAGACTAAAATGCCCTTTGGGCTACAATACTACATGACCACCCGTAAGGGTATAAAGGGAAAAACAATAATATGAAATAAACTAGTACATATAAATAAATAACTCAAGATCGTAGCCGTTGATCTTCGATGTCCTCATCAGAAACCTTCCTAAACAATTAAACATGATTTAAGAAACTTTTTAAACAATTAAATACATTTTAGGAAACATTCCCAAACAATTAAATACTTCCTAAATAGTATAAATACAATCAGGAAACTTTTCTAAACAACTCCCCCCTTGATTAGGAATATTCCTAAATAATGTCACTTAATTAGGAACCTTCCTAAATATCTTCCCCTAGGCCCCACAAGGTGCCCCCCCCCCCCCCCCCCCCCCCCCCCCGGCGTATCAATACTTCCCTCCCAAAGAGCCAACTTATCATCTATTTTAACAACAAAATCTGCTTCCTGTGAGAACCACTTAGCACATGATCCAATTCTATATCCTTCATTATCTGCTTGTGCTTCTCTCTAAAGAATATACCATCTTTCAACAATTTAACATCTTTAACAATGCCTTCACTTTTTATCCACTTGCTCTAGTCATCCCAATCATTAACTTTTTTTCCGCTCAAAGCTAGAAAGGTTAACAAGAAATACAACAACAACAACAACATCAAGCCTTTATCCCACTACGTGGGGTCGGCTACAAGAAATCACATGGCAAGAAATGGTGCAAAAAAATAGATGGCAACAAGGAATCACATGGATGCAGTAAGAAGCATAAAGGTTGTTGAATTAGTAGTTGTAGCTCCATAGATCTGATAAACAATTAGCGGTAGCATAAGTTACAAACCCTTTGTAAAATGACTTCTATAGTGCATCCTATAGTTCTCTGCAAACTTTACATGTCACTCAACGAATCCTCGTCCAGTAGCTTTGGCCAATGGAATCCCGATCAAATCTTGATTAGGGTTAATAATTGGAACTGTAGATGGGGTTTTGGATCACATCTTTATAAGTTTTCAACAGCATCTCGATTATTTTCTTCAGCATATCTTCCAAATTTTCAAGCCTTCCTTCCATCACTGAAATGCATTCCTTCATCGATCCCACATCCGCTCATAGTTGCCCTACTTTTCCTTCCAACTTATTCTTCCAACGCCTCAACTCTTCTTCTGGCCATCAGTACTCAGATCACGGATTTAACAGCAAAAATCGGTCACTTCGACGCAAATCTAGCCTACAAACAGCAAAATTCAGCAAACGGAGAGCAAAACCTCGGCAGAAATCAGTCAAGAAAGTTGATATTTCGATGTATGACACCGCTCTGATACCAATTTGATACACCTTGGAAGCAAAAACAGCAAACAATAAAATAAAAACTATAGTAAAACAAAAACGGTGGCTGATATTTCTTCAATAAAAGAAAATAAGATACAGGTGATCTACAATTCGAGAGGTAGATCGGCTCTCCCAATCAACCTAGACGCCGCTAGAAAGCCCTCAAAGAAAAGAACTACAGCAAACACCAACAAAACTCATCAATAGCGTGAACCAAAAACCCTAGACGACTACTCCTTCAATAGCCCTAGAACACAATAACACAATTAAAACCTTCATAATCAGCATAAGCATAATTTAGGAAACCTTTCTAAATAAATGGAACCTTCCTAATCAACATAAACATAAAATTTAAGAAACCTTCCTAAATAACTAAACATGATTTAGGAAACCTTCCTAAACAATTAAATACTTCCTAAATAGTATAAACATAATTAGGAAACTTTTCTAAAGTACTCCCCACTTGATTAGGAACATTCTTAAATAATTTCCCTTAATTAGGAACTTTCCTAAATATTTTCCCCTGGATGTGGGTCTGATGTAGAACTATGAATGCTTTAAATGATTGATAAAAGAATTTGCACACTTTCAAGTAAGAGCAATAAAAATTAAAACGTTAGCCACTTAACAAAAATGGAAAACAAGAAAGGGGTGCCTTAGTTTAGGCCAAGTCACACAATAATAATTAGGATCACAAAACAATTAGAAACTTCAACATAAGTCCAATTACATCCCTAGATTAACAAGGAGATTGGATGCATAGAAATCCATCACTCATTTCCTACATTTACTAAGCTTTGGCATATAGCTTTGCACGATTCCTTATGCTTGATACACAACCTACAATCGAAGAAGATTAGGAAGGAAATTGAAGAGGGGGAAAGAGTTCACCCTTGTCTTGGCGGAACGGTGATTTGCCACTGAACGGTAGAAAGTTGTTCTTCAATGGCTTCCGAAAGAGTGAATATGATACGCTCCAAGTATTCCTCGACGGAATTATCTACCTCCAGGTTAACGTTGAAGAAAGGTGATCGGAGAATGTCGACGAAACCTTGTTCGTTGTAGACGAAGTCGGGGTCGAGTTCAGGATCGGCCATGCATAGGATACATAGTGTTGAAGTCTTGTTGGAGACGGCCTTTGCTGTCCTTGGCCATTCTCCTTGAGAGAAAGAAGTTTCTCCAAGGAATCCAAGTAGAAGAAGGGGTGATAGGGTGGCCGGCCAAGGTAGGGGCTTGGGGGAAACTTAGGTTCAGATTTTAGAGGTGTTAGGGTTATGAGAAGGCTAGCTAGGTTAGAGAGGGAGGTGGGGAAATATAGTTCAGTTTTTAAAGGGTGGAGGATGGAGGGAAATTAGGTAATTGTTTCGATAATTAATCCTCTAAATTTGGAAAGGATTTAAAGGGGACTTTAGAGAAAGAAAGAGAGGGGTTGGCGGGCGGGTAAGAGGTGAGAGGGCTTGAATTCTTTCCAATGGGAGAAGCTTTATGTTTGGAAAGTAATTAATTGGGGACAAGGAGGGCGGGGGGGTGCCGGTTGTATGATGGTGGGGGTAGGGGTTTGTGGAAGGGAATTTTATACTTAAGTGGGACACCCAAATTAAGGAAATGAATTTAATTCCAATCCAATTCAAAATTGATCTGGATTTGATTTAGAAACTTTCTTAAAATAGAACTTCGTATTTTAAAAAACAAATTAAAATTCAAATAGATTTGAATATGAATTAAATGAGCTACCTAAAATATAAAGGCCAAATTAGGAAGGGCTTTGATTGCATGCTTTGATGCGGGATTCAAGGGGGGGCGGTGGCTATGGTTAGAGGTGGGCCGCCGGTTTGGTATTTTGCGAGAGGGGTGGTTGATTGGGTGTAGAGGTGGTGGGTTCGGCCGAGAGGGGAGGAGGGAATTAGGTGGGTGGCGGCTTGGAGAGGTTGTGGTGGTTCTTGTTGGCCAGCAGTGAGGAGAGTTTGCTTGGGAGGGGCCGGCGGCTATGGGGTAAGAGAACCCTAGAGCGACGGCTAGGAGGGGAGGGAGAGAAGAAAGAACTATGAACCCGGACGCTTCTAAGGTTGGTGGGTGATCTGTTTACCACTCCTAGGGATTTCTCTCCAAAGCTCTCACAAAACACAAAGTTTCAAAAATTTCATTATAATTCTTCATTAGTGCTCTCAAAGGAGAGGAGGGACTTAATAGTCCAATACATGAAGGAAGGAAAAACAAAAGATAACATTGCCCCTAGGGCTTACATATGACAAGACCCTTAAGGGTAAAACGAAAAATACTAATAAAACAAATACATAATGCAAACAAATAAAACAAATACATATGATAAATCAAAAATAGATCAGCGCGATCGTGCCCGTAGATCGTCGGCCACGTCTCTGATATCCTTTTCATGATCTGATGTCCCCATCCGGGTCCCCCTGGCGTATCACATCCACTTTTAAGTTCATGGTGGCAAATTTCAAACCATATATGAAATTGTTGCTACTATATGCTAAGCATTAAGCTTCTAATGACTAGCCTTAATCTGAAGTTGTCTCATTACTAAGAGTGATAATTAAATATAGGGATATGCATTTACGAGAAACTTAAAATCAGATCATAAAGTCTTCAAAAAATCAAAGAAAAATGTCTAGATAATGTATTATCTTAAATAATGTATTATGATAATTTACCCAGAACATACTTAAAACTCTCTTAGCAGGGGTGCAAACTTTCAGGATCCACATTTACCAAATTTAAGGTAAATTTAAGAAGACAAAAGAGATCAAGGAGATCATTATCATCAATTTGGCATCATAACAAATTTCTCTACATCAACTGATATCAAGGCTCGTTTTCTACATAAGATAAAAAATTGAAAAGAATAAAAATGATAGTAGATTCAGAATCAACCCATGAATTGCTCATATTTCATTTCATTTCATGCAACTTTTTTTCAACCCAAACAAATCCTCAATGAAAAAGTGGAAGGAAAGTTCCCAAGATTTCATGAGCATGCATTTATGTGTATTTGCAGAGCAGAAGTTAGCATCTAAGAATCAGGGAATGCAGGTTAACAAAAATGATTAACAGATGAGTGCTTTGACTAATTGTTTGTCATAAATCAAATGTGCTTAACAAATAGTTTGATTAAGAAAACATGAAGGTAGAGGTTTATATCAAAATGAAAGAGCACAAAATAAAATGCAGAAAAAACTTTTGAAACGCTCCTTGACAATTGAGGGATTCTTTTGAAATGTTTTTTTTTTTTGATAAAAAAAAGAGGGTTAGCCGAGCAAGCCAACCCTATAAGATACATAAATTATGTCAGTCATATGTCTTGATAACCATACAGCGCCCATCAATTAAAAGATGTGCGTGGCATACATAGCCAACCGACCCTTTTAAATGTTCCTCAATATATATGCATGCGAATACCTGGCTAAATGAAAACGATACAAGGCGAGAATTCCCAAGCCATCTCAATCCCTTGATAATGCCATTGTGAGCAGAGAAACTAGCTGCAACTGCATTGGCTGAAACATCAATGATATCAATAGTCCCACTTTGTGTTCCTAAAGCAACAAGTGGAACAGCTGGTGCAGGACTGTTGCCCCCTCCTTTATGCACAGAATTAAAAAATCTCAGTAAGGAATGTAGTGATATTTCTTTTTCCAATAGAATAGGGAATTGAATCAATATTTAATTAAAGAGATTTTGAGAAAGAGTACTTACGAGCCAAAGTGGCAAGTAAAGAAGGTGAAGGCACAGACAAAGTCGTCACAGTAGATGAAAGAAGATGCAATTGACCAACCAAACCAATCTGCATGATGAAGTTAGGTATCAATAAAATACTGATAACAAGTTGTAATAACTGAACATGTTAAATGGAAGGAGCAACAAAATGCCATGAAACTAGCACCTTGATAATTATATCTTTGACAAATAATTGTCCCACTTATATAGTCCTAACATTTTGGGACAAGTTTCCTGAGTAGCATTGTGTTCATGAACGGAGAGATGCATTATTCATACTAATATAAAGCCTAAACAAACTAAATCAATTTGCTGCAAATGCATACCTTGTATTTATTTAAATCTAACTTACCACCTAATCAACAAGGTCAATAAATACAACATTTTGCCACCGATAGGAAAAAGAATGTTGTTTTTGCAGGCAATTTCATGCGAAACATAAAAGGAATTGTAGGGATTTAAAAATTTTGTTAAGCTTGCCAATTTTAAAAATAATGTTTCATAAGATTAGATTCTAGGATTTCTCAATTGTTATTTTGCTTTGGCATGCGGTTACAAAATAGATTATGATGTAGACAAAGCCCCCCTGATGGATGTTCGACTTCTGCTCCTGCCCCTTGGCTTCCCGGTTTCCCTGCTTGCTAGGATACTATTGCCTTTATTCAATTTTTTCTGATTTTTGTTCTGCCCGGGTTCATTAATCCTGTTTTTGCCACTTCATTTCCTCTGCCTGCCCGGTTCTTTCCCCCTAGCGCTGTCCGTTTGTTGGTTGTTTCCCGCGTGCCTCTTCGTGTGCTGCACCAGTCGTTGGTTTTTTGGTCTTTTGCCCCCCTCTGTTCTATTGGCTGGAGTGGGCAATTTTTTGGCTGTTTAGCTCCCTTTCTTCACCTATAAATAGGGGTTGTTTTGTGACATTTGAGAGGAGAATTTGGTGATGATTTTTGGAAAGAAAACCTGAGGGTTTCTTCTTTGATAGCTTGCAAGCTATGTACCCCTTTCTCTTCCCATCTCTATAAATTCGTCTCGGGCTTCTAATCTCTTTCTCCTCTCCGCAAGCTCCACCCCATCAGTATCTTTCTTCTCAAACAATCAATTAAAAGCTTTTAGGTGTTTTTATGTTCTAAGAATATTGTGTTTGTCATGTGAGTTGTATGTGTTGTCCGTTCTAATATAAAAGTCATATTTTTAGGGTGTCAGTGCATCGTGTTTCATGTTATGTCCTTTATTTCAAGCTTGTAATGTCAAATTTTATGTTTGTTAAAGTCATTTTGAAAGGAAGACGAATAGGTTTATATGCAATCTTAGTTTCCTTGAAATTTCGGTTGCATCAATTTGGTATTAGAACCTTCTAATCTCTTTCTTCTCTCTGCAAGCTCCACCCCATCAGTATCTTTCTTCTCAAACAATCAATTAAAAGCTTTTAGGTGCTTTTATGTTCTAAGAATATTGTGTTTGTCATGTGAGTTGTATGTGTTGTCCGTTCTAATATAAAAATCGTATTTTTAGGGTGTCATTGCATCGTGTTTCATGTTATGTCCTTTATTTCAAGCTTGTAATGTCAAATTTTATGTTTGTTAAAGTCATTTTGAAAGGAAGACGAATAGGTTTATATGCAATCTTAGTTTCCTTGAAATTTCGGTTGCATCAATTTGGTATTAGAACCTTCTAATCTCTTTCTTCTCTCTGCAAGCTCCACCCCATCAGTATCTTTCTTCTCTAAGAATCAATTAAAAGCTTTTAGGTGTTTTTATGTTCTAAGAATATTATTGTGTTTGTCACAAGGTTGTGAAAACCGGATCGGACAACGAACCGGAAGAATGAGAAGTTCATGGTTCGACCGGTTCGACCGGTCGAACCGATGTCGAACCGGATGACGTAATAAATAATAATATAACTAAATGTAATAAAATTAACATAATAATAATGACAAATTATTCTTAAAAATTTAATAATTCTAAGAATTTTTAGACAAAAAAATAAATAAAATTCATACATATATAATATATTACATAATTTTAAAATTAAATATAAATAATTATTATATTTATTTTATAGATTTAAATATAAATAATTACTAATTTAAAATTTAAATATAAATATCTTCAATCTTTGATGCTATCAAGAATTTATGTACTTTTTATTTTATTTGAACAATAGTATATTTTATTTTCTATTTTATTTTCGTTTCTTTTTTAACTATCCAATGATGGGAAAGCATCCAATGATCATGGTAGGTAGTGCATATGGCTTGGTAGACCTTTGGTTTGTTGGCTCGATTGGTCCCTAGCTGCTGGTGGTTCACGGGTTGGCTGTTTTGGAGCATTCGATTTTGAGCTTGTTCTCTAAGTTGTTTGAGCTGAACTTTAGTAGCTCTTTAATTCTCAAAATGTACCTCATTATGAAGTTTACTTTTGGAGTGGCCTTGTCCCTTCCCCTTCCCCTTTTCTTCTTGTCTCTTGGGATTCCGTGGCTTGTATTTAATGGGGGCTGAATTCTATGCTTTGAATTCATTATGGGGTGCTGATTTTTGTGCTTTACCTTTTGGGATCTCACGGTTGGCTCCTTATTCCGTGTCCGCCCCTCGTTTCCCATGGCTGTGGCTCTCGGTCCGTGTGGTTCCGTCGTCTCCCGTGGCCGTCTCCTTGGTTCCTGATTTGGGAGTTTATCCGTGAGCTTTGGGGGAAGTTTTCTATGCCTATTATGCTTTGGTTCTAATGGAAATTAAAGACATGTGACTCTTGGTATTCCTCTCTCTTGCCTATAAATATGAGAAAATGTTGTGAAGGAAGTTAGTTGATATTTGTGAGCATATTTGCTATTAACCTGCGGGTTTATTCGGAAATCCTGCGGGCTCTTTCCAACCTTCTTTTCTCATCCCCTCTGGAAATCCTGCGGGCTCTTTCCACCCTTTCTTCTCGGGCTTCTAATCTCTTCGTCTCTCCGCAAGTGCCACTCCATCTGTATCCTTCTTCTCAACAGTGAAGCAACTTTAGGGTGTCGTGTCTTGGTTGATTTGAAAGCATTTGGGACAGTCTTGCATTGGTGGACCATCAGTTTGCTAGTTCTATGCACTTTACTTATTTATCCTACAAATTCGATGCATGTGAGGAACCCGCTCTGACGGTTGTCTGAGGATAGCGTTTTTTTATTTCTTTAAAATCTCCTAGTATCTTTTGTTGTGTTTGTCAAGTTTTGGGTCGTTTGCGTTTATTTAATAAAATATATTTTAAGTTCTACTCATTGTGTCAGTTTTCTTCTTGTGTGTCTTTTGTGATCAAGAGATATAGGTTCCCTATATCCCTTGTCTACATCAATTTGGTATCAGAGCAAGTTCGTCTTTTTTTTTGTTTGTAGGAGTCTTTCTCTTTCGTGTCAAAAAAAAAATGGCTAATGAACAAGGGGATTGGCAACAAGTGATGCAACAATTAAATGATTTGCAACATCAAATTAATACGGTAGCTGAGGCCATTGCTAATCTAAATGTCAATCAAGCTAACACTAATCCTAGTATTATATCTTCTGGGAGTGAAGAGGAAAAACCTAAAAATCGAAATAGGCGACAAAGAAATTGGGATCATGGAATTAAAATCGACGTTCATAATTTTGAAGGAAAATTGCAACCTGAACAATTCATAGAATGGGTAGAAAAAATGGATCAGTTTTTTGAATGGAAAGAAATTCCGGACAATCGAAAAGTTAAATTTGCAAGTTTGAAACTAACGGGACATGCATTAACGTGATGGAAAAATTTACAAAACAACAGATTAAGAAGAGGCAAAGAAAAAATTCAAACATGGGATAGAATGAAAGAAAAGATGAAAGGAAAATTTTTACCTTCTGATCACTCGAGAACTATTTTTCAGGAGTTTAACAATTTGCGTCAAGGTAATCAGACTGTAGAAGAATACACTGAAAACTTTTACAAGTTGCAAGCTAGAAATGATTTGGATGAGTCTGAAGAGAAAACTGTAACGAGATATCTCAATTGGCTAAAATGGACAATTCAAGATCAACTCAATTTACATCATGTGGTTAAATTAGATGAAGCTTATCGAATGTCTTTGAAAATTGGAAAACAACATTTGAGGGGAAGCAGTAAAATCACTGAAACATATAAACGAAGGCAAACGAGTGGGTCTAAAACTCAAACTTCTGTGGGGATTTCGAGTGCAAAAGTTAAAACTGTTGAAAGTCAAAATCAAGAAAAAGGAAAAGGGGTAGCAGGAAATAAACCATCTGAACAATCTAAGCAAATTGGGCCTTGTTACAAATGTGGGTTATATGGTCACTTGTCAGCTACTTGCAGAAAGAATAATCCTCCACGAACCAATTTCATAGAAGGAGAAAATGAAATGAAAGAAGAGGAAGAAAATGAAATAGAATCTGAAAATGAAGCTGAGTTAGAAAAATTTGACTTAGAAGGTGATGAAGGAGAACCATTGTTAGTAATTCGACAAGTCTTAACTGCTCAAACTGAAAAGGAAGATAAATGGAACATTTTTAGAACTACCTGTACTGTTGAAAGAAAAGTTTGCACTTTAATGATTGATAGTGGAAGTTCAGGGAACTTTGTATCACAACATATGGTGAAGAAACTAAAGCTGAAAACGAAACCTCTTGATAAGTCGTATAAAATCTCTTGGTTTAAAGAGGGAAGTGAGGTTCCTATAAATAAACAATGCATTGTGAACTTAACAATTGGAGGAACTTATAAAGATCAAATTGTTTGTGATGTTGTGCCTTTGGAAGTATGTCACATCCTTTTAGGTCGTCCCTGACAGTATGATCATAAAATCATCCACAATGGAGAAAAGAATACATATTCTTTCATTAAAGATAACAAAGAATTCACACTCTTTCCACAAAAAAACATTCCTGATCCGGTAACAAAGAACAAGAAATTTGTCAAGTCTTTCACTTCTGAATTGCTTTTGAACACAAACGAGTTAACAAAATCTGATGTGATATATCTGTTATTTGGATTAGAGTCTGATTTAGATTTTGAGATTCCTAAGGAAATACAACCATTGCTTAATGAATTTTCTGATTTGATACTTGATGAATTACCAGCTGGATTACCCCCGATGAGAGACATTCAACATCATATTGATTTGATTCCTGGAGCTACATTACCTAATCGTTCAAATTATAGAATGAGTCCAAATGAACATCAAGAACTTTCTAAACAGGTATCTGAACTGCTGGAAAAATGTTTAATCCAAGAAAGTCTGAGTCCTTGTTCTGTGCCTGCTTTACTTACTCCTAAAAAAGATGGAACTTGGAGAATGTGCGTAGATAGTCGAGCTATAAACAAAATAACCATCAAATACCGATTTCCAATTCCTAGACTGGATGACATGCTGGATATGTTAAGTAGTGCTAAAATTTTCTCAAAAATTGATTTGAAAAATGGGTATCATCAAATAAGAATTAGACCTGGAGATGAATGAAAAACTGCTTTTAAAACCAAAGAGGGCTTATATGAATGGCTTGTTATTCCTTTTGGTTTGTCTAACGCTCCGAGTACTTTCATGCGAACAATGAATCATATTTTACGATCTTTTATTGGAAGTTTGTGGTAGTATATTTGATGATATTCTGATTTATAGCATTTATCCATCTGAACACCTTTTTCATGTTAAAGAGATTCTGAAAACTATGAGAGAACAGAAGATGTGCATCAATTTAAAAAAATGCTCTTTTATGACTTCGAGTTTGACATTTTTGGGTTACATTATATCTGTTAAAGGAATCAAAGTAGATCCTGTGAAGATCGAAGCAATAAAAAGTTGGTCTGTTCCTAAGAATATCAGAGAGGTAAGAGGATTTCATGGGTTAGCATCTTTTTATCGTAGATTTGTTAAGAACTTCAGTACTGTTATTGCTCCTATCACTGACTGTTTGAAAAAAGAAACTTTTAAATGGACTCCCGAGGCAGACACTACTTTTCAATTGATCAAATCAAAAATGAGTCAAACTCCTATTCTTAGCTTACCAAATTTTGAAAAAGTTTTTGAAGTTGATTGCGATGCTTCACATGTTGGTATTGGTGCTGTTTTAAGTCAAGAAGGAAAGCCTATTGCATATTTTAGTGAAAAGCTAAATGATGTTCGATCTCGATATTCTACTTATGACTTGGAATTTTATGTCATTGTTCAAGCTTTGAAATTTTGGAGATACTATCTGATTTAACGAGAATTTATTTTGAATACTGATCACGAGGCTTTACGATTTTTGGGATCACAAAAAAATCTGAACAAAAGACACGCCAAATGGGTTTCTTTTTTACAAGAATACACTTTTCATATCAAACATAAAACTGGAGTTTTGAATAAAGTTGCTGATGCTTTAAGCCGAAGATCTCATTTGTTGATAATTGTTTTTCCGACTGTTACTTCTTTTGATTTTTTGAAAGACACTTATGCAAATGATTCTGATTTTAAAATAATTTGGGATGCTTGTTGTGCTTCTGGAACTGACCCTTCTGCTCAATTTGTATACAGCAAAGTTTCTTATTTAAAGGAACTAGACTTTGCATATCAAAAAGTTCTTTGAGAGAACAACTTATGAAAGAATTGCATATGGAGGTTTGGGAGGACATTTTGGGCAAGGAAAAACAATTGCTTTAGTTGAAGAAAAGTATTTCTGGCCCCACATGAGAAAAGACATTGCTAAACTTGTTAAACAATGTAAAGTATGTCAAGCTTTTAAAGGAACTACACAAAATTCTGGTTTGTATACTCCTCTGCCTATTCCAAACAAACCTTGGGAAGATATTTCTATGGATTTTGTTTTAGGCTTACCAGTTATTTTTCGAAAATATGACTCTGTTTTTGTGGTAGTAGATCGATTCAGTAAAATGGCACATTTTATTCCTTGCAAGAAAACTTCTGATGCTTCTCATATTGCTGATTTATTTTTTAAAGAAGTTGTTCGTTTGCATGGTATTCCTCGAACTTTTACTTCTGATCGTGACACTAGGTTTTTAAGTAATTTTTGAAGAACTCTGTGGGCAAAACTAGGGACTACTCTTCAATTTAGCAGTGCCTATCATCCTCAAACCGATGGGCAAACTGAGGTATAAATCGAAGCTTGGGAAATTTGTTAAGATGCCTTGCTGGAGAAAAACCATCTCAATGGGATTTAGTGTTGCCACAAGCTGAGTTTGCATATAATAATTATGTTAATCGTTCTACTGGCAAAACTCCATTTGAAATTATTTATGGGCAACCTATTCCTCACATTCTGGATAGAAATTCTTTATCTCTTCCTAAAAAAACTAGTGTTGAGGCTTTTGAAACATTTGATCATATAAAAACTGTCCAACAACAGGTTTTGAAAAACTTAAAAAGGTTACTGCTAAATATAAGACTGAGGCTGATAAACATCGAAAAGAAGCAAATTTCAATAAAGGTGACTTAGTGATGGCTTACTTTTGTCGCCAAAGGTTTCCTGTTGGCACTTTTAAAAAGTTAAGCAGAAAGAAATTTGGTCCATTTCGTGTGATTAAAAAATTATGTGCTAATGCCTATTTGCTAGATTTACCAGATACTGTTGGCACTTCACCTGTTTTTAATGTTTCTGACCTGTCTTTGTATGAAGGAGATTCTGACGATTTTGTAGAAATTGAAACTTTACCACTCTCTGCTCCTTTGGTAAAGTCTGAAGATCAAATCGAAGATGTTATTGATGTGAAGGGTATTCAAACGAGGAATGGAGAGTACAAAAAGTTTTTGGTCAAATGGAGCAATCGGCCAATGACTGACTGTACCTGGATTGATGCTGCTGATCTAAAAAAGAAAAACTTGGAGCTTTATGAACGAGTTGCTGATACGTTCTCATCAGGAGATGAGAATTTTCCACCAGGGGAGAATTGATGGTATCAAAAATTTATGTACTTTTTATTTTATTTGAACAATAGTATATTTTCTTTTCTTTTCTTTTTTAGCTATCCAATGATGGGAAAGCATCCAATGATCATGGTAGATAGTGCATATGGCTTGGTAGACCTTTGGTTTGCTGGCAAGATTGGTCCCTAGTTGCTGGTGGTTCACGGGTTGGCTGTTTTGGAGCATTCGGTTTTGAGCTTGTTCTCCAAGTTGCTTGAGCTGAAGTTTAGTAGCTCTTTAATTCTCAAAAGGTACCTCATTATGAAGTTTACTTTTGGAGTGGCCTTGTCCCTTCCCCTTCCCCTTTTCTTCTTGTCTCTTGGGATTCTGTGGCTTGTATTTAATGGGGGCTGAATTCTATGCTTTGAATTCATAATGGGGTGCTGATTTTTGTGCTTTACCTCTTGGGATCTCACGGCTGGCTCCTTGTTCCGTGTCCGCCCCTCGTTTCCCGTGGCTGTGGCTCTCGGTTCGTGTGGTTCCCTCGTCTCCCGTGGCTGTCTCCTTGGTTCCTGGTTTGGGAGTTTATCCGTGAGCTTTGGGGGAAGTTTTCTATGCCTATTATGCTTTGGTTCTAATGGAAATTAAAGACATGTGACTCTTGGTATTCCTCTCTCTTGCCTATAAATATGAGAAAATGTTGTGAAGTTAGTTGATATTTGTGAGCATATTTGCTATTAACCTGCGGGTTTATTCGGAAATCCTGCGGGCTCTTTCCAACCTTCTTTTCTCATCCCCTCCGGAAATCCTGCGGGCTCTTTCCACCCTTTCTTCTCTGGCTTCTAATCTCTTCGTCTCTTCTCAAGTACCACTCCATCTGTATCATTCTTCTCAACAGTGAAGCAACTTTAGGGTGTCGTGTCTTGGTTGATTTGGAAGCATTTGGGACAGTCTTGCAGTGGTGGACCATCGGTTTGCTAGTTCTATGCACTTTACTTATTTATCCTACAAATTCGATGCATGTGAGGAACCCGCTCTGACGGTTGTCTGAGGATAGAGTTTTTTTTATTTCTTTAAAATCTCCTAGTATCTTTTGTTGTGTTTGTCAAGGTTTAGGTCGTTTGCGTTTATTTAAAAAAATTTGTTTTAAATTCTACTCATTGTGTCAGTTTTCTTCTTGTGTGTCTTTTGTGATCAAGAGATATAGGTTCCCTATATCCCTTGTCTACATCAATCTTCGATTTTAATTTATATTTAATAAAAATTTAGTTTATATAAAAATATATAAATTTAATATAAATAATTGTTTTATGTTATATATTTAAGCATAATTTACATAAATAAATTATATAAAAATTTTACATTATAAAACTATATTTATAATGTCATACAATATTATTTTTTAAGATTCTTATTTTTCTATCATTTAATTTCACATTTAGAAAAAGTTTTAGAACTTTAAAAATTATAAATAATTATTTTTATTTAAATAATTATAAATATATAATTAATAATAAATTTAAGAAGTTTAGAAATTATTATAATGATTTTTAATTTGAATATTCTACAAAAACAATTTCCAACAATATCTCATTCAAAAAAGTCACATACACACATTGTTGAATGTTGAAACAAAAAACAACTAGTTGTTTAGTCCCACATTACTTGGGAGTTTTATGTTATGTTGTTTATATACCTTTCTTTGTACCCATGAGTTAAAAGCTCTTATGGTATTATGGCATCATGTAAGCTAGATAATTTATATTTAATTTAGTATATAATATAATAAAATTTTTTGAATCATTTTAATTAAATAAAATATATGATATTTTAAATTAATTTAATATTTAATTAAATATTTTATATAAAAAAAATATTTAAATATATTATTAGTTGAACCGGCCGGTTCTTAAGAAACAAACCGGTTCAACGGTCGGCCGGTTCAACCGGCGGTTCAAACCGGCTTTGACCGGTTCGTTGTCAGCCCGGTTCTTAGGGAAGACCGAACCGGCCGTAAGACCGGTTCACGGTTGAACCGGTCGAACCGGCCAGTCCGGTCTGGTTTTCAAAACCATGGTTTGTCATGTGAGTTGTATGTGTTGTTCGTTCTAATATAAAAGTCGTAATTTTAGGGTGTCATTGCATCGTGTTTCATTTTATGTCCTTTATTTCAAGCTTGTAATGTCAAATTTTATGTTTGTTAAAGTCATTTTGAAAGGAAGACGAATAGGTTTATATGCAATCTTAGTTTCCTTGAAATTTCGGTTGCATCAATTTGGTATTAGAACCTAGGTTTTTGTGTCTTCCTTTCAAAAACGACAAAAATTATCACAATAAATAAGATACAAAACCTAATAATAAGAAATAAAAAGGAACTTCTTCAACACAAAGCCTAGCTTTATAAAATTCAACATAAAATGTACTAGTGTACGGTAAATTACGAGAAGAGAAAGAAACATCTTCAAGCCCAATTGAAGCAAGAAAGAGAAAGGATTCAGAGAAAATTTGCAGCCTTAATTTCAAAATTGGATAAGGCTCCCTCGGTACATCATGGAGGTTCTGAAGTCATCTCATCAGGAGATGAGAACTCTCAACCAGGGGAGATTTAATGTAAGCAAGCCGTACCCCCCTGCTTTGGATTGTTCAGTTCCTGCTCCCTGCTTGGCTGTTCGGTTCCTCTGCAAGTCCCGATTCCCCCCCCCCCCCGGGTGATATCCGTTCGTTGGTTGTTTCCCGCATGCCCCTTCGTGTGCTACTCCAGCGGCTGTCTTTTGATCTTTTGCCTCCCTTTGTCTTATTGGTTTGAGTGGGCGGCTATTTGGCTATTTAGTTCCCTTTCTTCACCTATATATTAGGTCTATTTTGTGACTGTTTTAGGTAAGATTATGGATGATTTTTAGAAAGGAAACCTAAAGGTTCTTCTTTGATAGCTTGTGAGCTATGTCCCCCTTTCTCTTCTCCTCTCTATAGCTTCATCTCGGACTTCTTATTTATTTCTTCTCTCCGCAAGTGTCCATCCCATTTGTATCTTTCTTCACAATCAATGAAAATATTTTAGATGTTTTTATGTTCTAAGAATATTATGTTTGTCGTGTGAGTTGTGTGTGTTGTCCGTTCTAATATAAAAGTCGTATTTTTAGGTGTCATTGCATCGTGTTTCATGTTATGTCCTTTATTTCAAGCTTGTAATGTCAAATTTTATGTTTGTTAAAGTTATTTTGAAAGGAAGACGAATAGTTTTATATGCAATATTAGTTTCCTTGAAATTTTGGTTGCATCAATTTGGTATCAAAGCTTAGATTTTTGTTGAGCCTTCCTTTCTTTTCTTTAAGCTTTTAAGAAAAATGGAAAATCTTGATGTAATTGAGTCTGAAGTTTGAGAAAGTAAGCCATATGATCTTAAAGAAACTATTCCTAAGAGCCGATGGATCCCGCCGCAAGGAAGTTCTAACAATCCCATCCAGAATAAGTTGTATAAAATTCAATATCAAATGTACTTGTGCACAGAAAAATGTGAAAAGAGAAAGCAAATTCTTCAAGACCAATTTAGGCAAGAAAAAGAACTGATCCAGAGAAAGTAAGCGGTCTTGATTCAAGAATTGGATGTGGCACCTTCAACTCGTCAAGAAAGTTTTAAAGCCATCTCATCAGGGGATGAGAACTCTCAACCAGGGGAAAATTGATGTAGGCAAAGCCCCCCTGATGGTTGTTCGACTTCTGCTCCTGCCCCTTGGCTTCCCGGTGTCTCTGCCTGTTGGGATTCTATTGCCTTTTTCAATTTTGTTCCTGATTTTTGTGCTGCTCGGATTCATTTCCCTTGTTTTTGTCTCTTCGTTTCCTCTGCCAGCCCGATTCTTCCGTCTAGCGCTGTCCGTTCGTTGGTTGTGTCCCGCGTGCCTCTTCATGTGCTACTCCAGCCGTTGGTCTTTTGGTCTTTTGCCTCCCCCTTTTCTATTCGCAGGAGTGGGCGATTGTTTGGCTGCTTGGCTCCCTTTCTTCATCTATAAATAGGGGTTGTTTTATGACATTTGAGAGGAGAATTCGGTGATGAATTTTGGAAAGAAACCCTGAGGGTTTCTTCTTTGATGGCTTGCGAGCTATGTACCCCTTTCTCTTCCCCTCTCTATAAATTTGTCTAGGGTTTCTAATCTATTTCTTCTCTCCGCAAGTTCCACCCCATCAGTATCTTTCTTCTCAAACAATTAATTAAAAGCTTTTAGGTATTTTTATGTTCTAAGAATATTGTATTTGTCGTGTGAGTTGTATGTGTTGTCCGTTCTAATATAAAAGTCGTATTTTTATGGTGTCATTGCATCGTGTTTCATGTAATGTCCTTTCTTTCAAGCTTGTAATGTCAAATTTTATGTTTGTTAAAGTCATTTTGGAATGAAGATGAATAGTTTTATATGCAATCTTAGTTTCCTTGAAATTTTGGTTGCATCAGATTAGAAGGGCAATTTAAAATAAAAACAAAATTATAATAAAGCTAGATGCGCAAGTAACAGAAATTTACCGGTTAACAATTAGAAAATTCACTCTGAGTTCCCCTCACTCACACTCTTGAGAGCTATTTAGCGGAGGAATAATTTCAGCAAACTTAATGACGCCACCAAAAGGTAGAAGATGCCTGCAGTATTGCCCAACGAAATCTGAAGGGGAAGAAGTCGGTGGATGTTGGAGAACTTGCCACTGTCCGGAGGATTGATGCTCATAGATGGAGGTCGTCAAAGTGAATAGGATCTGATCGATGTAATCTTCGACGGTGTAGTCGATCTCCAAGTTGATGTCAAAGAAGGGTGATCTCAACACATCTACTAGTCCTTGATGATCGTATATGAACCCATAGTCTTGTTCAGGATCGGCCATTCATGGGGAAGTAGGCCGGGGTTGTGTATCTTCTTCCTTTGATGGTGTATGAAGCAAGGGAGAAGAGATGGAGAGGAGGGAGAGGTTTGGGTGGTCGGCAAAGGCTAGGAGAGATGCCACTTTAATTTCAGATTTTAAGTTTAAGTTGGAGGGGAAATAAATTAAAATCTGGAATTTAATTTCAGATTTTAGAATTGGAAAGGAGAGAATAATTTTGAAATTTGAATCTCCCTTAATTGGGGAATATGTGGGGCGGCACACCATGAAAGGAGGGATTTGATTGAGAGAAAAAAGGGGAGGAATTAATTAAGAGAGAGTGGAATAGGGGGGCCAGCCAAAGGAGAGAGGGAAGGGAGTGTCTACATTCAATGAATGTGTCTGCATGCAATGAATGTGGAATTTGGAATTAAATCCAATTTAATTTCAGATTGGTAGCAATTAGGGGAGTTTCCAAAATAGGTTTAGAATTTAGGCCAATTAGGAAAGATTTTGGAATTCAAATTCATTTGAATTTGAATTAAGAAAATTTCCTAACTAGTAATGGGCTAAATTAGTAAAGTCTTAAAACAGGAAATTTAAATTTGAAATCAAGGGGATTGGGGTTCAACCGGCGGCTAGGGTTTGGGGAATAGGGTGGCCAGCAGCTATAGGAGGGGGAGGGTTTAGGGCTGGCAGCAATGGGGGGTTTTGAGGCTTTGATCGGCGACTATGGAGGAGGAGGACCTTGGGGCCGGCGGCTAGGGAAGGGGTTTTGGGGAGGCTTAGGCTGGCGGCTATGGGGAATTTTGGGGTCTTTGGCTGGCATGTAGTGGAGAAGGGGGAGGGGATTTGGAGAAAGAAAAGTGACCACGAGCCCGGACACTTCCTCCGGCTGGTGGGTGTTGCTTTGCCCTCACCTAGGGGCTTTACCTCTTTCTAGAGCTCTCAACACTAAAGGAATTAGAAGGCTGAAATTTCATTAAGCAATCATCATCAAATACAAAAGCTAGGGCCTTTATATATAGGCCTCAAAGAACAAAACAAAAAGAATAAATAGTCATCATGGCTACTACACGAACTAATCTTTCTCAGGGGTACAATGGTAAAAACTAGAACATAAATAAAGAAATACATAAAATGCATCACAAGTAAAGACTCCTAATCGTAGCTGTCGATCTACGATGTCTCCTCTGATAGACGCATCAGAATCTCCTGCTGATGTCCTCATCAAAATTACTGGCATGATCCTCTGTCAACGTTAAAATCTTTCTAATTAATGGCATCAAAAAGTCTTTTTGTTTTCTTCAACTATATGGATGATATTAACATCATCTGAGGGAGAAACAAGAAAGCTAGATATCTCTTGCAACAACTGTAAATGTAACAGCGGAAGCTTTTCTCAATTATTTGGTATTGGATTAAAAATCCTGCCCCTTATGCCGCATAGAAAACAGCAGCAGGTGTAAAATGTAAGGCTTTGTTAAATAATACAATGCCTGTCGTTTTCAAAACTCTACAGTACACAACAATGATTTACGCTGGGAGAGCACAATGGGAATTTTTCACCCTGTTCATCACCCCCTTCTAAGGATTCCCGTGGACATGAAAACTAAACATGCGAGTAGTTTATTCTGGGTAAGAGTACGGTGACTTCACATGGTATAACTATAAATGAAGCCTCAGTAAATGAAACCTTCTGTTTGTAGTCACGGTTTGGAAATCCCCTTTATTTTCAAGAATTGATTCTAGGGTGCTTCTCATATCATGTGAAATCCATTACATAAAGTTGTTCACCAAGTTGATAAAATGTATTTCAAAACTTTCTTAGCCTCAGTGATATTTAATCATTACTAATTCTTTGAATTTCCTCTATAGGACTAACCTATAGACAAGGTAATCCTTTTCCTTTTGCTTTCTTTATAAATTTTTTTTTCTTGAAATCTCACTAACCAAGTTCCTTGAAAAGGGCATTTCCACCCAAACGGTTCCCATTATCTTGCATGAATTAACTTTCCATTGACAAATATTTCAGGCTTTATTGCCCCAAGTCTCCAAAAGGGAGGTCAGGTACAAACAAATAGATTCACTCTTTTGTTAACCAGAACATGCATAAAAATATTAAATAGGCATCCTTTAATAATCTACATCAAAGAAAGATCAGCTTTCATATTTTAAAATCTACCTATTTATTCTGGGACTACTTCCGGTTGGCTGCTTTTTTTCTATATCTTGTGGCACAAGAGCATAACAATTAGGTTATTTACATAGACAATTATTATGTAAGGCTCATGCCAAAGTAAAGCTTCAGCAAGTTTGGCACAATTCAGAAATGAAACTTTTCACTTCAAAGTCTGACAGGAAGTGCTTTTAGAAATTTAGGAAAAGCCTTGGCTGAAATCTCATTTCAACAATTTCAGAAAACCAACGAAAAGAAATTCAAGAATAGAACACACAAGAACACTTTTTTAATGAAATTTTTATGAAAGAAAAGACATAATACAAGTGGATCTAAAATTGTAGAGGAAGATCCAGCTCTCCCAAATCTCTAGCCATCGGCTAGAGCCCAAACACCCTAAGAATAATTTAATTTCAACAAACAACACATACCCCTAACCCTACTAAAATCACCTACTTAAACCAAACAATAAACAACAAATACCCAAATAGCCCTCCCTTAATTCTCTCATATTTCCTAAATTATTTCCCTCCCAAATAAGACCCTAAATTTGCCCTCTTAAGATAGGAAACATTTCCTAATTAATCAGCCCCAAATCTGCCCTCTTCAATCAAAAAATATTTCATAATTAATCAGCCCCCAAAGTTGTCTTCTTTAATTAGAAAACATTTTCTAATTAATCCCCTCTAAATCAGCCCTCAAATATGCTATCTTCAATTAGGAAATGTCTCCTAATTGATCCCCATTGATTAAGAACCTTCCTAAAAAGCTCCCTCTTGATTAGGAAACTTCATAATTCCCTCTCAATCAACTAAGTCGGTCCATTAATACTCCCGTCCCAAAATGTTGCATGGTCCTCAAGGTGAAACGAATGAAACTGTTGTTGAAGCACTTCACTAATAGAATTGAACTAAAAAATGGACTGGCACTGAGTCGAATAATCCCTGCCTCCAACATTTCCCAGATCAATATCTCGACTCATCCTTCTAAATTTGGGAATAACGGTACGGATGAACACTTATAGGTGAGGCTGCTTCCTTCAAGATGATAGCATGCTCGTGCTCCCGCGAAGAAGGCAACCTCTGAACTGGCCGAAACACCTCTTGATATTGTTGTAAGAATAGTTGAACCATGTCTAGCGCTTCTATCTTCTCCTCACTTCTTCGCCTTCCAAACTCTATAGCTCAAAAAAAAATCTCATTCCTTCACCCTTTCCCCTCTTTGGAAGTGGCTCCAAAATCAACTCCGTGTCATCTGTAAATGTAACCGGTACTGTCGAGCTGACAAGAACCAAATTCTCCATATGTGATGTCATTGAATTCTTGTTCACTTGAGATTGAAAAACCATAAAGACTTTGGAATCTTGCTCGGTATAAGCAGGATTTATTAAACAAAAGCGTGCATCAGATTCAACTACTCTAGCAAATTTGTTTATGCTTTGTTGATAGTTCTGCTTTACAGGAATTGAATGTTGTTGATGCTGATAACGTCTTTTGACAAGAAGATCCAACACCTTCATCATTCCTTCTAGGTTGGAAAAAATTTCCTCTATTGATAACATTTTGTCCTCAAACGCCGATTTGAGTTAGCCAACTTTTTCTTTGAGAAGCTCTTCCAAGGCATCAACTTTTCTTGCCACCATAGGTTCCAAAAAAGCGCTCTGATATCAATTTGATAGAAAGAGCTAGCAAAAATTTAGGAGAAGCCTCGGATGAAATCTGATTTTAGCACTTTCAGAAAAACCAACGAAAAGAAAATCAAGAATAGAATACATAATAATACTTTTTTATTGAAATTTTTATGAAAGAAAAGAGAAGATACAAGTGAATCTTCAATTGGAAAGAAATATCTGACTCTCCCAAATCGCTAACCACCGGCTAAAGCCCAAACACCCTAAAAACAATCTAATTTCAACAACCAACACATATCCCTAACCCTAGGAAAATCAACTACTTAAAGCAAACAATAAACACCAAATACCCAATCAGTCCTCCCCTAATTCCCTCCTATTTTCTTAATTATTTCCGTCCCAAATCAAACCTCAAATAAGCCCCCAAATCTGCCCTCTTAAATTAGGAAACATTTACTAATTAATCCCCTCCAAATCAGTCGCAAATATGCACTTTTCAACTAGAAAATATTTCCTAATTATTCAGCCCCCAAATCTACCCTCTTTAATTAGAAAATATTTTCTAATTAATCTCATCTAAATCAGCTCCCAAATATGCCCTCTTCAATTAGGAAACATCTCATAATTAATCTCATTTGATTAAGAACATTCTTAAACAGCTCTCTTGATTGGGAAACTTCCTAATTCCATCGCAATCAAATCAGCCTGTCCATCAAACACCTTACTTGAAATTGATATTTATTTAGTTGAATGTATAAATGTCTATGATTGTGTGTGTGTGTCTATACACCCACTCATTTCAAGCAAACTTTAGGTATATTCAAGCATGTTGGATAAAACTCGAAATCTACTTGAAATTCAAGTCAAATTTTGAATAAATTTAGGAGATATTTGGGATTTTTTTATTAAATTTAATTTCTAACATGAAATTTAAAAAAAAAATTCAGGATTCTTATGCATTTACCATTTTCATAAATAAATCTAGTAGTTTGTTCCCTATCGCAGTTTTGTAAGAGGACCCCATGCAAAATCTCCATTGTCACCTTCAAATTTGACAGTGTGAACATCTCCTTCGCCTTGTTCACCATTACCTCCTCCACATTGGTGGTATACAACACCTACATTGCCTTCAATTCCCTTCATCCTGACACATGGGCTCATAAATAATAATCACATATAATTATAATAATTAAAATTACCATCTAAATAATGGCACTAAATGCTTGCTTAAATACAAAATTCACAAGTCAAACAACTAATTTATAGTGATTTGGATACCAATACTCTGCTATATATCGATCGCTTCCACCATCTACCGTGCTTCTCTCTTGTTATCATAATCTCTTGTCAGTGGCAACACAAACAAGCTATCATTTTCTTCCATCTGAGCTCTATTTCATCTTGACCCATCTTTATATCTGCCATCAAATATCAACAAGCCACCATCAGAGTTTGACACAAGGTTTCAATAGACCGTTGTTGGCATGGGCTATTGGTGGCATGAGCGAGTCAAAATCCTACCCACCAACCTATTGAATCTAGCACCAGAGGTTACGCTCAACCACAACAAACTTCAAAAATACCAAAACAAACACCAACATATCGCCACCATTGGCTTACTCCGAGATCAAAATTGCTACCGACTAATAACCATCATCAACCTACTCTGGGATATAGGATCTACATAAGGAACAAATCTAGGAGTCAGGAGTAGGGTTTCGATTTAGAAGTCAGAGTTCGAGAGTCGGAAGTCGAGCGTCAGGAGTTGGAAGTTGATACAACATCAAAATTGCAACAGACTGATAGCCATCATCAACCTACTCTAGGATATGCAGTCTACATAGGGAACAAATGTTAGGAGTCAGGAGTACGATCTTAGGTTTAAGAAGTCAAGGTCGAGAGTAGGAAGTCAATGGGTCAAGAGTCGGAAGTTGGGAGTTAGGAGTTGGGTTGCAATAAAAATTTGTCTTGAAAAGTATCTAAAACACCTAAAACTTGATTTAAGTTTTTTATCTTTAAATAATCAATAGTTTCTAAAATAAAAAATAAAAACAAACTACCAAACTTACTTTATTCTCTCATTAACATGTTTATTTAAAAAGAAAGTAAATAAAAAAATTTATGCAAAATAGGCCCTAGAGTTCGGATTTTTTTATGCAACATTACGTTATTCACTTTTTTTCACAATCTTTAATAATGAATGCCCTTGCTTATGTGCAAATAAGCTATTTAGAATGAATTGGATCAATTTTTTTGAAGTTTTTTTCCACTTTGAAGTGTGTTTGCTATTGAGATAGCATTTCAACTACAAAATCTAGTATAGATTTATCCAAAGCCCGCTCTCTCTAATCCCTTATTCCATCAAGATTGTCTCCGAAACATTCATACATGTCAATGGCACAAAATGTCATACATCATGGCACAAAACGGCGCACATCATGGCAAACAGTGCGGCGAGGCGCACATACGGCATTATTTGCTTGGTTCGGCCCATCAAAATTGATGCAAGAAAAAATTTGGGAAGGGCCCCAAATTTTTGTGATCAAGAGAATTACTCTTCCTAGGATAAGAAAATACTCAAAAGACACTTTTATAATATAAAAATGACACTTACAACAAAAGATGCTTACAAACTTGACACAAATAGTCAAATACAAATACCTAAACTTGTTTTTCCTGAGAATAAGGATACAGGTGACGTCGAGCTTGCGGATAGAAGAAATAGGTTAGAAGCCGAGAAGAAATGGAGGAGAAGCTCGCAAGCTTTCCTAGACGAGGAGAGGAAGAAATGGCATAGCTCGCAAGTTATCCAAGAAAACCCTCAAGCTTCTTTCCAAAAATCAGCACATAACCAACTCTTTATTCATACAAAACATCTCCTATTTATAGAAGAAAATGGCAGCCAAACAGACACCTAAAATTCTCAATCAAACAAATCAGCCAAGGGGAAGAGGAAAGGCCAAAAGACACATAACAGCCAGCAAAATTCTGCATAGAACAGGGAGAGAAGCCACAAAAAACCCAACCAGTAGCCACGGGAAGCCCAGCCAACAAGGGACCCGAAGAGCCAGCACAGGAAAAAGGGCAGCACTTCACGGGAAAACAGCCAAGAGAGGTGAAACCGAGAGAGAGTGACCACGGGAATAGCAATAGCCAGCAGAAACCGAAAACAGCAAGCAGCCCAAGAGAAAACTGAGAAGACAAGGGGAAGGGGAAGAGACTCTCGGGAAAATAGCCAAGGAGAAATCCCAAGAGCCATTTTTTTATTCATAAAGAAGAAACCAAAGAGTCAAAAGCAAGGGGAAATGAATCTAATTAATTGCATTAATGAGCTGAAAAAGAAGAAGAAGCTCATTAATGAGCTGATTTTTAGTAGATAAAGAAACTCACCAAAATTAAAACATAAAATATTTTTAACCCCTCCCCCCCCCCCCCCCACATTGCCTACATCAAAAATAGAGCGCGTTATTAACGCCATGCATGGGCAATGGCGTGTAGCGCACAGTGCAAATGATGCATACTATTTTGTTAACATGATATAAATTTCAAATTATAATTTATAATTAAATTTTTTTTTAATTTATATATCAATATCACAATTAATTATTAACTAATTTAACATCAAATTAATAAAATATCAAAAAATAAAATAAAAAATTTAACTTTTTTGTAGGATTTAAAGCTATCATTTTTGTTATTTGATGGGATTTAGGCTAAATTATGCTTAAATCCTTCTTAGATCTATTGAAGTTTAAGCAGGATTTAAAGTTGTCGTTTTTGTTATTTGACAAGATATCTATGCTTAAAGTTTGCTCTAATCAACCTATTATTTGTTATTTAATAGTATTATATATATTATAAATATATTTATATATAATTTTTTTATGGTGTGTGTCATGTTTAAAATGGCGTGTACCGTGCCATGGGCTATGCACCATGGCTCCACGAGGAACTTTGCGCCATGGTGTGCCATTCACCATTGACAAGTATGGAAGCATCCCATTTTTGCATGCAAGTCCCTTAGATACTTTTTACAAAAGTTCATCAAACTCCTTCCAAAATGTAGTTACAATTGGAACCAAAGTAAATTTAGAAAATTTACCAAGCACAATATTATCACAAGGACCTGGGAAAAGAGTAAGTGCAAAAACATTTTTTTAACCACAAAGGATGGTTCAGAAAAAAAAATAATAACACCAAACTCAACAAAAGGAAAGACAAGATATCCCACAAACCAAAGAGCTAATTTACTTTTGAAAGTTGATCAACTATTAAGGAGTGAAAAAAAAAACAAGCATGAAGAACCATTTAGGTGCCATATTTAAGTTTTCTAAGAGCAGATAGAGAGTTAGCATTAACCAGCAATTACTCTCATTCACTATTTTCATGTCCACCAAGCCAATAATGCCTCTGGATTGAACAAAGTTGGAGGAGACAGATTTATATGAAATTTTGAAAGGCCAAAAAACCTATAAGACAATGAGTTACATATGTACAGTTTAACATATGCAATAAAAAGCCTACCCTACTTTGGCTTCATCTGGTCAAGAAAAACTTGAGTGAAATCATAACAGTATGGAGAAACCATATAAGTGAAGGATAACTGCCAAAAGTACAAGGATATAAGGAATAGTGACAAGCAGACAGAAAATCCTAGTTTATGCTTTCCTTTTACTAATTAATAATCACAGGTGAAAACATTTAAAATTCTGATTTTGCTAGACCAAACCTACCTCCTTCCACCTATCTAAAACCCTGATTAATATAGAAATATAAATATATCTAACTATAAAAGTTACATGGAAAGCACAAATCAATCCATACAAGGTTCAAAGGCAACAACATCAGGAACAATATCTAGTTTTTAAGTTTCCAGGTTGAAAAGGTGTGATATTTGGAGTACTGTCGTGAATGTCAGGGAGAAAAAAAATGCAAAAGATGTTACATAATGTAATAATAAAAAAATATAAGAGATAAGATGAAACGATTGAACACGTGGAGTTCATTAGATATGGTTGGCATGCTCTGGTTCTACAATGACTGAGAAGAAGAAATGGTAAAAAAATTAAGAACAGAGAAATAAATAATCTTCCCAAAAAAATTAACAATTGACCTTTGTAGAATAAGTACTAGTTGTTCCAGAATGTGTATCCAGAAGGGACCCTTCTACAGCATCAGCAGTACTGTTCAAATTTAAGGTAGCCAACCCAATACTTCTAGCCTTCTCAGAAGTCAGAAGCCAATTCCAGATTTTACCATCATCAGAGATGGAGATCACTGTCGTCCTTGCAACAACATCCATCCCGCCAAGTAAATTTAAAGATGGCAAAGAGTCGACAACTGAAGATGTGAAAGATGAATTAGCGCAAAGCTGGCCAACATTCTGAAAAGCAGATTCTGATTGGCAGAGAACAACAGTAAGAACTCCGGGGGAAGGAATAGAAGTGCCAATGGAGGGCATTAATTCTTCCATTGTATGTAGCATATGCACCTGTTCTCCTCTGCAGTTGGAGACCGCACAAATTATGAGGCCGGAAAAGAAAGAGAAATACCATGTATGAGAGTACAAAAGAATGTAGCCATGCACAAAGAGATAGAGCGAGCATGAATTACACAAATTATCCCAATCTTGCCAACTGCATCACCAAAAGTTTTTTTTTTTTTTTCACAAGAAAATAATACAAAAAACTTAGTTTTTATATTGCCCAATATCATCTAAGAAAGCATCATTCAATGCATGTAGGAAGTTTGTTAGAGTTTACTCATCTTAGTAACTCACATGGGAGCAGCATGCAACCAAATATAACAAAGGATATTAGACCAATTGGAGTAGCATTAATTCAAAAAGGCTTAACCATAAAGCAATGGGATGCTCAAAATAGAGTGAGCTTAACAGCCAACAATAGAGTGAGCTTAACAGCCAACAAAATATGGTAAAAACAAGTCAACAACTATTAAGTCAGATTCCAAAATAGACTTACATCAATATAGCTAGTTTGGTTTGTGAAGAGTTTGATACTTTTTTGCTGCTGTTTCAAATATCCTACCAGATTGGCTGTAATTTCACAACCCACAGACTGAAAACTACTTATTAATACGTTCTTCTTTGCCATCTTTCATGAAATTAGAGACAACCATTCGATTTCCATGATCTGCTAAACAAAATTTTATATAATAGATATTGCAAGTTTTGGAATGGAATGAATTTCCTTATAAAGACAGCTATAATTTAAGGCTAAGGGAAGAGGCACATCCCCTCAATATAAGGGATTATAAGGAGGCACATCCACCCACTCCAACCCAATTTTTAATGTTTGTATATATAATAGATATATAAATTAATAAGCCCATTATTTGATATTTAAATAGTAACACCCTCCAACTAATTAAAATAGTTTATGTGAACCTATTAAAAAATTTTCCTACTCAATCCCTATTTAGCACGTAAAAGCAATTTATGTACCCTCAATAAGATTTAAAAAAAATGTACCCTCAATAAGATTAACATCTATGAAACATAGCACTCAAAGAGGGTTCATGTTGTGTTTAATACTTGAGAGATGAATGCCTCGAGTACTGTGCAAAAAAAATGTCAATTAGCACAATTATGTTTTTTATTTTTATGAATATTTGGCACTATTTAGACACTTCTTGGATGACATGACCATTTTTCACATAAAATCAAAACAACATTTTCATTCTAAACTATTTATATCCCATTTATTATAGATTCCATCTTTTCCTTGCTTTCTATAAACATCTTCAACACTTGACAAACCCCTATGTCACGCGCTCATAATTTTAATGTACAAATTTTTATGTATATGTTTTTATTCTATTTAACAAATAGATATAAATATTTATATAAATGTACATACTTAATATATATATATATATATATATATATATATATATATATATATATATATATATATATATATATATATATATATATATATATATATATATATATATATGTCATTGCCAAGCCAAGTCCAAGTCCTAGATGAGAAAAATGAAGGGTTATGTGAGGCAGTCGACAGTCAACGTGAAACTTGTCGAATAATCATGACATAAATCATTTAATACATTGTGTTAATACTAAGACGTTCCCTGTAAGCAACGCGCTATATTGCCTAAATACAGTAAGAAGTGTGCAAGGGCCGCTGCATCGACGCCCATATGCAGTGTTAAATAGGCAAGGGTTCCCACATCATTGGCGAATAGAATTATAGCTTTGAAGATTATTGTTGATTATAAGATTATTAATAATATAAGTGCTTATGCTCCTCAAGTAAGTTTGGATATGTATTCAAAATTAAAATTTTGTAATGACTTAGAAGAATTAATGCAAAAAATACTTTTTGAAAAAAGAGGTTTTATTAGAGGAGATTTAAATGGACATATTGCTAGAGATGTAGAGGATTTTAAAAGCATTCATGGTAGCTATGAGTTTGGAACGACTAATGAAGATAGTAAGACTATATTAAATTTTCCTCTAGCTTATGATTTTGTTGCTAATACCTTATTTAAGAAAAGATATGAGCATCTCATCGCTTATGAGAATGGATATAGTAAAACTCATATATTGATTATTTTCTTGTAAGAAAAATAGATCGTTGCAAAGATTGTAAAATTATTCCAAGTGAAAGTTTATGCACCCAACATCGCTTATTAGTTTTGAACTTTAAGATGAAGGGAGAATATGAAAAATATAGTATATCATTGTTCTAGGATTAGATTATGGCATTTAAAGAACTATAACCAAAAATATTTTTGAGAGTAAGATTCACGATCTTAAGATTTTGTTGGTGCATGAGGAAGCTAATAATGTGGGAAATAGAAGCTTGAAATATAAAGAATGTTGCAAAGGATGTGCCCGTCGTATCAAAATAAAAAGTTTCAAATAGTAAAAATAGTTTGTGGTGGATTCAAAATGTACTAGAAAAGATCAAAAATAAAAAGCTCTGTTGGATGGTTGAAGTAGAGGAATGCATCAAGCTTGTTGTGTGATAGAAAGGTATCACTCAAACTTAAGGGGAAAATCTATAAGATGGTAGTTAGACCTGCAATGCTTTATGGCGCAGAATGTTGGCCATTAAAAGAGAAGCATAATATTAAGCTAAGTGTTGCAGATATGAGGATGCTCAGATGGATGAGCATATACGTGAGAAGGTTGGAGTAGCTCCAATGGCAAATAAGATTAGAGAAAGCCGCCTTAGATGGTTTGGTCACATAAAATGGCAGCCTTCCAATGACCCCGTTAGGAGAGTAGATGTATTAGATTTGACCTATGTTAAGAAAGACAGAGGTAGATCTAAAAAGACTTGGTTAAAAAATATTAGAAATGACCTTTCTTTATTATATCTAAATGAGACTTTGACTCTTAACAGGACACAATGGAGAAAAAGGATTCATGTAGCTGATCCCACGTAGTGGGATAAAGGCTTGAGACAAGATTCGAAATAGATGTATTAGATTATACCTATGTTAAGACAGGTAGAGGTAGATCAAGAAAGACTAGGTTAGAAAATATTAGAAATAAACTAAAGTTTACGTCACATATTCAAAAGTAATCTTGTAAATGGATGTGAAGTAACTAAAGAAATTTTAACCACAATAATTTAGTCCAAATATTCCCAATCAATTAAGAACATATATTCAAAATGGTCATGGATGCACTTAAAATGGATAATCAAATTGGGTGTCCCTGTGTATTTTATTCACAAACAGCATAGTATTAATATATAGCTGAGACTAATTTTGATTACATGAACAAATAAAAACAATTAAGAGCACAAATAGCTTCCAACAAGAATATCAAAGTCTTAGAAAATAGCATACAACTTGATGAACCCGAAAAAATAATGACTTGCTGATAACAATTGACCTTCAAGTCATACCTAAGTTCCATATTTTAAATATTCTAGAACTATTATAAATAGTAGGGATGCATATAAGGATAGAACTAGAAAGTTTAAAATTGGGTGGCTAATTTAAAGAGATGCCTCGAAGATACTAGGAGACAAAGAAGCATTATTAAGCACCATATAATAATAAACAAAGTAACAGTTATTATGTTATATATGCCTAATTGATGGCAAAATTCTCAAGCAACCAAAAAATTGTGACAAATAAATTTGTTAAACAGGTCTCCAGCCTTACTCTTTGCGCTTCCATATGCTGAGTTTACCATCCAGATGAACACAGTAGAGTAGATCAATGTCCGGATCAGGCAGCAGGTCCATGAACTTGCTGCACCCACGAGGTAACGGAGCAGAGGACAGCGACGCCCGGTACTGAAGATCAAACACAATGAGCTCCTTTGGGAACGTCACCATGACAACGTGCCTCCATCTCGGAGAGAAACACAACCTCGCAAAGAACTGGGGGAAGGCTGCCAATGCCGGAGTTGATGACCCCGCGGAGGACTCTCTTTCATTCTTCTGAAGCTCGACAGAGTCCCGCACTACAGGGATCTGATGTTCCTGAATAGACACGTCGCCATTGTCCTCCCCTTGCACGATGGCCGAGAGCAAGAATCCGCGGAGGCCGAGCACGCAGAAGTGCCGCCAGTCAAATGGATCGCGCCGAATGCACACAAGGTACTCCGGCGTTGTGTCGTACTTCCAGAGGCAGCGACCGGAGGCTGCGTTCCATAGAACGAGGAGGGAGGCGCCATGAATGGCAGCAACCAGCCAGGAGTCCGACCTGACCCAGCAGAGATCTTGGATACCTAGCTTGGGGCGGTCTCCATAAGAGGAGTGGTCGAGCTCAAACCAGAGGACGATTGAGCGGGATCGGAAGTCCCAGATAGCGATGCGGCCCTGTCGGTCGCCGACGGCAAGACGGAGGTGGGAGTTGGACGGGTCATCGTCGGTGGATAGCTCGCGGGAGACCGGTTGGGAGCTCCATCGGACGGACGTGACGAAGGGGGCGAGGACGAGGGCAGAGTTGAGAGCGGTCATGGAAGCAGAGGATTGATGGGAAGTGGAGGGCATAGGAAGTACAGAGATAAGCTGCATGGATCGAGGGTCGACGACCACGACAGAGCTACCAGCGCCGTAGGCAAGAAGCCCAGCAGGGCTGCAGTCGGCGGCACCGCCATTGCTACGGTTCGCGGGGCCAGGAAGCATCGAATCCCACATTTCGGGTGGCCTGGGCTGCGTCGCCGAAGACCATGACTCCATTTGTCTCGGCGCGACAGATTTCTGCGGAGTGTTGGTCTTCCCGTGACGGGCAGCGAAATCGGGAGAGGAATCGGAAGCAGTAGAAAACTGAAGCGATTTCTTGAGAATTTGTCGAGCCTGTATTTGCACACAGGAAAGGCTGTCGTGCTTGGGGCTCGACACCATTTAATTCTGGAGTTTTTGGGCTTCTTATATAAAGGTTAGATTAAAGCTCTTCTTATTAAAGGCCCAAATTTATGAAAGAGTAAAGTGAAAGAAGGTTGGTTCAATCATCTACAAATATCAACAAATATTAGTATCTCTTTTATGACAAAGAATTTCATGTTAGTAAAAGTAATATGATGAGGATAAAATATACTATTAAAATTAGAGTTAATATATTGAATATAGCTTCTTGTGGATATCCATTTTTAGACAATAGATGAAGTTGGTATAATGGACAATGATGAGGCCCAACAAGAAAGACTCCTCAGAAGAGCTTATGATCAACAATTTGAGATTTTGCATAATTCATTCGAAAAACTCTATCTATATTCTTTCTTTCAATAATTCCCTCTCACTCTCATAGTAGAAAAAATTTATTATGTTGGTATTGAATTGGTCATTGAAAAGCCATGATTTTTTCAATGATGGTGTTTTGAAGGCAAGAGCGAGAGAACAAAACTATGTTGAGCATGTCCTAGAAGTATGGCATGGAACCATGGAACACTTGGCATAGGAGCAATTTTAGAGTGCATTATGATAAACATAACAATCCACATGTTCCAGCTACAGTCCAAAAGGCTATTCCTACACCGCCAGCCTTCAACCTCTCTATGGTTCAAACCAAAACGTCATTATTTCATTACAATCATTACTTTGTGTGAGTTTGTATTAATTGACTCAAATGTCTTAAAAAAATAATCATTAATTTGTAACAAACTCTAATAGCTAGCCTTTACATATAGCTATAAATTTATCTAATGTAATAGATATTTTGATAAAATATTGATTTACCTTTCTCATCTCTTTTTGTCTTTACATATTCATGTACTTTCCCTTACTTTTCAATCTTTTTCCTTGGCATTAAAGCTATGTAAGCTACAAAGTAATAACTCCAATTTTTTATAACATATAGATTTTTCGCTTTCTTCTACTATTTTGAATGACAATAGTTCCCTACTCAAAATGAGGGACACTCCTATTTCGAATAAATTAAAATTTCTCATTTCTAAAATGAAGAATGTTATTAGCACCCAACTCATCACCACCACTCATCCCATACAAAGATCCAGTGGCGGAGAGAGAGGGGGGCCTAGGGGAGAACGTCCCATCAACACCCTCCTTGAAGTTGTAAGTAAAATGAGAACCTTCAAAACCAAAACATACATCTTCAAGATATGGGGAAGCATAAGTTGAAACTTTTACAATTAATTGCGTCTCAAGCAAATTTTACTCATCCAACAATTCTCAAGCTTATATTTTACTTTTCTTTTGCAATATATTATGATATAATAAACAAAAAATAATATAATTATCAATACACCGCATCATTATGGGGATGAGTTTTAGCTTATATTTATTTTTTAAGGAATTGTTGGATGAGTAAAATTGAATAGGCTCTAAAAAAATTACATTAAAGAAATTAACTACTAAAACAAGATTCTAAAGTTCATACCATGCACTGAATCGAAAGAAAATTTTCAAGGCTTAGAAATCAACCAAAAAGTTAACAACAGATTCACCTTTTACTATACCTAACATACATCAAACTATAATTTTAAGCAGTTATTAATCTTTTTAGTCTTTCTCAACAACTATATATGCACATATGTATATGTAATCAAGGTTGAAGTTGAGCCCCCCCCCCTAAAAAAATTTCTGACTCTGCCACTGCAAAGATCTCAAGTACTGAAACTCTTTCAAGCAAATGGCTTTGAATGTTACCTAAATGGATCAACACCCTACCCTATGAAATTCTTGCTCGTTGACAATAATCTTCTCCCAATCCCAATCACCATATTTGGTCACTAATTAATCAAAACCTCTCATCAACTCTTTACTCTATCTCTCTCCCAACCTCCTACCTTATGCCCTTAATTTGTATTCATGCTCATCCAAATGTAATACCAAAAACAAATGGCTATAGTTCACAAATAGGTCAAATATTATTAAACTCGCGAATGATCTTCATAACATCTCCATGAAGAACCTTATTATAACTTGGTATCTTTTTGACATAAAAGCTGAAGTCAATATCATTGCTACTACAGGCACCTCACTTGATCAAGAAGATGTCATTCTCTACACCATTAATGGACTTCCCTATAACTATCAAACTTTTTAGACTGTCATTCGCACTAATCTTTGACCTATTAGTTTGGATAATATTTATTTGCTTCTTTGTAGCAAGGAAACCAACTTGGCATCAAACATACCCCTATCCAACATGGCAATCCTTAGCCCGACTCATAGTTTGCTCTCACCACTCCTCGAGGTCAAGGTATCGACCCTCCACTGTTTTCCGTGGAAAGCTCCCTAATCAACCTATCAACCGTGGTCAAACTACTTATCTACCATCCATAGGAGGAAAAAATAATTTTCCCAATCTCACTTGTAAATTTTGCAACAAACATGGCTATTATGCTGCCAACTGCTAACACCGTGTAAGCAGTCCCCACACTCCTACTAACAAGTTACTAGATACAGGAGCCTCCTCCCATTTAATTTCATATCCAAATGATCTTCCTTACAGCATTGCCTACACATAGGCTCAAGAATTGAATATCTTTAGCTACAAATTATTTTATCTCTATATCACTCATCTCACTCCACTCCAGATCTCGTATGCTACTCTACTATTATCAAAAAAGGAAAACAAAAGGAGGAAAGTTGTGGTTCAATAATTTTGGGCTATTCGAGTGTAAGCCACATGGATCCTCATTCCACCTCCCTCTACGCCCAACATATCAGACATATAAGACCAAGTTGAAACCAAATGTTCGTTATACACAAAGCCTAGCTTGTTACATAAGGCTACAAGCAAGAACACACCATAGACTACACTGAGCATTTAATCCAATTTTCAAAATTCCCACTATTTGCATGTTCTCTCCATTGACATTCATCATAATTAGAAGATTACACAATTGTATGCCTCTAAGGCCTTTCTACATGAAAACCTTTAACCTCAAGGATTTGTTGATTTAACCTCTCACCATCATGTTTGCCTCCCATGCAAAGCAATCTATGGCTTAAAACAAGCCCTCTATCAATAGTTCTCAACATTTACATATTATCTTCTTGAGATGGGGTTTTCCATAAGCATGATAGATCCCTCTTTGTGTGTCTATCACAAACTTACTACACTTATATATCTCTTAATCTATGTAAAAGATTTGCTTCTCAAAAGGAATGATGCATCAACCTCTTCCACACTTCAATAAGTATAGGACAAATTTCCCATGAGTAATCTAGGACCTCTATCCTATTTCTTAGACATATAAATCACATTTTAACAATTTAGCTTGATCATAAAAATAATCTGAAAATGAAAAGGAAGTCCTCTAATAAGCTGGAATGGAGTCATGCAATTCCATTCAAAATCCTCTATCTATTTAATTGTTGGTCATATAGGATGCTTCAACCAACTTTTCTGATATTATACAATACAAATAACTTATGGGCACTTTGTAATACTTATGATGTCTATCATCTATATCAATTGATGCATCAACCTCTAAACTCATATTATCAACAACTAAAATGGCTCCTCCACTACATCAAATGTATGATTCACTCTGGCGTACATATACGTTGTAACAAACTACAATTTAATACCTATTTTGATTAAGACTTGACATGCAATTCCATTAATCATAGATCCATCATAAGTTATTAAACATTCTTGAGATAACATTTCATCTCGTGGTATGCCAAAAACAAAACAAAATGGCTAGATCCTCAATCGAAGCTGAATATAGAGCTCCCACCATGACAGCTACAGACGTCATAAGGCTTTGGAAACTTTGTGAGTATGGCTTCGACAACGTTGGCTGACTCTAATACATCTACTCTCCTAATAGGGTTATCAAATTTTATGTGCTCAAACCATTTGAGGCGACTCTTTCTTATCTTATGTGCCATTGGAGCTACTCCAATATTTTCATGTATATATATGTTTCACATTCCATCTCAAAGTGCAAAACCACTCATCCACATGAACATCCTCCTCTCTATAACAGTTAACTCATTGCTTCTCTTTTAATGGCCAACATTCTATGCCATAAAACATTGCAGGTCTCACAACCATCTTATAATTTTTTTCCATAAATTTGAGAGCTATTTTTTATCACACAAGCAGCTGGATGCATTCCTCCACTTCAACCACCCAATTTGAATTTTATTAATAATATCCCTATCAATTTCATCATCACTCAGAATAATAGACCAAAGATATTTAAAACATGTACTCTTTTTAACAACTTGATCACCCAATTGTTAACATGTATGATAAGAACCTAAACTTGTTGTGGACCCCTTACCTCCATCACTCCTGCATTCGGCTGCTGCTCTAGTTGCTCTCTGTTCCATTCGCTCCTCTTACAGCATCACAGGAATCCTAACTAATTTTTCTTCTCCCCCTCTATATGTAAACCCCAATCTAAAAGTTTAACACAGAGAAAATTCATGTATCTACATTTTCTACTATCTCTGTTTTTTAGTTCCTGTAATGTATTTCTTCCTAGTATCAGAACGCTATGCTTTACAACCGCTCCTTCTTACTGTTATCTAATGGCAAAACAAATCTCTTCATCACCAGCCTCAACTATCTCGTCTCTCTCTTCCACCATGCTGGATTTCACCATACCTCCTCCACTTAAATTTTTTATGTCAAATCTCAAGTTCATTGTTAACCTTTAACTTGACAATGATAACTATCATATATGGAAGCTTAAAATCTACAAATTATTTTGTGCAAATGGATTCGAAGAGTTCTTAACTGGCAGACAAGTTTGCCCACCTAAACTCATCACTTCCTTGATCAGTAATACTTCACCCAACCCAGACTTTCATATGTGGAATCTCACCAACCAAAACATGGTTTCAGCCATCTTCTCCATTATATCTCCCTCTATACTACCTTACATTTTTAATCTAACCAATGTTCATGAAATATGGGTCACTCTTGAGAAACAACTTCAACCCGGTAACCATTCTCATGTCATTCAACTTAAGAATGAACTTCATCACATCAACATGCAAGTCAACTCAATGACACAATACCTTGCTCAAATTATGCATTGGTGGACAACATTGCTGCAACAGGCACTCATATCGATCCATAAGACATCATCTTCTACATTCTTAATGGCATATCCACAACATATCACTCCTTCAAATCAACCATTCTCACCTCTCTCAACCCTATCAGTCTTGATGATATATACTCCTTGATATGCAGCGAGGAGATCAACATATATAACGAACTTTCAAGAGACTCATCCCTCCCACAAGACACTATTGCTCTTGACACAACCAAAGGTGGTTCTTCTAGGAGATCAAACTCCAATCACTTTTTCCGCAATCGTGGATGTAATTCCAAGCAATCATTTTCCCGCAACAACAATAACCCCATTGGCCATGGATCCTACCTTGCCAACTATCCACGCCTAATCTACCAGATCAGCGAAAAACTTAGACATTCCGCTCTCTCCTGCTAATATAGATGCAACCTTCAATACACTTCACAAATTGTTACTTCTCCTCATGGTATGTTCACACAAAACCAATCTACTCAACCAATCTACTCCACCTACATATTGGTATCTTGACTCTAGTGCTTCAACTCATCTCACTGCTGATGCTACCAACCTGCAAAATATACTTCAATATCATGGTGTTGACTCTATCTCTATTTCAAATGGTAACTCACTTCCTATTAAACATGATGGTCAAAGTATTCTACCCCTTCTAGATCCCAATCGTAAGCTTCTTCTTAATCATCTACTTCATGTACCTTCTATCACTCACAATCTCCTCTCTATACATAAAATAACCTCTAACAATAATTGCTTTATCACCTTTGATATCGTTGGTTTAATCATCAAGGATCATCAAGTTCTTCTTTGTGGTCACAGGCATAATGGACAATACCTGATATCTCCCAACAACAATCACTCAATTACTGCTCTTTACACTAAGCTCAACTCAACCTCTCGTTGGCATGCTCGCTTAGTACATTCACAATGCATCTTATATATATTAGCTCAATCCAATCCAAGCATACATATCTCTACTTCTTCAGTTTTATGCACATCATATAACGTGGCTATGGTCACAAGTTATTTTTCAAAACTAGTGCAAATCATGGTTCTACCCCACTAACTCTTCACTCGGATGTTTCAGGTCCTGCCCCGATACCATTAATCAATGGTTACCGACATTATGTTATTTTCATTGATAATTATTCTCGATTTCGTTGGTTGTTTCTAATCCATGCAAAGATGAAACAATTCGCAAGTTCAAACAATTCACTAATATGACAGAACATTTCTTCAACTCTAAAATCAAAACAATCAGATTAGATGAAGGTGGCGAATACACATCCCCTAACTTTCAAGAATTCCTAATCACTTGTAGTATACAACATCAACTAAGCTATCCCTACACTCCAGAACAAAATGGGATTACTAAAAGAAAACATCATCACCTATTAGATACAATCCGCGCTTTTTTACATGTAGCCAATCTACCTCACCAGTTATGGGCTAAAGCTCTACTTACCTCATTAATCACCTACCTTCACAAGCTTGCAAGCTTTAAGCTCCCTTTCAACTACTCCATGGTCATACACCCTCCTATGATCATATCAAAACATTCGACTATTTGTGCTTTACATAGCTTAAACACTTATGCAACAACAAAATCTCTCCACGTTCTCAAGAATGAATCTTCCTTGGCTACTCCACATCTCATAAAGGATATCGATGCTTCAATCCACAAACTAATAAAATTCACATCTCTCGTCACATTTTCATTAACAAACAATTCCATACAACTCCACCTCATCAATCTCTTACACACCACCTTTAAATACATCTCACACACCCTTTGCATTAATTCCAATCTCCACCATTCTCACAACTAAAACTACACCCTCAGTTCACCACTTCATATTCTCCTACTCCACCGATTTCTAACACATCAACAATATGTATTCCATCTTTAATGTCCTCTCAACCAAACAACTTTATCTCACAAGAGCATACCATAAATCTTCCATCAATGCCTCCAGCTCACCCAATGCAAACAAGATTCAAGAATGAGAAATTAAAATCAAAACAAATAATCAATCTTATTGCAACATCACAAGTCCACTCTAACTCCCACATGTTATTTTCAAACATCAACCTTGGAGGTTTGTCATGTCCACAGAATTTTTAGCATTGCAACACATCAAACAACCGCTGGTTATCGTTGGACTTACAAAACAAAACTAAATGCCGATGGAACTATTAACCATCACAAAGCTTAACTAGTAGAACAAGGATTCAATTAAGAGTACGACATATATTACAAAGAAACATTCAGCCTAGTAGCAAAGATGCCCACCATTCACATGCTTCTTACTATCACACTCCATCACCAATGGCCGATTTTTCAGCTAGATGTCTCAGAGGCATTCCTTCATGGCCAGCTAAAAGAGGATGTGTACATGAAACAACCATCAAGCTTCACTTATTAATACATCGAGGTTATGTTTGCAAGATTCATAAAGCAATATATGGTTTAAAACAGTCTCCTATATAGTAGTTTAAAGTAGTCACCTCATTTCTACTAAGCTTCAATTTCAAATTTAGTAAATATGATTCTTCCTGCTAATCTTCTCCACCACTAATATTCAAATTTATCTACTCAAGTAAGTAGATGACTTACTCAAATGGTCTTCTCACTCAAACTGACAATCACCAACCAAATATATAGAAACTCATTTCCAAGCTGCAGATAGTCTTCCCACTCAAAGAGCTTGGTCCAATATCACTTTTCTAAGCATTCATGTACAACACACCTCCACTAAATACTTCTTCAATAAAATGCAATATGCACAATAAATTCTTACATCCTCTAGTTTTGATACCTACAAACCCTCTCTCACCCCAATGTCCCTTAAGCCACCCAAATGCCTACAATCTAATCACCAATTTAGTAATTCAGCTCTTTACGATAAGCTAGTAGGCTCCCTTCACAACCTTACAATAACAAGACCTGATATTGCTTTTGCTACAAACTCAATATGTCAACATATGCATTACCCAACAACACTATCAATCTCTTAAGAGATTGATGCGTTACATTCAAAGTACAGCTCATTTTGAGCTTCCTATTGTTCCAGGCAATCTTCATATGCAAACTTACTCTGATTTTGACTGGGCTACCAATACATCATATCAAAAGTCCATCACTGGGTTTTGCATCTTTCTAAGACACGCTCTTATTTCATGGTGTGTCAAGAAGTGAGTGAATGCAGCAAAATCATCAGCCGAAACAAAATACATGGCCCTCACATTCATCACATCAAACTTCATTTGGCTCAGACGCCTGTTGGCTAAATTTTAAGCTCCACCGACTACAACTTCTCTTTACTATGACAATACATAAGCCATGACTCTCGCCAACAATCAGATCTTCCACACAAGGACACATAAATTAATTATCACTTTATAAGTGAAGTATCAAGTCAAATAAAATCTACGTGTTGCATATCTGCTCAGTTGATCAATCCACACATATACTCACAAAACATGTACCTTCAACTACTTGGTTTCACACCCTCATACACAAATTAACCATCCAATCTCTCGATCATTAATTTGAGGGAGGCTATTAACACGTATGATAAGGACCTAAACTTGTTATGGACTACTTACCTCCATCACTCAGGCATTCGATTGATGCTCCAATTGCTCTCAGCTCCATTCGCTCCCTGCTCTTACAACAACACAAGAATCCTAACTAATTTATCTTTTTTACCTCTATATGTAAATCCCAAGTTCTAAAAATCTTCTACTCAAAAAATTACTATCTCTGTAATTTCTACTTTCATTGTTTTTAGTTCGAGCAATATATTCCTTCACCAATATCGAAATCCAACCACTAGATCTATTACTATTAAAATTATATTTCATATATTCAATTTAGCTCTACTCAAACAAAAACCAGTAACCTCTAAGATTGTCCCCCATAATTCAAGCTTTTCTTCAACTCCCTCTCTACTCTTATCAATACAAGGAAAATCATCAGCAAAAAGTACACCAAGGTACATCCTCTAACAAATGCCTAATAAGAACATCCATAACTTAAATAAAAAGACATCCACTGAAAGCAAATCCTTGATATAATCCAACTAAAATAGAAAAATACATAGTCAAACAATTTTATGTTTGAACACAAGTAACAGCTCTTGTATACATATCTTTAATAACTTAGATTATAAATATTATTAACTCATTTCTTTTCTAAATCTCTCCAGAACAATTCTCTTGAATCTTTATCATATGATTTCCCGATCATAACATCATTGATCAAACAAAAAAAAAAACAATTCATAATGAACAAATTTTAGGAATGCATCAGGTCTAATGATGATAATTCACCATTTCTTAACAGAAAAGTGATTATATTTAGTTAACAAATTCATTAATCAAGACTAATAGTCCAATATTTATCCACTCTCACTTACACCATTGTTAACCTCCTGCTGCAACACTTGGACAAAACGAAAGAGCAAAAAGAATTCATAAAACATTCTAAATATAATGCTGACGATCAAAATTTAATAAAATATAACAGAGATGACAGACTTTCATGAATAGTGACAAAAGTTTAGCTGAAAGGCATGAAAAATGTAACAAATTCAAAGCAATATTGTTTATCTACTCTAAAAATAATTTTAAGAAAATCTTTCCCAAACACAATAAATTCAAAATAAGGGGTGCCACAGCAATGCAAGCTCTAATAATCAAGAAAAATGAAGATAAGAAGAAGTTTCCTGGGCTTGCTCAGGCTTCGGTTATACAATACATCGGAAGATCAAAGTCACTTAACAGAGAACAATTATTTAATTTTTTTCCTCCATGGTTTCTATGTCAGATCCTCACAAAAGAGCAGCTTTACTCCACTTCAGCCAAGTAATCATCAATTTCAGCTGGGCTCAAAACCCTGCAAAAAAATTAAGAATAATAACACAGTGAGGCCAAAAATGGAGTAGTCCCCTGAGATATGAAAAATATTTTTCTAAGTAATTCGTAGTATACCAACACTGTGTACGAGTTTTTATTTTACTGGGCAAGCAAAAAAGAAAGAAGACGTCACGCCCTTTCCACTTCGACTTTCTTCATTTATTGTCGTTGTCTTAGTTGTTGCATCTTTGTCCAAATTTCTTTGATCATGATGGACCATGCCGGTTGGTTAAGTTTGAGATTTTTTTCGTTTGTCAATGACTTAACGCATACACGTAAACTTTTTTTTTTTTGAGTTTCCATTATGTCATTTTGACGAAGATATAATGCAGATCTAGATCAAAGAATGTGATGTGATACTTATTAAAATATTGGCATGAATTATATTCTAACCTTCGAGCTATGATCGAACATGACTCAAGGCATTGAGAGCGATGTTGTTCAACCTTTATTCAAACCATATTTGAACATTGTTCGATGAATAAGACATTGAGGTACGCCTCAGCATAATTCCAGTGAAAAATATCTTGAATATTTTTTATGAGACATGCGCCTCAGCTTGGCTGCTGCCTAGCTAGTGTGAGGATTACTCCCACCCTATTTATATATTTTTTTATTAGAACTTACATAAATCTTAAACTAAAGCCACGAACAAATCATGCATTCATGCACCCCAAGCTCTAACAACTTCCTCTCAACTACCTCAAACTTTAGTCTGCTGCCTTCACCGCAGCTACTACCGTTGTAGCCACCACTAGGGATCACTTGAAATTCGTACACCTCCACCACCTCCTCTAAAAATTTTAGAGAATGAATCTCATCTTATGAAAAATATTTATGAAAGGAGAATATGACTAAAATAAATGAAGAAGATTGGAAGGCATTTGGACTCCACAGGATGAGGCAAGGGAAAGACTAATTTATTATGAAGATGACTCAAATAAAGATCCTCTCAATCATGACAGTGCAGATAATTTCTGAAGTTGTTGCCAATTTAATGTGGATGAGTAGGAAATTGAGAAAGAAGAAATTTGAAATTGAACATGATTTTATATGATATTTTTATACAATTCATATATTTAATATTATTTTACTCTTTTAATATTCAGAATTCAATTCTATTTCATGCAATTTATCACTTGCTAGTTTACGTATTATGCAATTTTTTATTTTATAGATATGCCAATGTGTTACTTCATAGTTCAATAGAAAGCTAAAATATGTCACCCTTTAACATATTATTTGAGTACACCATATAAAAATCACTTTTAACATTTATATTCACTTTACACAAAAAAATTTATTTTGAGGCGTCTTATAGGCTTACACTTCACCTCATGAACAAAAAACGCATCAATACCTAATTGCACAATTTTAAACCATGGAATAAGGTACAACCATATCTTAACTAAACAAATGTTTTAACTTGACCTACATAAGGTGCAATTAATTTCAATCCATATTCAAAGAACAATGAAATTGCAAATTGATGAAGTATTTTTTATAGGTAAATCAAGTATTAACATTATTATATTGCATAGACAAGAATAAAAAAAGGCATGCAAATTGCAAGTTAGTTGGATACTCACCAAAAAATAGAGCACAGAATAGAAGATAAAGATAAAAACCTTCCTTAACATACTAACTGAACTTATATGTAAGGTGACAGATGTTGATAAGAGACAATTTAATATGAATTGAAGGTAATGCATCACTAGTAATGCACCATCAATTTCTCCAACTAACCTACTTATTGATGATGATCATGATTTTTCTTGGAGGATATTTTCTTATATTGGGCTCCAATAAGTGTCATCATTAAGGGTGTAAACGAGTTGAGTCAAGCTCGAGTCAGGAGGTGTTCGATCTCAACTCGTGAGCCATACATCGAGCTTGAACTCGAGCACGAACTCGAGTTGAGCTCAAAAGTGGAGTTCGAGCTCGACTCACAATACTATAACGAGCTCATCGAGCCGCTCGTCCAGTTTTCCAGCCCAACTTTACTACCCGGTTTTCGCACAAGTGGAGAGAAAAAGCTGCCGCTTTGGGAGAAAAGAATAATGCATCATTTATTAGCATTGATATTTGAGAGAAAACTTTTGAATTTTTTTTTTTATTATTTTGAAGATTTGAACTTAAATTTTCTAAAACTTAATTTTTTGAATTAGCATTTATTAGCTCGAGTCGAGAATACTGTTGTCAAACTTAATATTTCTAAAACTTAATTTATTACTTTTAAGTGTAATCAAAATATTATAATTAAAAATATTAGCTCGAAATACTATTTTCGAGCCGGCTCGTGGGCTCACGAGCTGAGCCTCAACAAGCTCGAACTCGATCTCGAGCTCAACTCGTGAGCTTGATAAGCTCGGCTCGCGAGACCATAAATGAGCCAAGCTCAAGCCGGCTCGGCTCACTTACACCCCTAGTCATCACTAGTCCTAAAAAGGTTTCAACGATAGTTTCTTGTACAAATGAGTCTAATGCAAAATCAATAAATTCATCATCTTTTGCAGGAATAGGTGATGATGTGAACACTCCACATGCAAAAATTCTGGACACAATGGACGTGTAGGCTGCAAGTGATTGTGATTCAATACATGCTTCAAAATTTAAGAGTCCATTGGAGATGCCAAACTTAGTTCGTGATCAACTTGAAACAAGCAAATAACTAGTTTTCCTTGGGTAAAAAAGTAATTCAGGTATGAAGAACACATGAATAACTCCCAAACTACAAGGGTCAGTGCCTGAAATTATCTCGATCTCAATGGCTGCTAATTTACTAGCATCATGCTTGATTTTGTTTGCCACTGAATTACACATTGCATAGAAATTTGAGAGTAAAGAGGTGTTAAGGCGAATATTACATGTATATGCCATTAAAAAATCTTTTTTTTTAAGTAAAGAAATTAGATAATGTAATGGAACATCCGTTACTCGTAAAGCTTGCATCCTAAAAAAGAGGAAAATTCAAATATGTTTAAGATAATGACCCTTATATCTAAAAATAATTATGCATTGGAAGTAAGATCTAAAGATTATAACCAAGCTCAGCCATAACTCATTGGATATATAATCAAATATAAGCTCATAACAATTGATCTTAACATAAAGCCATAGACAATCATATCAATGTTAAGAGAGACTACGGCAATGATTTATCCTATAAAAGGCTCGGCTGTGTTGTGAGCAAGTTATCATCTATGTGAAAGGATCCCTAAAGCATTCTTTCAGTAACAACCATCAATTTTGATTATGCTACATAAAAAAATCTAAGGATAATTGTTAATCTCCAACAAGATAATGATGGTCATTTCCAGGGGCGGATCTACAGTGGGGGCCCTGGGGGCACGGGCCCCCACTGCCCCAAAAAGTATAATCAGCCCATTTTAAAGTATATTAATATAATAATTAATATATAATGATATTGGCATAAATTTCTAAAACTAATCCCTCCGCTGCTCCGCCTTCTTTTCAAAATTTTTTTTTTTCACATGACTTTGGTATTGGTTGAAATTTCTGTGGTCTCTCTCTCTTCCTTATTTCCCCCTCTTTTGCTTCCTCTCTGTCTCTCTCTCTTACTTTCTATCTGCCCAAGGTGGCAAGGTTTCCATCCTACAAGTTTTTTTTTTGGAAGTAGAGTGGTAGATATAGCTGCTATCTTTTTCTTCACTTTTTTTGTGTTGAATTATTTTGCAATAAGTTAATTAACTAATAAAATTTTTTAATAAATCTTAGTGAGTAAATTAATTAATTTATTTCCCCAAAAAAAAAATTAATTAATTTAATAAGGTTAGCTTTATAATTTTTTATTATTTATAATTTTCCTTAACACAATGTGAATCATTATATCAGATTAATTTAATTAACAATTAATTTAGAATTAGGTAGAATATTATCTTATAATTTAAATATTTTTTAAAATTAAGACTTATTTAAATTAATTCAAATAAAATATCCTAAATATAAAATTAATTTATTTGAACTTAATTCATTAACATTGTTATGAAAAAAATAAATTTTTAATGAATAATAAAATATAGAGTGATATACCTATTCTTTTAACGGGTTCAAATATAATTTTGGTTGTATTTTTTATAATTTTTTTATTAAAAGCATATCTCATGATTTGCGATCACATAAAAGAAAAATAATATTTTGAGAGTAATTCATTGAATAGTACTAATTTGTGCCCCCATTAAAAAAAAATTCTGGCTCCGCCCCTGGTCATTTCAAACATATATATTTCTCATTAGATGTTTGTATTCAAGGACTGAAATGTACAAGCCGTCTAGTGTTAAGTGTTGATGAAACATTTTTGAATATATGCTATGGAGGAACTTTGCTTATGGCAACCAGAGTAAGATGCCAATACTTAAAATTTATTCTATGGAATTTGCAATTGCTGACTCATAAAATTAGAGTAATAGCTGTATTTTATGACTGGGCTAAGGGAGTCACTAGGCACCGCGAAGAACTTGATGTTTGTCACTAATTAGACCTGTCAATTTTGGGTTACGGGTCGGGTTGACCCGAACCCGAAACTGACCCGATATTATTCGGGTTCGGGTTGACCCGACCCGGTTTTGCAAACGGGTCAATTTTCTAGACCCGAACCCGACAACCCGACCCGACCCGCGTAGCCGCCTCGGGATGGAACGCGAACTGACCTGGCCTCGCCGCCTCGGGACACTGCACGCGGATCGCCGTCTCGGGACACTGCACCCGGATCGCCGCCGGCGTCGCCGTCCGCGCAGCGGAACGCGTTGTTTGGCGGGCAGCGGGCACCCCGCGCGTTGTTTGGCGGGCAGCGGGCACGCGTTGTTTGGCGGGCAGCGCGGGGCTGGCGGACAGGGGGAATCGGGCAGCGCCGGGGCAGCGAACTGGCGGGGAGAGAAATTTGATTTTTTTTAAAATAAACGGGTTTTTGGGTTGACCCGGCAACCCGTCGGGTCAACCCGAACCCGACCCGTTTTTGCAAACAGGTCGATTTTCCGGACCCGAACCCGACCCGCTTTGGGTTCGGGTCAACCCAAACCCGAAAATTCCGGGTCGGGTTCGGATCGGGTTTTCGGGTCGGGTCCAATATTGACAGGTCTATCACTAATGAGCACAACAATAATACCAATGCTTTGTCAACCATTTTTATGGAGGTACATCATAGAGCTTGCACTCATCATTTGATAATGAAAATCACAGCAAAGTTCTAAACCAATAGTTATCATAAGGAGTATCATTTGACTTTCAAGGTTTACAGAAGAGTTGAGTTTTGTAAGCACTTGGACAAAAAACATATTAACAACGTAGTCATAATTTCTTATTTTAAGAATGAAGTTAGCTTGGAGCGTGGGATCATGCTTTCTTTTCTGAAAATTGATACAACTTGATGAAAACTCATATTTCTGAGAGTTTCAATAATGATAATAATAGTAAATGCTACTATCAAGGGAATAAATTGTTAAAATTGTTAAAAATTTTAACACATAATGCAAAAATGATTCTTCAATAGACGCAACATTGTGCTGAACACATTATTTAACAAGAGAAATTAAATGAGCACTACAGAACCTCCTGAATAAGGCTCAAAGCATTATCGCCTACCCCATTAGTCAATTTAAACTACATGTCTTTAATAATAACCTTCATTATGATTTTAATTAGCAGAAGATAACACATACACGCAGAGAGTTCGATCATATGGGCCTCCCATGCTAACATTCATTTACAACAACTCGAGACTATGATGCCAGATATTTTATTTTATGTTCAAAGTTCTATGCACATGAAGTACAGTAACTGCATATGCTAGAAACATACCAGTCAAAAAAGAAAACACCTAGGAGGTTCAAGATGAAATAAAGATAGTTGTCCTATAACCTCCATTGGTGAAGTCTAGGAGTGGTCGTCCAAAGAAAAATAGAAAGTTTTCAATGGAATTTTATTTGAAACATGTTTGAATGTTATTTCAATCAAATTTGAACATGGCTAACTTAAAAAAGTATCTACAATCTGCTAAGGCGGTATTTTGGTTCAAACAGAATTTTCAGACTTATTTTTTCAAAAAATAAAAGAAACAAAATAACAGATAAATTTCCCTAATTTCAGGCATATAACTTCAATTTTCCCTTGAAATTTTTTTAATGAGATTGTCATAAAAAAATATTCTATGTATTAACAAAAGTACTGTACATATGAAATTTGTGAGACAATAAAGACCACTTGAAATTATAAAAAAGCGATATACCTTTCCTCCAGAATTAATTTTATGAAAAATTAAAGCATCTAATTTTTAAATTTAGCATCATAGTGCAATTTTATTGGTATATTAAATATCTTCTGTTCTTGAGTTTATGCTTCTATTTTCCTTCTGGTATTTCCTTGTTAAAATTTGTATAGTCTTTTAACATTATAGCGTTTCGATTCTGCTCGTTTTCATCAAACAACTTATGCATCAATAGAATATATTTCAACGAATACATTTTGTGAGAATATTTAAATCTGGTTAGTTAACAACTTCAAAAAAAAAAAAGAAATGAAAATAAATCACATCTTTGGTTGATGGGAAATTAAGTGAAAAGTATTTTTGATTTCTTATTTGCAAGATAAATTTTTGGTATATGAAGGGAAAATATGAGTGACAATGATAACCCGATAAATTTTTATTTGTATTTTTTACAAGAATTGGTAAGACAACCGTTCACATTTCCTAAGAAAAATCCAACTACATATCAATTATACAACAACAACAACATCAAGCCTTTATCCCACTACGTGGGGTCGGCTACATGAATCCTTTTTCTCCATTGTGTCCTATTAAAAGTCAAATTATACTGATTCATCTGTATAAAGGCTTGATATCAATTATACTGGAACAAAAAATTTCATATGAAATTTCAAAGTAATATGCATTTGCATTCCCTATTATTTCTTTAAACCAAATATACCACAAAGAAATTCTGAAACATGCATAAGTTTTGCTGATTCATCAGTTCTTCAGAAATTAGCCCAGGAAAATTTAAAGATAAGTTTTTATCATTAGATTTTTAGTGAACACTCAGAAAATCCAATTTCATATCACTTGTAGCTTATGAGGAATAGAAAGTAGTTTACTGAATGCAAGCGCCAAGCAGTGATTTAGTTCATAGAAATGCAGCTATGGATACAATTTTCGCTCTCTTAACAATCATATAAACGCGGTTTCTATGCAGTAGATATTTGAGTGGTGCAAATCTCATCGTTACACCATAAGTTGTAATGGTGATACTGGAGAAATTATCATGATGTTCCCTCCTTTATTTGCCTACCACCATTTTGGCATGCTAAAACAGATACAGTTCTCACAAATTATCATATCAACTTGACATGGTTTGGTTTTTGAACTTAACCATCCAAAGGGGCAAACATTAAGACCATAGTTAGATCTTTTGTCCTACTTAGGGGTTACTTATGCAACATATGACCTCTATCAAAGCACAAACCTAAATTCTTCGCAAGATTCCAATTCGAAATTCAAATCTAGCTAGAACTAAATTAAATTTATTTATTATTCCTTATAAGAATTTTTTTACTTAATTAGATAGGAATTACCCTTTTTGAACAATCTCCATTTTTCTTAAATGAGATGATAGAAATTTTAATGGTCATCTTTTTTTGAATTAGTTTTATTTTTAATCATAACATTGCTTATATAAACAGAGATAGGAAAGTTAGGATTATTTCTTATCTATGAATTCAAATTGAAGCAATTCCCTCATTCCTCCAAATTCTCTACCAAACAGCTATAGTAAGTTCGCATTAATCAAACTGCTGCAATCCCCTTGTTCCTCCTCATCCTCTACCCTCTCAAGATTCTCTCTTTCACTCTCTCTTCTCTATCTATGTGTCTCTCCGTTCAGGAAACAAGAATCCTGAGGCTCCCTCTCAAACTCTCTCCAGATCCTAGGAAAATTCAAGATTCTTAATACAACTCTTTGTTCTTCTCTTCACTGAAGCCTCTATCCCTCTGTTCACTTCGAAACTCTATTTAAATCCTCGCTCATCCTAAAGGTAGAATTCAAGGAGAGGACCTAGTAATTCGAAGGTAAGAAAAAGAGAAGGAAGATGAAAAAGGAGATCCACCAATAACGTTCCCACATAAAACCAACTTCATTTCTGCTAATTCTGAGCACTAAGAGCCTTATGTCGAGAATGAAATATGAACAACACCATGAGTCCATAATGTCATTATACTTAGCTTTCTGTATGGAAGAAAAATGAAATATGCTGGCGGGCAAATCTATAAAAAATGAGAAATTTAGGAACATGGGATACAATACTGTCTGCAAAAGTTTCTAGGCTATGATTCCTTGGCGGGTATAACCAGGGAAAGAAGTTCACATCATGGAAAAATGGATTTAAGAATTTCATATGGATTCCTTAGAGAGGTTCTTTTTGCAATTCAAATTAATGATCCAAGACCATATAAACCAACGACCATCCTCATCAAGGATTCTTTAATCCTCACCAGAATTGTGTTAGTGCCCTCCATGGTGTTGTAACTGACACTATTTTCCAACAAACTAATAGCTAAATTTAAAATTTACAACCTGCTTACTATCACATTACCTTTGTTGGTTAATTTACATAATTTAAAATCAACTCAACAATTAAGTTATGCATATTTGAAAATCTGTACCATGAGAACAAGAACTCATACCTGAACTTCCGGTCAGTGCCAATTAACCCAATTTCAATATTCTTCCCTGAAATTTGACCTTCAAAACTACAACATGACAACAGAAACCGTCACATAATTGCCAAGGGAGAGCAAGAGCTTATTAATATCACATAGTACAGGAACCAGTATACCCTTCTTTCAGAGTCAAAATAGCAGTATGAACAGCATCATCAAGCTCCATATCCTCAGTGTACCTTCAATACAAAAATGAGTAAGAAAACCCCTTTCAATCATAAGATCAAAATGTACTACAACTTCCAAATAGAAAAACTACAAAACTGCCATAAAATTTAAAGTGGAGAAACCCAAACAGATTGAAGGCTATCACAACAACAACAACAAAAACAACAAGCCCTTATCCCACTAAGTGAGGCCAGCTACATGAATCATTTTTCTCCATTGTGTCATGTTAAGGGTTAAAATCTCATCTAAATCTAATAAAGGTCCTTTCTAATATTTTCTAACTAAGTCCTTTTAAGTCTACCTCTATCATTCTTAATATAAGTCAAATCTAATACATTTAAGTTTCTAACCGGGTTATCGGAAGACCACCGTTTTATGTGAACAAATCATCTAAGGCGACTCTCTCTAATCTTATCTTCCACTGGAGCTACTACAACCTTTTCACGTATATACTCATTTCGTATCCTATCTTTAAGAGTAAAGCCACTCATCCACCTTAGCATCCTCATCTCTGCAACACTTTTTTTTTGTTAATAATCTTGTATCTACTACCTCATCTCTGCAACACTTAACTTAATATTATGCTTCTCTTTTAATGACCAACTTTTTACAAAGCATTGCAGGTCTCACTACCATCTTATAGAATTTTTCTTTAAGTTTGCGAGGAACTTTTCTATCACATAACAAGCCCGATGCATTCCTCCACTTCAACCATTCAACTTGAATTTTACTAATAATATCCCCATCTATTTTACCATCACTATGAACAAGAGACCCAAGATATCTAAAACAGGTGATCTTATTAATGACTTGATCGCCCAAAGTCAGAATCCCCCAATAGATTTATTATTACTAAAATTACACTCCATATATTCAGTTTTAGATCAACTCAAACGAAAGCCATTAGACTCTAGGGTAGACCTACAAAATTCAAGTTTACCTTCAACTCCCTCTTAAGTCTTATCAACAAGAAGAATATCATCAGTGATGCAATCAAAAATTTGGGAAGGGCCCCAAAATTTTTATTACAAAAAGAAGACTCTTCCTATAACTTAGAAGATACACAAAAGAACACAAAATAGATAAATAAACCAAAAAAAACAACTTCACTTTAATATATATAAAGACTTACAAACTTAGACACTTACAAACGACAAAATAAAGACACTACGACTTTCCTAAAACTGCTTTCTTAGATTAAGAAGAAGGATACAAATGACGTCGGACTTGCGGATAGAAGAAGGAGATTAGGAGCTGAGACGAAACAGGAATAACTCGCAAGTTATCCTAGAGGAGAATAAGAAGAGGCGAATAACATAGCTCGCAAGCTATTCCGAAGAAAGAAGTCATAGGTTTTTGGCTCCAAAAATATCATCATAACATTCTTTTTAAGTCTCAAAACATCTCCTATATATAGGTACAAAAAGGGCAGCAAAACAGCCCAAATATCTCCCATTAAACCCATTAAATTCAAGGAATATAGAAGGCCAAAAGACTGCAAATAGCTGCAGGAAAACTGCACAGAAAACATGAAAAATCCCATGGAATTCCCCACCCAACAGCCACCAAACAGCAGCCCCCATACGGTACAGCAAAACAGAGAAGAGAGACCACGGGAACCAAGCAGAAAAGCCACGGGAACCAAGCAGACAAGCCACGGGAACCAAGCAGACAAGCCACGGGAACCAAGCAGCCAGCCACGGGAACCAAGCAGCCAGCCACGGGAACCAAAGGGGTAAGGCACGGGAAAATCAGCCAGCACAGGAAACCGAAAAGACAAAGGGGTGGAGAAGAGGTAAGTGGAGAAACCAAAGGGGCAGCAAATGGAGGAATGAACCTCAATTTATGAGCTAAAAAAGGCTCTCTACTAGACATTAATGAGCGAATTCTAGTAGAGGACCTAGAAGCTCCCAAATTTAAAATGTTAGGTCTAAGGATTGAGGAACGCAGCCTTATTTTTGCACAATAAGGAGGTAGTTTTAATGATTTGAGCTGGAACACTACTAGGTCACAATGAGGATAACCTAAGCATTATTGCAAGAATGTTCCCACAATATCTTCTAACAGAGAAGTGGAAAACGATCAAACCATCTGACTAGTTAGATAACAAAGTTGTGAGATATCTCACATATGGAAGAGACGAGGGTTCAACAAGTGTTGAAAGGAGAAACCTACATATTTATTCAATAAAGTGAATTCCATAATAAAAAGCCACTAGCATGCATTTCCCAAGATTTTGACAAAACAAATTATAATTTTATCCAAGAGAAAATAAAAAAAACTTAATAAAGTAGTTCAAATTAAAAAAATGAAGAGAATTTCGTCAATAACAAAAAATGAAATTGAAAATATTTGACAATGGGCTCAACTATTTTCTGTTGTGGCTTAATTTAACTTTTTGTATTTCGTGGCAACTTGAACTTTCATGGACTGATTTAAACTGTTTTAAGATTTAATAATATCATATTCATTCAAGAAAGTGAATTATAAACGAGACTTGGTATCAAAATATTGTCCTCTAATCTATAGTGTCTTAGTTTTCAATTTTTTTTAATTTTTAATCAAGGCAATTTGATATAACACCAATGAAACTAAAATCAATGCCAGATGTTAGGTCTAAACCTGAAAGAAAAGTAATATATACATCATGGTTGACCTCCAATTACTAGATCCAAATATGCGAAGCAAAATTATAGCTCACTACAACGGGATAAAGTAAAAATCCTCCTTGGAACTAAACAACCAACGAAGAAAATTAAAGAGTATGGAAGGAAAGAATTTAATATTAACAATCAACAAGTTGAACGAGCAACAGCAACAATCTGTAAAAGTAGTTGTAGAGTAGTTTCCCACAACAATTAGACAATCATAGAAGAAGGGTTCATTGGGGACAGATGCAACTATCTGTAAAAGTGGTTGTATAATTGTTGTAGGAAAATATATTTTTTTAAATGGTGTGGGTATTATAAATATTTTCATTTTGAAAAAAGTCAAACTAACAACAACATACAACACTCTAAAAGATTTAAAAGTAAATCATATAACAACAACAACAAGCTTTTGTCCCACTATGTGGGGATAGTTACATTAATCATTTTTCTCCGTTGTGTTCTATTAAGAGTCAAATTCTCATTTAAATCTAATAAAAAATGTCCTTTCTAATATTTTCTAACCAAGTCTTTTTAGGTCATCGCTACCTTTCTTAACATAGGACAAATTTAATACATCTACTCTCCTAACCGGGTCATCAGAAGGTCGACGTTTTATGTGACCAAACAATCTAAGGCGACTCTCTCTAATATTATCTGCTACTGGAGCTAATCTAACATTTTCATGTATACACTCATTTCGCATTCTGTCTCTAAGAGTAAAGCCACTCATCCACCTGAGCATCCTCATGTCTGCAATACTTTACTTAACTTTATACTTCTTTTTTAATGGCCAACATTGTGTCATAAAGCATTACAAGTCTCACCAGCACCTTATAGAATTTTCCCTTATATTTGAAGGGTATTTTTCTATCACACAAACATATCCAATGCATTCCTCCACTTCAACCATCCAACTTGAATTCTACTAACAATATCCCCATCTATTTCACCATCACTTTGAACAATAGACCCAAGAAATCTAAAACAAGTACTATTATTAATGACTTGATCGTCCAAATTCACAATTCCCCCACTAGAACTATTACTACTAAAATTATACAATGTATTCGATTTTAGATCTACTCAAACGAAAACCTTTAGACTCTAAGGTTGACCTCCATAATTCAAATTTCCCTTCCAACTCTCTCTCTAGTCTTATTAGCAAAAAGAATATCATCAACAACAAGCATGCATAAGGGTACATCCTCTTGCAAATATCTAGTAACAACAATCATGACTAAAGCAAAAAAGATATGAGCTTAAAGTTGATCCTTGTAATCCAACTGAAATAGGAGACAACTTGGTCAAACCACCTGGTGTTTGAACACAGGTAACAACTCTTCCATACATATCCTTAATGACTTGAATATAAGCATTATTAATTCCTTTCTTTTCTAAAACTCTCCAGAGCACTTTTTTTAAAACTCTCCATATCCTCCTTATTCTTTCTATACTACTCCATCAAACCTCTCAATAAAAGTATAGTGTCCATAGTAGCCTACTCGACATGAATCCATTCTAAGTTTTACCTTAAAAGTAAAACGTAATTTAAAAAAAAAAAGTAGCCACACAAAATTGTAACAGCAATCTAGAAAGCGAAACTATAAAAAAACTATCACAAATGAATCCGAAAAGAACTCACAACCCCTAAGAAAAGATGAGCGATTTTTATGCCTCCTGACATTGAAGCTAGATGATAAGATATCAATTGAATACAATATGAATAGAAATATGGATGTCTCATCCAATTGAAATAGTTTATGAGCACCACAATCTTAGAAATAATATGCATGTAGCCATACAATAAAAAGTTGTATCACCAAACAAAATTTATATGAAATTACATCACATAAACTAAAATAAAATCTGAAATCTAACTCATCTAGTTTGGGTTACCTCTTTTCAAGAAATGTCTTTGCATTTGAAACATTTTTACCCATAGCAGAAGCTTTCCAAGAAAAGTATGATCCAGAAGGATCAACCTACCAAGGTAAAATATGCATAGAAGCAGTTGTAATAAATTAAATTTGAAAGATGTCAGACAAAGCATTCAACTAAATGTAATAACAGAATGGAAATACGGAAAAGAAACTACACATTCATATAAACTAGAATTACAAATTCTCTTTAAACAGTCCTGCAACCTTAGCCATTGAATGCATGGGTAGTAACCTTATGAATTAGTATCAAAAGATGGCATTTTCAGATGCTTTGATTACATAAACATCAGGCGGAAAATGTGCCAGGAATAATCATATTGAACTCCGCATATTTAATAACTGGCACTGCTATAAGAATTTCACTCAAAATGAAAGCAAAATACTGAAAATTTGTTACCTGATAAAGCTGCGGGCCGCTGTCATCAAATCCAGCAACTAGTAAAGAAACACCAAAAGGCCTTACACCACTGTTAAATGGAAAAATATTTAGAAACCCTAATTTAGATAAAGCATCTAAATGGTATGCTAAACAAAAAGGTAAGATTATTTTTAAAGTAAAGGCTGTCATTTGCAACTGCACACATCAGATAGCTAAAAGCTGATTGGTAAAAAAACAGAAAAATATAAGAAAATTACAACAAAGAAGAACATTAAAAGCAAATACTCTGCTTATGCGTCCCATAAAAAGCAATGATCACTCCCACATCACCTGCTTCCCTATCCCCAAGCCTCCCTCTCTTCCTACTACCTGAGATCCCCTCATGGTTTTACTTGCAAATTCAAAATCAGAATATCCTGTTCTCCAAACAAATCCTCTCAACCGCCTATATGTACAAACACAAAATTCTCTCCACACTACAACAACAACAACATCAAGCCTTTATCCCACTACGTGGGGTCGGCTACATGAATCCTTTTTCTCCATTGTGTCCTATTAAAAGTCAAATTCTCGTTTAAATCTAATAAAGAAAGGTCATTCCTAATATTTTCTAACCAAGTCTTTTTAGGTCTACCTCTACCTTTCTTAACATAAGTCAAATCTAATACCTCTACTCTCCTAACCGGGTCATCGCAAGGCCGCCGTTTTATGTGACCAAACCATCTAAGGCGACTTTCTCTAATCTTATCTTCTACTGGAGCTACTCCAACCTTTTCACGTATATGCTCATTTCGTATCCTATCTCTAAGGGTAAAGCCACTCATCCACCTGAGCATCCTCATCTCTGCCACACTTAACTTAGTATTATGCTTCTCTTTTAAAGGCCAACATTCGGCACCATAAAGCATTGCAGGCCTCACTACCATCTTATAGAATTTTCCCTTAAGTTTGAGGGGTACATTTCTATCACATAACAAGCCCGATGCATTCCTCCACTTCAACCATCCAACTTGAATTCTGCTGATAATATCCCCATCTATTTCACCATCACTCTGAACAATAGATCCAAGATATCTAAAACGTGTACTCTTATTAATGACTTGATCGCCCAAAGTCACAATCCCCTCACTAGGTCTATTACTACTAAAATTACACTCCATATATTCTGTTTTAGATCTACTCAAGCGAAAACCTTTAGACTCTAAGGTTGACCTCCATAATTTAAGTTTACCTTCAACTCCCTCTCTAGTCTTGTCAACAAGAAGAATATCATCAGCAAAAAGCATACACCAAGGTACATCCTCTTGCAAATGTCTAGTGAGAACATCCATGACTAAAGCAAAAAGATATGGGCTTAAGGCTGATCCTTGATGTAACCCAACCAAAATAGGGAAATACTTGGTCAATCCACCTTGTGTTTGAACACAAGTAATAGCTCCTGCATACATATCTTTAATGATTTGAATATAAGCATTATTGACTCATTTCTTTTCAAGAACTCTCCATAGCACTTCTCTTGGAACTTTATCGTATGCTTTTTCTAAATCAATAAATATCATATGTAGATCCTCCTTATTTTCTCTATATTTCTCCATCAAACCTCTTAATAAATGTATGGCTTCCATAGTCGACCTACCCGGCATGAATCCAAATTGATTTTGAGAAACATTAGTATCACGCCGCAACCTATGCTCCAAAACTCGCTCCCATAGTTTTAAAGTATGACACATTAACTTAATACCTCTATAATTCTCACAATCTTGTACATCACCTTTATTCTTAAAAATAGGAATTAACACACTCATTCTCCACTCATCAGGCATCTTCTTAGTCTTCAAAATAGTATTAAAAAGTTTAGTAAGCCCTGAAATATCATCAGCTCCAACAGCATTTCCACACCTCTATTGGAATATCATCACACCTCTATTGGAATATCATCAGGTCCAACAGCTTTTCCACCCTTCATTTTCTTTAAAGCCTCTCTAACTTCAGTTTTACTAATACGCCGATAAAAATATAAATCTTTATTTTCATCTAGGGTGCTAAGGTCACTATAGTCAATCTTATTTTCACAGTCTTCATTAAAAAGTTTAGCAAAATATCTCATCCATCTTTGTTGAATATCATCTTCTAAGAAAAGTATTTTTTTATCTTCATCTTTAATACACTTCACTTGAACTAAATCCTTACTACTCCTATCTCTTTGTTTGGCTAACTTATGCATATATCTTTCTCCATCTTTAGTATCTAATCTATTATATAAATCACTAAAAGCTAATGCCTTTACATCGCATATTGCTTTCTTAGCATCCTTACGAGCCACTTTATATATTTCCCAATTATCAGAATTTTTAAAATTAAACCAATTTTTATAACAAAGCTTCTTATTTTTAATTTATTCTTGCACATTAGGATTCCACCACCAACTATTTTTACTATTGGGAGCTTTTCCCTTTGATACTCCAAGGACATCTTTTGCAATATTCTTAATATCACTAGCCACTTTTTCCCACATAATATTAGCATCCTCATGCACAGACAAAATCTTAAGATCTAAAATCTTATTTCCAAAAATATTTTTGTTAATATTCTTTAAATGCCCCCATTTAATCCTAGAAAATTGTTTTACTTTATTTTTTATTTTATGCCCCTTTAACTTAAAGTCCAAAACTAATAATCGATGTTGGGTACATAAATTTTCACTCGGAATAACTTTACAATCTTTGCAATCTAAACGATTTAATTTTCTAATAAGAAAATAGTCAATCTGGGTTGTATTATATCCATTTTTATAAGTGATGAGATGCTCATTCCTTTTCTTAAATAAGGTATTAGCAATTAAAAAATCATAAGCTAAACAAAAATCCAATATGGTCTTGCCACCTTCATTCGTCGTTCCAAATCCATGGCCACCATGAATGCTTTTAAAATCATCTACCTCTCTACCAACATGTCCATTTAAATCTCCTCCAATAAAAACTCTTTCTCCAAGAGGTAAATTTTGTATTAATTCTTCTAAGTCATTCCAAAAATTTAATTTAGAACTCATATCCAAACCTACTTGAGAAGCATAAGCACTATGACACAGTTTAGAACTCTCTCTCCACACTAGCTATTTAAAAATAATTTATAATATGGAAGGAAAAGAAAATATGACACAGTTTATGATGTAGTGGATCGTCGGAAGACTCGACCTGCAAGAAGGATTTGGTTTTCCCAATCCAGGGAAGAAGAAGAAGAAGAGCTCTAAAAGCTTCAAAGAGTGTAATATATCATTCAATGAGCTTTCCCTACTACAATGCATACATATATAACCCATCTATAGAATATTCTAGAGAGACTTGTAACAAACTAGATAAGCTATTCCTAAGGAGAACTATTATCTATAATGTTCCACTTCATTGTTCCACATCATTCTCCCCTAGCGTAAAAAGAGCTCGACTCCGTTTGAGGCTCGTTAATTAGAAGGGAGGTAGGGTGGCAAACAAATTCCTAGATCGAAGACTTTGAATGAAGACTTTATAATCACCACAAGAAGAGGTGTTCCCCAATCCAAGTGAGGAGGTTCAACTTTGGAGTCCTTGAAATGAACTAGCATTTCAGTTTGCCAATTGGTTGGTGAATATGAGTTCTCGGCACAGAACCAATCCCTTACCCAAATTCCACAAGATAGAGAGGCGAGCACATTCTCCCATTTAGTTTTGTCCCATTCCTCCTCTTCAAAGTTGCTGAATGCACAAACCCATTTTTTTAAGATTAAATTCCTTTATCATTTCATCTTCATTGACCTGTTGCAATAAAGTTGTGTTTCCCATACCATCTTCCCCCCTTATAGATAGAGTAGAAATGTTTCTGTACAATTCAGGTACAGAATGCTCAATTGATGGCTTTCTTAACCACTGCATAACAAGCTCCTTATCCCTGCCCTTGAGATCAGTAAAATGGAGGAGAGAAGAAATACCGCTAGGCCTCATGTCGAGCTCCTTGATTCCTTGCTCCTCAATAGTGGTAGTGGGGCCATAAAATGTAAGTTTCCCATTTTCCTTGCTTCCGTAAGCAGGGTCTGACAGTTCAAATTTGAGATCCCAGCCCTTATTAACATTTCGTCGAACATCTTGTGAGCGTTGCAGTGAATAAGCTTTGTCAGTGTACTGCACCTCAGTCATTTGCACATCTGCAATGAAAATGTTCTCAGTATCAACGTTGTAGTTGTCATTTAACTCAGTCTCCCATGCATGCTCAACTTTGTCATCATCTTTACTCCAGGTAATAGAAATGATGTCAACTGTATTGCTTCTTGAATGAGCTGAGGACTGATGTGGATGACCCATTTTCTCTTCCAATACCAAGCGGTACCAGAAGCATCGCTGCTGTAAATTTCTATTAGGTTTGTGCCATCAGCACCTGTCTCACGGTCCAGTAGGTCCAAACTGGAACGATTAATCGAAGTCATGGAAGCCACATTGCTCCTTCTTAGTGGCAGAAGCCCTCCCTCATTTTTCAGAAGCATCACTCCCTGTCTCGCAGCTTCGAGAGCAAGCTGCCTGTGTTCTTTGGTACACACATTGCCGGCTCCTAACTCCCCGTAATGCTGCTTCGCCTGATTTCCAAATAGAATCGGAGCAGCAGATGCGAGTGTTGCATCTCGCATCTCAGAGTCCAAAAGACCAGACGATGGGAGTTGCATCGGATCTCCGGAGGAAGCTGAGGCGGAGACGGAGTTGGGTTGTGGGAGATCGGGTTTGGTTTGGTAATCGAGCTCCCCGGCGCCTTCGCTGGATGCTTCCGGGTCGGGGCTGAAGTCACACTGTTCGACGGAGTCGGAGCAGGCAGCAAGACTGGAATCTGGTCGTGATAGATCGAGCTCAATACGTGTTTGCTGCCGCCAGAGTGGAGTGTGCGGCAACGGAGGAATGGTGTCGCCGGACGCAAACAGAGGAATGGTATCGGCGGCTGGGTGTGCGGGAGTCTGGTCGGCGGGGCCTGGTCAGCTGCTGTCGGTGAGTGGAGTTGGGAAGCTAGAAGAACAGAATCAGCCTCTCTCACCCTACCATATAAGGATGCGTTCGAAGCCGATGCAGATAGCGATGATGCTCTAGCTGAAGGCAAAACCTCTCCATCTCCTGCCATGATCGAGGAGCCAGCTGACCCGATAGGCGCGGGTTCGATTTCTCCATCGAAATATGAAGAGCCCTTGGACGATGTTGAATCGGAATGAAGGAAGGCATCGGTTACAAGCGCCTGGAGTGGATGCTCTGTCTGAGAGGACTGCACCGGAGGAGCGATAACAGTGGAATTATGAATGTCCTCAGATGGAGTTGGGAGTTCTGGCATACTGAAGATTTGTTCGATCGAACAATCAGCAACGTGTGTGGGCTTCTTCCGGGACGGGAATGTCTCCGACGCTGCTTGCGGTGGAGACGACGGCTTGGTCGATGGGGCAACGTTGGGGACCTTGACGACCTCCAGCAGCTTATCCGTTCCGGTGAGATCACGGGCAACGGGACTGGGTTGTATGCTAGGCGCGGAATCGCACTTATTGCCAGGCGCGGGTTCATTGTTTGCTTGCTGAAGTGGAAGTGGGGCGATCGGGTTTGATTTAGGCGAAGTAGTCTGTGGAGGCGGAGGATCTCGCCATCGCAATGGAAGCTCGAGCGGCGGGTGCTCCAGCAGTGGATCACGCCATTGGAGAGGGAGTTCGAGCGAAGCGTAGTCATCAACGACGGTGGGGGAATGGCGGGACTGATGGCGTTTGCGTGGAGCGAACGAGGAGAGCGAAGAGAAGAAGAATACCTCGGTATGGTTGCCGACGTCATTCGCATCTTCCTTATTGCCCGAAGGTTCCGATCTACCCGATCGAGTGATTCCTTCGCTTGAGCTTGATAGAAGGTAATCCGACTTCGAGCATCGTCGATAACCCACCTTCCTCGGCGTCGATCGTCGTCGACCGCCAATCTTATTATGCCGCTTCGATCGTCGTCGAGAGCCGACCTTCTTCCGCAGTCTATCGATCTTCACAAGCTCCAGGCTCTGATACCAACTGATGTAGTAGATCATCGGAAGACTCGACCTGCAAGAAGGATTTGGTTTTCCCAATTTAGGGAAGAAGAAGAAGAAGAGCTCTAAAAGCTTCAAAGAGTGTAATATATCATTCAATGAGCTTTCCCTGCTACAATGAATACATATATAACCCATCTATAGAATATTCTAGAGAACTTGTAACAAACTAGATAAGATATTCCTAAGGAGAACTATTAGCTATAATGTTCCACTTCATTGTTCCACATCAGTTTAGTTCACTTTTATTAGTCAGGTAATAATATTAGAAGATTGTTAGAGCAGTCCATTGGACCAATCAAGCCGGTCCTACGGGACTGGCTCGTGTGAAACAGACGGAAGTTCACCACCTCCTGTACGCACAATCCAACCGCCTAGGTATGACAAAGCTATTTAGGAAGAATTTTGAAGGGAGTTATGAGGGAAATTTGAATGTAGAGATGGTTTAGAGATATCCTTTTGAATTGTATGCATTAAAGAGTTTGTTTTCCTAGGGTTAGGGCATCTTGAATTTGGCTAAATTTTGAGATATTTTAAGTTTTTGGCTCTAGCGGCGTCTAGAGGTTTGGGAGAGATAGATTCTCCTCTCGAATAGATGATTAATTGTATCTTTGTATTTTGAATTTCTATTTCATCAAATAATACAATTATCTACTGTTTTCCTGATTTTGTGTGAATTTTTGTAGAGAATTCTCGCTGTTTTTCAAAGATTGCAAGGAAAGTCTTGAGATCTTCAAGTGTTTCCTGTCAAATTGGTATCAGAGCGGTGTCCGGGGATGTGTGGGCTGATTACTGCAGCAGTTTTTCTCCTTGGAACCGCTATTTTTGCTATTTTTGTGGTGGAAATCCAAATTTTCAAGCCTAAGCAGTGTCCAGGGCTGTTTGGGTTGATTCCCGCTGCAGTTTTTCTCCTTCGAACAGCTGTTTTTGCTGTTTTGTAGTGCAAATACGACTTTTCGAGCCTAAAAGATTCGGGGATTTATGGCGGGAAGATAGGTAGAAGTATTAGAAGGGGAAATCCGACAAATGAAATCTGAAATTTCAGTTCTCCAAACTCAAGTTTCGTATTAGAAAAAGAATATTTTAGTCATCCATGATAAGAATAATTCAAATTTTTCCATCATGGAGGAGATATTGAAGAAAGTGCTCGAGGGCCAAACCAAAATATCGCCATCGTAGGTGAGTGAAGGCGCCGACAACCAAGGAAGTGGGGAAACCCCTAAGCCAGTCAGACGAAGGAAAGATCAAGAGGTGGAGATTTTGGAGGGAATAAAAAAATGCCTCCCCTAGGGCGGTAGAGTCTATTCCTAGGGAGGAGTCAAGTAGGGGTTATGGGGAGAGGCGGGAGGAGATAGGGAAAGAATGAAGAGGTGCTTATTTGGAGAGGAGAGAAGCAAGATTTGAAAGGGAAATGGGTAATTATGACCAAAGGGCGGAAGGTGAGGAGATTGTTATGATCCAAGGGGTGTTAAATTTGAAAGGAAAGTGAGAAATTGATGAAAGGCTTGGGTATGAACGTAGAATGGATGATTGGGACACTTGAGGGGAACCAACCCCTTGGGAAATTATGAAGGGAACAGGAGGACCGGAGGTGATCTGAGGGTGAGGAAGCTGAAGATGCTTATTTTTGAGAGAGAGGGTGCCCATGGGTGGATCTACAAGGTGGAAAGGTACTTTACCGTAAACAGGTTAACAAAGGGGGAGTTGACGGCAGCCGGGATGTGCTTAGAAGGAAAAGCTTTTGCATTGTACAAATTGAGGGATACGAGGAGACCGATACGGACCTAGAGGGAGTTTAAGGACTAATTGTTGGAATGTTTCCAAACCAAAAGGGGAGGGGACTTCTATGAATAGTTCTTCGCTTTGATGCAGGAAGGGACAGCGATAAAGTACCGTGAGCAATTTGAGTATCTTGCCAGCCGACTGGATCGGCTTCCAGAGACTGTACTGAAGGGAAACTTTATGAAAGGACTGAAACTAAAAATCTGCATAGCAGTTAGAGTGATGAGGCCTCGTGACTTGGAAGAGGCTATGTTGGTGGAAGATCAGAGGCACCTGGAGAGAGGAATAGGAGGCAGCAGCTCAGGTGGCTCTTACAGGATTACCACCACCTTTTTGGCATCCAAGGAGCCAACACCGGATACTCTCAGGGAGACTTTGAAGGAGAAGACTGTAGGATGAAGACCTGGGGACAACTTCAAGAAGCTCACTAAAATGACATTACATAAGAAAAGGGCAAAGGGGCTCTGTTTTAGATGTGACAAAAGGTATACGCCAGGGCACAGGTGTAAGGAGCAAACTCTTCAGGTTCTTACTGTTTGTGATGAAGAGGGAATGGAGGAGGGGTCGTCTTTCCACCTTGCGGATAAAGTGGGTCTTTGATAGGGGAGTATTGTTAGACTGGTCCATTAGACCAGTCCAACCGGTCGTATAGGACCAGCTCATGCGACATTCATTCTAACGACACTATGATGTTACCTAATCTCACAAACATAGAAAAACTAAAGCTTCCCCACATATGTTGTTCTCTTTTTAATATGATTTGATCTCACTTTTCACACACTATTTATCATCCTCAACTTCCCCACTACTCTGTCTCTTATTTGTCTCCTTTAATCAGCTTTACATTCATTTACAGCTTCAACTTATCGTCCTAATTCAAGCAACTTAATGAGATTTTCAAATGTTTTTCAACCTCCAAGCGCTTGAGCTAAAATGTACCTCATACTTAATCAGCACTTGATTCTTATCAAGAGTAGAAAAGCTGTTGGAGCTAGTGAATTATATATAAGCCACTAGTACCCTCTAATTATTTACAATCTTAGCATAGATGCTCACATAATTCCATAAACATATGCAAGCTAAGCCTTAAACTCAAACAGCTTTAAATTTTATTATGGTAACAAAACCAAAATGTAGTTCAAATGAACCAACACAACCCCACTGAATGTTAAACTAAATTGGACTAAAGCGGATGATACTAAAGTTCAAAGTATCTTGTTTGTTTCGAAATTGCATAGCATAATTCATAGTTAGCACATTTATTAGATCAGCCTAATCCAATTAAATTATATGAATAAGCTCACTATAAATTCAGCTCAAGGATAAGCTTCTTGACCGATTTTTAAAACTTAGTTCATAGTATCACACTATCATTAACTTTAGCTTTGTTGACCATTAATCAGCTTAACAGCATTTTCAAGTTAATCAAAATATGTGAGAGGAAGATGTTAACAACTGAAATTGTGCATCAATATTCCTTCACCTTTTAATACGTTCAAAAAAAATCCAAAACAACTGTAATCATAAAAAAGGTAAATCCCTGAAATGACTGTGATAAATACAATATAAAACCTTCTGGGCAGCTCATCTCGTTAGTAGGGACAGTAAATGACAAAACAAAAAAAAAATCTCTTCGAACTGAAAAATCCAGTCAATTCGGTAAAATTAGATTTTGGTTTGATTTGATCAAGGTTAGAGATTTTAGTTAAAGCAGAAATATAAATTGATTTAGGTTTGAATTTTCATCAAACCAATAAAACTCAAGCCAATATCACTTATAACAAATTAATAAGCAAAGGCTTCAATTTTTTGTTGACATGTGATTCACAATTTAAGAAATTAGGGCGTTCCCACCCCACTCCAATTTTAGGACCCTAAGCCTAATGCACAACACACCCATAGTTCTCTTCGGTTTTTGGTTTTCCTAAACCATGAGAGTGTTGTCGGCCACCTCTAGAACTCCATATCATCGACAAATTCGCACTTTGAAGTTCAAACTCCCATCAACAAGGCTCAATGCTTGCAGAAGCAAACTTCTCATAGGCTCGCATCACATGTAACAACCACTGCAGTGACAATGGCTCACACTATTTCTTATCATAATTCTTGTTCAAATATCTCACAACAGGCTCCATTTTCTGGCCTCAGCGCACACCATCCCACGCTGCAGCAACAAGGCTCATGCCTGCACAAAAATGCCTCATCTTATAGGCCCTTGCAGGAGTAGATTTATCATCTACTTGCCCATATCAATTGCATTGTGCTCAGTAGGAATGCATCTTTAGATAGTCTTTTATTTTTTAGTTTGGAAGCAAACAATGAAGCTTAGGCCAACCATGTTAAGAAAAATCTAAAACTACAAACCAAACTGAACTACTTGGTTTGGTTTACCTATTAGATAGTTTTGTTTCAGTTTGAGATTTTTACATTCAATCCAATTCAGCTTGATTCCAAATATTGTATGATTTGAAACCAAACTGAAGCGTCCCAAACCATATCAGTAACACTACACAAAAAGCACGTGGCTTCTTGTATTATAATGATTTAGTCACAAAATGTTGACTAGAAAATGCAGCTTTAAGATATTACGATAAGATATTCATAGTTACCAAAATGAGGAATCCCAAAATGTTTGTACGGATACCTTATATTTTATGAATATTTCCAGAATTTTCTGAAAAAAGTATTTAACCATTCATTACGGCTACATTACAATCTATCGCCTAATTTTCCAAGCTTTAACAAGCAGAGTTTTTATTAAAAATAAAACCTATAAAAGAGTAGGAGCAAAATGCTATCTGAAAATATCGATACCCAGATTGAGTGAATTCCTGCATGACGGTAGCTGTTTCCCTGACTAGTTGTGTGACCGGAATTGCCTCCTGCAACCACAATATCAGATTTATGATTAAAATGACTAGAGTTTTTTACCAGATTTCAAGGTTACCATGATACCATACATAAAAGCATCGTTCTGGGCATAGGAGCACCATAGTGGACAAAATAGCAAGCTTATTAGAAAAAAAATGGGATAATTTGCATGATCCCAACAAGAAACAGCATGATACATCTTCAGGTACGATGCAACACAGGTCTGTAAATTGAGTTTTCTAATCAATGAACCTATCTAAACTATTATTTAAACAGGAATGTATGCATTGAAAAAGTCTACTAAGATACGTACATGAATATTAACTAGAAAGTTTCGCGTGATTGACCAAGGACTGGACAGAACTAATAAATTTTTTAGATAACTGTATGTAGTAGTACTAAAATAAGCAAAGGACGGGAAGCAAAACAATACTTTGTATAGTCTGTAATACTGTTGTGCCTGCTTTCGGCTTTTTCTCACCAAAACACGGGAATCTGGACCCATTCCGCTACATAGAAAGAAAAGGAAATGCTGAGATAAACAAAAGGTAAAGTATTCAATTTGCTGACAGCACTCATTGTATTAAAAGAATATGATGTCAATGCATACTAACTATTATACTTTGCAAAGAAAATTCTTCATATGAAAAATCAGTCAACAAAAATAACATAAATCATTCATGTCGTGCAGATGTTACTATGACAGAACAAGCATATTATCCCTACTAAAATGGCATGACCAGTTAAAACTGACCTTGCTAATAGAATCCAAAAACTAATGTAGAATTAGGCCATCCAGATTGCAATTTGTAACCATAACCATTATAGGGAAACTATTAAACATCACATCTCTCCCTCAAACCATCCTAATAATCAATTACTCTTTCATTGGCATTTCCATTGAATCCCAATATATAAGAGCATGACCTGGGTAAAGCTCATTGCAAGAAAGATACAATTAGAGGTGTTCTTTTTCATATCACATAAAGGTTTTATATGCTAAACTGGACTGCACACACTTATAGGAAAAACTAACGCAAAGCATGTGACTGCTTCTTCATTATACCCATTAACTACAAAGTACAAACCGTGAACTGTGAATCATCTATGAATTAAAAGAGCACCGGCTACCCAGCCTGATTACCGTGTTATGCAGGCTGCACTTTTCAGTTAGTTTAGTATTTCGTGGAATCTAGATATTATGTAATCAGGACCTTCTAGTTGTACTTTTATTTCTTATATATTTTCATTTTGTTAAATTTCTTTGAGTCATGTATTTTTGGATCTTTTTGTTATTCGTTTAGGTCATGAAATGTCCTATATAATGTATGCTAGTTGTATGAATATGAGGTTTGAGCAGCCTAACCATTTCTATGCCTTAGCTGTGTCCAATGACCAATTTGACCCCCTTCTGACCACCTATTGACCACTGCATCATCATATTATTTGTCAAATCGCCTTTTTTATCACTAAGTCAGACTCCTAAATAGAAAATTCCAACCCCCCCCCCCCACCTTCTTTTTCTCATTCTTATTTAAAATAATAAAACTTATGCATAAGCTTGAGAATCAGTTCGGCCTTGACATCACTTGAAAACTTTGAAATCTCTCCAAAATGTTTTAGAAACCTATTTATTATTCCTTCCTCACGCCATGAACATCCCTCGCTCACTCCTTTTATATTTTGGGATGCCCCTTGCTTTAGTTTATAAAAAAAGTGGTATATATTCTCATGTATTTCCATGTTGCAATGATATTTAAATGAAAGTTTGTTTCACTTGAGTTCACAACTCTGCGTAGCATGCTTATCACCCTCAAGTTAAAGAATACCTGAGAGTGAAGACACAATCCTTGGATAATGACTTCTATTAAGGAAATGACAAATAATTGTTCATAGAGATCAATTTAGAGTCTTAGATTATCCTTGTTCCCCCACTGATTGCTTTAAATCTATCAAAGTGGGATTACATTAGCTTATCATCTCTTTCTTGCTTTTTAAGAATAGACATCATTTATACTTAACATCACATTCATTTAAGCCAAGCTTCGCTAGTTCATTCGGTGTTATTGTACTAGTTAATCAATAGATGATGCATGCTTATATAATTTAATCATAAGAATCTGAGAAACAACAACGTTTCCATTCATTATAGCACAATGCATATATATTACCTCTTTAGTCCTACATGATATTTGATTTCAGAGGAAGAATTCTCATCTATTTGTTGGGTATTATTTCTTGCATCATGTTATATAGTATTATCATAGTTGTACAATTTATAAAATTACTAAAAGGCTTTTGATTCACTAGAAAGTCCTAGGGTGAGTTTCTAACATCTTGTTTAATTCAAAAAATTTAAGACAATTCAATTTCTTTTGGTAATTAAAAAAAACTCAACAAATTTCTACGAATAGTGCTATTATTAATCTCGTGTTTGTTGAAATCAAGTAAAAGTCTCCATAACTTTATTTAATTAGATTCTTTAAATATTTCGTATAAATGTTCTTTAAATATTGTTGCATTTTGAAATCAAACAAGCACATGCTTCAATTATAAATTTTTCTACGATTGCATTTTCTATCTTCAGCTACTGCTCTCTATATTTTAACCATCATTTGATTAAATTACATCTAAATCTTAAAAGTAATCGGTTTTTATCAACTCAATGAGCTCTACAACTTTCAAGAAGAAAATTTTATCAAAATATGTTATTTAAACCATCCAAATCATCAAAACCTGAGAGCACTTGCTAAAAACCTACTTTGAATCATGAAATTTAGATTATTGTTGCATTCTCCCTAATCACATATTAGGGTGATTGTTCATATCAACCAGAAGCATATTCAAGGCAATATAAAAGTGTTCCAAATTCGAATTATAATTTTGGATTCATGGGTAAACATGCTAGCTATCCATCATGATCTTGGTCCCAAGAGTATCTCTTCATTGTAAGTATTACCTAAACATAATTATTCAAATAGAAGGGGTTGATCATCAACACTCATACAATAGTTATCAATTTGAGAAGAGATGCATTAGACGTAAGGAACACATAGAGGCACTTTCTATTCTCAAAAAAGAATTTAAGAATCTTAATGTAAGATCAAATAATTTTTTATGAAAGCTAGCTTAACCCATCAAAGTATCATCAACTGAAAAATAAGAAAGTAAACCGGAGAAAAACGAAGCTTCTCCTTTACTTTAATCCTGTGAAAGCCTTCCCATAATCATTGTTGACATGGATAAAGAAAAAAATAAAAAAATAAAAAGAGATTGTGGAAATAGTCCTTGTTAAAACCTCAACAAAGTGAAAAATTAAGAGAAGCCTCTCTAGGATTTATGCAATATGATTGGACCTCTTATAAGTTCAAATGGTAGAATGGTCCTATAACTGACCAAAAATAATTTTTTAAACTATTGATTAAAAAATTTGTCCAAACTATGAATATAATTACTACTATTTTGGATGAGATAACTAAAATAATGGATATAATTATTGATGTTAAAATATGATTATTAAAATAATGAATATGGCTACTGAAATTCAAAATGTGGTTACTTACATAACCTATATTCACATTCAAAGTTCTAAGAAAACAAATCCTTTCTTTTAGTGAACATATTCAAAACAACAGTAACTAATCAATTATTTTAGTAACCACATCCCAAATCTAGTCACTACAAATCCTTTCTTCTATTAATCAATAATCTTTATCAACTCAATGAGCTCTACAACCTTTAATTTGTGCATGCAATGATAAATTAAGGTAATCAGCTTTTCCATGGCATACACAAATTAAAGAAGCGTCCACTCAAAGTTAATTTTATGGAGTGTGGTATGTAAGCAATAGTTACAAGATATCCATTTCCTATAATTTCATTAAAAGAATCTTGATAATAGAAGTGATCATATTCTAATCAACCACAATTCTAAAACAAACAACTTTTAAGTTATTAGAATAGGCTTGTCTTATTGTTACATTTCTTCTATATGCTAAAAGCCATTTCAAATACCAAACCATTTACATCATGCAAAGAGTGTTTCAAATTTAATTAATGTAATTTTGTGTGAATATCATACTTAGTGGTACTAATGCGAGTGTCCCGCTTGGCTTTTTTATTCCATGATCTAGATTAGTCAAGTAATGATAGGAAGAACCACAATTATCACTTTGCCTTCCAAAAGAATGTAATGATCCAATTTTTCTAATAAAATTATGCCAATAAAAATGCTATATATGCTCCAATATGTCATAAACACGTCCAAGAATATTGTCTTTAAATCAAGGCACCCTTTGACATAAAAATGTTGGAATGCTGCAAACTATATACTTCGTAGTGAATATCCTAGCTTAGGATTCTCAATGTAAGCTCAATTTTACTAAATGTAAGCACCGATATAAGGTTTCAAGAAAAAAAAAAAGACAGTAAAAGAAAATACAGCCTCACATGACACCCTAAAGAACCGTTAAAATGAAAAATTGGTGAATCACGGACAAGGAAATAGCACAAGGAAACCTAAATCAAGGCTAATATACTATTCCAACAAATACCTTAATTGTGAAGTATAATTTCAGGATGCGAAAAAACAAGAAACTTCAAATGACATGAATAAAAGTAAAAGTTATTGGACGTAGAAAAGGAGAATTGATCTTATATACCTGTAAACAACTCCAATGTTGGGTGTCATAAGTTGAATCTTTTGAATCTGCAGTTAGATTGGTAGTAAGTAGGATCATGCATGCTTCCCATTTATATAGGAAAAAAAAGAGAACATTCAAAATCACAATAGAAAGTTCAAAAGTTCAATTGAAATAGTCACATCACGATAACTCAACAACAACAACAATAACAACATCAAGCCTTTGTCCCACTAAAAAATTGCACGCTTATTAAAGAGAACTGCATCATCAAGGAGCATTAAGGCAAATAAATAGTCAAGGCAAGAAGTAAGAATATGCAAGAGAGACAAACACCTCATCTTTTTAAGTGAACTTCTTTTAAAATATATATATTAATTTATAAGGCATGATACATGTACACCTACGTGGAGGACAAAATATATGTAATGTTTACATAAATAGCATTATTCATATTTGCAATGAATTCAACACAAAATCCTAAAACTATGGCAAAAAAATCATCCAAAATGGGTAAAATATAAGAAATAATATTCAGGAAACCATATTTATGCAAAGTCTCTTAATATATACTACACGTTACATAATCTTTAGAGACCAGAATAAGACAATGCATTCATATACGCAAGTAAATAACAAATTAAAATGATAAAATGTTTTATAAAATAGTAGTATAAAATCATAAAGATAGACTATAAATTATATAATTCAGAAATGAATGTGGTAAGACCATATTAGATTTTTTTATAGCTGATGACTTTGCAATTACTAATACGGTAATACCTTATTTAAAAAAAAAAGATAAACATCTAATCACTTATAAGAATGGATATAGTAAAACTAAGATTGATTACTTTCTTATAAGAAAAAGAGATTGTTTATATTGTAAAGATTGTAAAGTTATTCCGAGTGAAAGTTTATGTACCCAACATCGCTTATTAGCGTTAGACACTAATATGAAGAGACAGAATATAAAAAATAAAGTAAACCGTTGTTCTAGGATTAGATTGAGGCTTTTAAAGAATATTAACAAAAATATTTTTGAGAGTAAAATTTTAATCTTAAGATTTTGTCTGTGCATAAGGAAGCTAATTTTATGTGAAAAAAATTAACTACTAATATTAAGGATATTGTAAAAGATTGCTTGGAGAATCACAGGGAAATGCTCCTAATAATAAAAATAATTTGTGATGGAATCAAAATGTGCAAAAAAAGATAAAAAAATAAATAGATTTGTTATAAAAATTAGTTTATATGTAAAAATCCTGATAATTTGGAGAGATAAAGAGGCCCGTAAAAAGTCTAAGAAAGCAATTTGCGATTCAAATATTTTAAATTTTAATTATTTATATAATAAATTAGATACTAAAAAGTGAAAGATATATGTATAAGTTAGTCAAACAAAAAGATACGAGTAGTAAGGATTTAGTCCAAGTGAAGTACATTAAAGATGATAATCAAAAAGTACTTTTATTTGAAGAAGATATTCAACAAAGGTGAATGAAATATTTTGCTAAACTTTTCAATGAAGATTGTGTTAATACAATTGATTTAGTGACCTTAACATCCTAAATGAAAATAAAAATTTTTGTTTTTATCGGCGTATTAGTCAAATCGAAATTAGAAAGGCTTTAAAGAAAATGAAATGTGAAAAAGCTGTTGGACCTGATGATATTCCAATAGAGATGTGGAAATGCTTAGAAGAAGGAATTTCTTAGCTTACTAAAATTTTTAATATTATTTTGAAGACTAAAAAGATGCCAGATGAGTGGAGAATGAATGTGTTGATTCATATTTTTTAAAATAAAGATGATGAACAAGAATGTGCGAATTATAGAGAAATTAAGCTAATGTGTTATACTTCAAAACTTTGGGAGAGAGTTATGGATCATAAGTTACGACGTGATGCTAAAGTTTCTCAAAATCAATTTGGATTCAAACCGGGTAGGTCTACTATGGAAGCCATGCATGAATTGAGAGGTTTGATGGAGAAGCATAGAGAGAATAAGGAGAATCTTCATATGATATTTATTGATTTAGAGAAAATATATGATAAAGCTCCAAGAGAAGTGTTATGGCAAGTTCTAGAAAAGAGAGGAGCTTATAATGCTTATATTCAAGTCATTAGGGATATGTATGCAGGCAGGAGTTATTACTTGTGTTCAAACACAAGGTGGTTTGACCAAGTACTTTCCCATTTATGTTAGATTACATCAAGGATCAGCCTTAAGCCAATATCTTTTTTGCTTTAGTCATGGATGTTCTCACTAGGCATTTGCAAGAGGTTATACCCTAGTGTTTGCTTTTTGCTGATAATACTCTTCTTGTTGATAAGATTAGAGAGGGAGTTGATGGGTAAACTTGAATTATGGAGGTCAACCTTAGAGTCTAAAGGTTTTCTTTGAGTAGATCTAAAACTGAATATATGGAGTGTAACTTTAGTAATAATAGATCTAGTGGAAGGTTTGTGACTTTGGGCGATCAAGTCATTAATAAGAGTAAGCGTTTTAGATATCTTAGGTCTACCATTCAGAGTGATGATGAAATAGATGGGGATATTATTAGCAGAATTCAAGTTGGATGGTTGAAGTGGAGGAATACATCGGACTGGTTGTGTGATAAAAAAGTCCCGCTCAAACTCAAGGGGAAAATTCATAAGATGGTGGTGAGACCTACAATGCTGGTGCAGAATGTTGGACATTAAAAGAGAAGCATAAAATTAAGTTAAGTGTTGCTGAGATGAAGATGCACAGGTGGATGAGTAGTTTTACTCTTAGAGACAGGATACTAAATGAGCATATACGTGAAAAGGTTGGAGTAGCTCCAGTGGAAAATAAGATTAGAGAGAGTCGCCAAAGATGGTTTGGTCACATAAAGTGGCGACCTTCTGATGACCCGGTTAGGAAAGTATATGTATTAGATTTGGTTTATGTTAAGAAAGGTAAAGGTAGACCTAAAAATATTTGGTTAGAAAATATTAGAAATGACATTTCTTTTCTAGATTTAAATGAGCATTTAATTCTTAACAAGACACAATGGAAAAAAAAGGATTCATGTAGTCGACCCCATGTAGTGGGATAAAGGCTTGATGTTGCTATTGTTGTTGTAGAAAGGATACAAAAAACGAATTATAGCGGAAGAAGAAGATTGGAAACAAGTTATCTAATTATTCTTTGCAATGAATGAGATTGAGGAAATAGAATTACTTAGATTGGAAAATTAACATAAATAAAGAGTAATACAAAGAAAGTCAGAAAGAAATTATATATATATATATATATATATATATATATATATATATATATATATAAGGATGGAGGAAACATAAAAATAATAGCATGGTTTACCGAGCCAGTTAAGATAAAAAAGGTACTCACCTATGATGTTAGGCGGCTAAGCTAAGGTGCTACCAAAACTCTACTAAGGCAACCATTTTGTTGGCCTTGCATCACCCAACCTCACTTGCCTTAGACACCCAACCTCACTTACCTTAGACACCAATTCTCTAGAGCCTTAATAAATATCATGGATGCACAAATTAGCAAATGAAAGAATGCAAAAAAAAAGTAAATTAGATCACAACTAAGGCCAAGTATAAGCATTTAAACAAGATTGGATGATTGCAAAAATAAAATAGGAAATCGAAAAAATCAAGTAACCTCCATAGAAGAACAATCTTAATTAAAAATTAAAAAAAAAAACAAAAATAAGAAAGATCAAGAAAGAGCCACAGTGAAAGCTAAAGAGAGAGAGAGAGATTAAATCAAAGCAAGACAAAAGAGTTTAATGGCGAGACAGAGCCATAGCAAGATAATGGAGGGCAAGAACGAAAGGTAGAAAGCATAGAAGCCACGCATATGTATCCTCGTTTGAAGTATCAAAAACCCTTAATGATTATGTATAAAAAATGGTGAAAGTGATCATCAAAGTTGCTAAAAGGGGGCCACGAGAACTTAGGAGGATAATTCCACTTTACGAAGTAAATGGATTTCAATGCCAGGTCGAAGTGATGTCTCCAGGGACTCGTTAGAAAAATGGTGTCATGCAAGCTATTTAAGAACATTTCTAGAGGGTGGGGGAGTAGCGAGGATGCACGACATGAAAACAATCACATCTAAGAACTGGAGTAATCACTGGCAAGGATATTGCAATGATGGAATCCACTTGGGGTTGTTTTCTTATAATGGATTGATCATTGGAACAGGTCAGGTGAGCTGTAAGATCACATGAAAGTGGTTGAGCAACTGAAACAACGAAAGGAATAATGTCACAACGATGGAGGGGAGAGAGTAGAGACTAATCAAAGTGAAGGAGGGGAATGGAGCGGATACAATTATATGTACAGAGTTTGCAGTAATACGACACCACAGTTCGACACCCTATAGAAGTTATGTTCTTTGTAAGCATAGGTGAGAGGAGTGAAAATTACTTGTAACATGGAGAATTGTAATCATCCTGAAGCAGCAATAGAGGTATTATTCTACACTCCCTACTCTCTTTCAATTTTCTTACTTCTATTTTGTCCTTAGATGATCTTACATGAGACTTTTCTTAAGTTTTGACATTGCATTCTTTGCTTGATTATGTTTGAAAAATGGTCGAAGAGTGTATCAAGGAGTTTAGCTATTTCTAAATTTCGCTTCCTTGCTTTTGATGAGGTTACAAACATTTATTCTTCTCTTGGTTTCTCAAATTCCTTGTCCTTATGTAAAAACCATGAAATTAGGAGTTTTGCATGACTTTTGCAATATGAAGAAATGAAATGCATTAATTGAAGATGTATCATCATCTATATATTTTTGTTTTTTCATTAACAAGTGAGCATTTTTTTGGTCTTGGAGAGGAATAATAATATGATATTTTAAAGGGACTAAAGAATTTGTAAGCATCAGTCAACAAGGAAAAAAATGTTTTCTACTGTTTCTAAATTTGAGCCAAGCATGTTTCATCTAATTTCAAAAGTAATTGTATTAAAGGCATGGGATTTTATGGCTCTGATAGAGACACGGAGAAATAGAAAAGAACATAAGCTAAGAAAAGTAAAATCAATAATACATGACTTTAAGGCTCCACAAAGTTCTAATGTTGCAACCTTCTTCACATGATAAGTAGCCAATTCCATGTTTTTGCTTTATCTCTTATTTTGAATCTCCAGTGTGCCTTCTCTTACTTAAAGTGAAACTCCTTATGAGATTATGGTTTTTCAGATGGGGATAAATAAGCGAGGAGCAATAACTAAGACCAACAAAAATAGTTATTCGAGAGGTTTTTTGAGGGAGGAGCTTCAGTTGACAAAATGTTACTTTAACAATGTCCTGCGAAGCTTTTGTGCAAGGTTTTTCTTGTTAAAAAGGATCGTTTGCTAATGGATAAATGTTGCATATATAATGGTTAAAAAAATCTTTGAAATTTCATTGCTTGAAGTTGTTCTTTTACATGAGTATTGCTGGATGGTTGCACTTCTGAAGCTCTTCGTTTTAGTTGTTTCTATGCTTTTCTTTCTCAAGAAGTGATTAATATGAAAGCATTCATTAACCTCAACTTCTGAATCATTTTTACTTTCATAGTATTTTTTTATTCCAATAGGATACTTGAAGAGAATATGCATTTGAAATGATCTTTCTTTATTAGATTTAAATGAGAATTTGACTTTTAATCGGACACAATGGCAAAAAAGGATTCATGTAGCCGACCCCACATAGTGGGACAAAGGCTTGATATTGTTGTTGTTGTTGTTGTAGGATACTTGAAGAGACCATTCCTTCGAATCAAATTTTTCTTGAAATCAACCTGTGAAAAAAAATGTGATTCATCTACATTTGTTTAACTATCATGGTACAATAGGTCTGAAGAAAAAAATTATAGATTATATATCATGGTTCACACACTTCCATGCTACTTTTTGTATTTAGTTAAGTTGTCATGCTCTTCATTGTAGTATAGTATTTCGATTGACATATTATTTAGATCATTTGTGTATAATTAGTTATATAGATTGTGCGTTGTATTAGGTTGTTTTGGGTAGAATTTGTAGAACTTCATAAGAAAATTTTGATGTATGTAAAAGCATACACCCAATTCACCCCTCCTCCTTTCTCCTCCCATCTTGATGTGCCATAAACCATTAATTACTCCGACGATCCCTTTGTTATAATCATTTTTAAATCAATCATATAATCATTTTCGCCACACATTCTTCTTAACATCCTCATTTTTGTCATGTTTAATTTATTTATCAATTACTTCATTGTTGACCAATAGCTAGATCTATACAGCATAGCTAGCCTAAACTGTATTTCTATAAAATTTAAATTTAAATCTATATGATATTCTCTTACAGCATAATACTCTTCAAAGACTTATACATTTTGACAACTAAATCATAACTCCAAAAGTTATATTTATAGATCTAAAATACTTAAACCTAATATATTTAAGTATCACTTTATCTTCTAATAATCATAAAAAAATTATTTTCTATGCATTACTTCTATTGTTTTAACTTATCACTAATTTCAAGTATGATTTCATTGATTAGAAATAAGTTATCTCCAAAAAAACATGCACCCAGTTACCTCAATTTGAATATCATTTGTGAGCATATTTATAACCAATATAAAAAACTATAAGCTTAATGTTGATCATTACAATGAGGAACCCTTTGGCCAATCAGCAATTACTTCTAAAACTCGTGGTATTCATAATCAATGTTCCATCATACATATCATAAATAACATCAAGATATATTTAACACAATTTTTCCAATACTGTACATCAAATCAATTCTCGTGCTATTCATCGTATACCTTTCAAAAATGAACAAAACCACATTAATATCTTCTCTTCGCTCTTTATAATCTCTCATTAAATTGCGTGGTACAAAAAACGCGTTCATAATGCATCTCCAACACATAAAAAATAAATTCTTTAATATTGATGCAATTTTCTAAGTCTATGTTTTATTATTCTCTCACAAAACTTCATTGTACGATTTTTAAATTTGATTCTCCTATAATTATCACAATTTTAAACATCTCCTTTATTCTTGATTGGATCTACTAAAAATATTTCTTCTCCAATCATTTAATATTCCCTTAATCTTCAAAATTTTATTAAAAAGTTTTGTCAATTATACTACTTCATTATTAGTATCTCATCAAGACCCAAAGTTTCACCTTTATGCATGCTGATGCAACTCTATTTATTAGGATTCATCTATAATATGCAACTTTAATTTTACATTATGATCCTCCAAAAAAATTTTAGTTAAAATTCTAATTCAATAATTTTTTGAAGTACATTTCCATCTTTCTTTGATATTAAACTAAAATCTCACTATGGTCACTTTCTAATGCATATAACATAATCTTATGATTATGTTCACTTTTAATGCATATAACATAATCAAGATCCCTAATCACATATGTATTGCCTAAACTACTTTGTCTCAATTTCCTTTTCCTTGGTATCTAGCCAATCACATAGAACCACTTTATGTCTCAATTTTCTTTTTTATTATACATTTCCTACCTCCTCACTCCACTAAACCTCTTTTCCTTATGTATGATTTATTTTTAGACTTTTCCATAAATTCTACAATAAAATTTTCAAATAAAACTTGCCGTCTTGTCACAAACCAAGTTTAGCTCAACTGTAAAATTCTAATTTGTCTATCTTAGTAATATATCTTGAATTACTTCTCACCTTTCAAGATCTACCAACATAACCAAAAGCAATTATTTTTTAAAATTATGTTATTTATAATACTAAGATATACATCTATATTACTAATCAATTTTGTGAGATGAGAATTTCAAGTATAATTACCTCATATTATTTGCAAAGTAATTTATTCCAATATGTCTATCCAAGTAATATATCTTGAATTATTTCTCACCTTTCAAGTTGTACTAACTTACCCAAGAACAATAATTTCTTTTAATTATTTTGTTTATACTACTGAGATATTCATTTATAATTATTAATCAAGTTACACCTTCTAATGTTTGAAAAATATATTTTTTTTTTCTTTGCAAGTAAAAGAAGGCCATTTATGATTTGGTCACTCCACTTTTAAAAGTAACAAGTTCTCATCTCTTAAAATATGGGTTCGCAATTTCAAGGTCATATCATATTTCAAAATCAAATATAATTTCTCCACTGACTTTTGCATTTCTATTCCAGTCTCACCATGAATTCTTTCATAAAACATCCTAATAGAAATCAAATCTCAATTTAAGTTACCACTTAAAATTATATCCCCATCATCAATTATATGTAATCCATTCATTTTTATCAAAGTTGGCTTTTCAAACACGAATTCAATCCAACTAAAAGGGCATAAGCACTGACTATATTTATAATATTATCACCAATAACAAACATAATTTCATTCACTCTATCACTGAATTCATTCACTTCAATATGTTTATCTTTCAACTCCTTATCAACTCTATCCCTATTATCTTCCCATTATTAATCTTCCAAACATGCAATAGCTTAATCAAAATTGGGTTAAGTTGTGGCATGATATTTCATGATGATGTTCGAACCAAACCTTTCAAATATCTTGGCACGATTGGGTTTAGCTGAGGCATGTTCTTTGTAAGGGACATCTTAGAAAAGCCTGCCCACTTCTGATCATGATTGGGTTTAGCCATGATGCATAACTTTTAGGGAATGACCTAGCACTAAGAACATTAAATTTGAACATGCTATTATTGATTTTGGCATCCATTAATGATTGAATCTCAACCTAACCTCAACCTTCCTCACTTGGGTCATAAGGGCCAACTGCATGCATGGGCTCCACAAATGAGGGGATATATGGAAAGTCTGATTGGTATTTTTAACCATCAATCATTGGATTGAGCGATATTGCTTAGGATGTCTAAAGTAGATATTCAAGTTTGAATTTTTACAAAATTTTAGTTAATTCTTTATCTTTTACTTTTTCCACATTGCATTTCAAAAACAATATATAATGATAGAACAAGAAATACTATAAAGTTTAAAAAAAAGAATAAGAATAACTTTGCAGCACAATAGCAACCTAAAAAAGAAATACAAACATACACGCTTCTCAAAAGATAATTTATTCAATGGAAAATCAATAATCAACTTTCCGCACAAAACGCTAAAATTAACAATGATTTCCCTTCCAGGTGGCATAACTGGAAACCAAGTTGAATAGTCAAATAAAGAAACATAATGCAGAATCATTCTATGACTCCAACTATAGTTTGAACACAGAGCAAACAACTAGAAGTAAATAAAAAAGTAGCAATTATCCGACAATGGACATAATTGTATGCTTACAGATGCTTCATCCACTAAAATTGAAGGCAGCTTCTTCTCAGTTGCAATAACAACACCATTTGCAGCTGCAGTAATCTCAACAAGAGTCAATAAAATCATTATATAAAATAATAGAAGACAGTATGGCATTGTTTGTAATGTATTAAAAAGTATCAAACAAAAGCTTTCTGACTAAGTGTGTATCAAATCACTTTAAGCTTCTTTGTTTTTATCTGAATTTGATGATTGAGTTTGCTATCTTTACAAACTTAATGTAATTCCTTTGATATATATGCTTTCTTCACTATATCATTGTTTTAATTGCTTCTCGTGTGGAACTCTAGCAAAATATATATTAGTGGTTGGCCCTCGACATAAGCTTAAGTTTTTTTTTTTTTCAAAATCAATCTGGCCAATGGAGTACCAAGAACAACATAACTCCATTGCAAGCGAAGTAGAAATTTATTTTTTTGTAGTTGTAGCATGTAATGTAGTTGTAACTTGTAATGATGCAATGATTTGAAAATCACAACACCTAACTGTCCAAAGTTAACTTTGATATAAATTCTAAAAGCATACACTAATTAATCTTATTGATAGCGTCGTGCAAAAAAATAATCATATACACCCCTTGTAATAAAAATGCCTGATCTATGTTGCCATCTACCAATTATAAGAGGAATGTGAAACTAACAATACTCATTTTGCCTAAGGCACTGCAACATAGCTAGCAATTCGATCTGCTGTCCATGAGTAGTAACTTTAAGAACCAACCACTAAACCAAAATAAAAAAAGAAAATTTTCACCAAGGTTTCTAATTACATGATGATGAAAAGCTATTAGTTAAGTAATTGAACCTCCTACTAAATCCTGATTTACCCAAGTTATCAATTTTCAACTATATTTTTTTATTTAAACTAAGAAATATAAACTTTAGGTACTGGCATTACCATCCATCTAAACAAGCTTGAACTGTTGCATTAGAAGTTAATTTTCTTTTCCTGATCACAAGAACTTGTAAGTTATAACTCGGTCCTAAAACACAAAATTAATGGTTTCAATCTAGGGGGAATACCAGAAAATAGAGCAGATAAGCTAGTCAATGAAATATAGCGGAACAAATTCATCAATGAAGCAAATAAAGCCTAGATGTCAGTTATAGATGATCTATCTGCCACCAAAAGCTCCATTAAAATAAGGTTTTGCAACATTCCAGAAATTCACATGCAAAATTGTATTCCATCCCTTTTTTTCTTTTCCGATTCCCGACCTTAAAGCTTTAGATTACACAGGGCTCCTCCCACCAACTGAATCTCTCACGTTAAGAAGACCTCTGATCATACGTCAAACATTTGAATATACTAACAAAAATAGCACAGCAATCTTACAAAAAATAAACTCTGCTTCAAAAGGAACAAACTTGTGATCCAGAAACAACAACGGAGTAAGGTGATCGGGAAAGATAAGAGGTACCTTTGATCCCTAAAGAGGTCTGACCAGATCCCACGGCCATCAGAGCATGCTCTATCTGTACCAGCTTCCCTGAAGGACTGAAGAAGAAGAAGAAAAGAAGAAAGAGGTAAAAAAGCTAAAAAATATGGTGGGCGGTTGCGAAGAGGAGGAGAGTGCGCAAAAAGCAAAGATCTGCACCTGAAGGTAGTGAGAGAGAAAGAGTACTGACTGTCGCCCATCGCCCCGTCTAGGATCGAAAACAAGCCCTGGGTCTGATATGCCAACGGGCAATCCGAAGGGTACTCTGGTAGAGATTAGGAAGAGAACCCTCGCGCAAGAAAGTGCTTGCAAGGTAGAAACTGTGATATTTAAGGGTCATTTATATAAAATCCCGTATAGATTGATCTTTTGCATTCTAATTAAGGCTTGGTTTAGGACTGATTTAGGCTTTGTTTGAGAATAAATTATTCTCTGTGGAATAGTTCTGTATTGGGTACTCATATTCACACTTATATTCATCTATGTACTTATCTATTATTCAATGGGTATGGGTGGGTATAGGTATGTTCATGATCTTGTGGATGGGCATGAGTTGGTACTCAACATCGGGAATAAAACGATTTATATTGATAATCACCATATATCTTATATTACTACAATCCTCACTACTTAATGTGCAATATTTAGCCACGCTGCGACTATGGTAAATTCTAATATACGGCTTGAAAGTTTGCAAGCATTGCAAAGGAAAACAAGCATCAAGGCCATTAGTTCATGGCGAACTGCGTTCAAAAAGCATGGAAATTGGGTGGATATAGGTCGGTACGGCATCCCAAAAGTCACCATGGGTGGGTGTGGGTGGGCGAAGCCCCGAGTAAAGCATGGTACCCAACCAGGACCCCATGTAGGGCTTTGCTCTGGAGCTGGTATGTAGAGCTATGTTCGGATTTTAATATGTTGTTGATATGTAATTTTTTGTTGAATTTATTTTTTTCGAGTCACTTGATTTTTTTTTTAAATGGGTGACATATAACCCGACCCGATCATGAGGTAATATTTTGAAAAAAATGAAGTTGATGTCTCGCATTCAATTCTGGAATCGTGCGGACAGAAGTTTTAGGGATTTGCATTCATAATGTCATTTTTTTATCTTTGAACAATGATTGTTCGTGTCACAAACCGCACATTATCTTCAAGAACGTAAAGTTTGTCATCACTCTCTCCATCTTGTTTATTGTTTAGGGTTTATTATAAGCTTCAAATCAAGTTTACATCTTTTTTTATTTGATTTAAATTTAAATTTATGTATCATTTTTTATTTCTCAATTATTTCAATTTCAACATTTACATGGCATGAAAGACGAACCTGTATTTAGTGTTTTTGGTTTCTTTATGACTGGAGAAATTATTCTGTGCAGAGTCCAGACATAGAGTTTTCATACACCTGTTTTATGATCTCTTGTTTTACAGTTGAACTTATATTTACAATTTTGACTCTGCACAGAATAATTTCTTATTTGTAATTTTGCTTGTACGTACAATTTATGTATAAGGCAAATTTAGATCTCTCGTATACAATGTGTACAAGCTTATATTTAGCACAATGATATATTTTATAATAATGGATGGATAATAGAAAAACATAGCAAAAGATTAAAAATAGAAAAATTGATGAATGCGTTTGATGATGAGAAGAATGAAAATATCAATCAAAATATTAAAATAACAAATGTTGAATTAAGTATAAATGATTATATTGTTGTGTTATTAATATGTTGTTTTATTTTATATTACATTAAATCCAATGGTATAAATATGGGGAGTAAAAAAAAAATTTACAAACTTCCACAATTTATGTATAAGGCAAATCTAGACATGTTGTACATAGTATACACAAGCTCTTGTGCATTATATATAAGCTCTTGTACACACTATATACAAGCTATTGTGCATTGTTTGACACCTAAAATTAAATTTGAAAGAATTATCTATTTATCATTTTATGTATATACAAAAGCTCAAAAATTACAAAAAAAAAATATTATGGATTTACACCATGTGTCAATTTCTTAAGGATTTATAGAAAATACATCTGTCAACTTCTTAAGGATTTACACCATGCTTAGAAATTACAAAAAAAAAAATTATTATAATAAAAAGTATACTATCTATCTTAAGACAAAGTTATTTTTAAAATTTCACTTGTAACGAGTCTTTAAAATATATTTTTTATTTTGTTCAAAATACTTATTATTACACATAGTGTGTACAAGCTCTTTGTACACGCTGTATACAAGCTTTTTGTAGCCATATAAATATTTTGTACAACTATGTACCCTTATATTTACTAAAAATTAAAAAAGGGTCGGTTGGCTATGCATGTCACATATATCTTTTAATTGATGGATGTTGTATGATTATATGGACATATGACCGACATAATTTATGAATGCTATTGGGTTGGCTTGCTGAGTTGCTTGGCTAACCCTCTTTTTAAATTATATATGCTAAAAAATATTATGCAATCTTCTAAAGTTTTTGCACATATAAGACAAATTAATGAATATTATAATGTTTTCTTGTTGTAGATGTACATCCCAAAGGTTAATTTATATTGCAGACCCTCAACATTTAGAGCTGTCTGTGACTCTTTGAAGGGATATTATGCGAAGAAGTGGAGGACGTTTTGAAGATGTTAAATATATTTCAATTTAAGGAGTTTCCTCCATTTCAATAAAATAGACCTCTAATCTACAAATTGTTGCCGTGTTAGGATGTGCCCAAACAAGCATTTATAATAAAAAAAAACATTTATAATCAAAGGGTATGAGCAACCATTTATCGCAAATAAAGTGGTTCTAATGATTTGTTTGCCAAATATGGGTGATTCACTGATTTGATATACTGGAAAACTAATTACGACACTAACAAATTATATTGGAATAGCTATTAAAAAAGAAATAAAGAGCATTGACATATCAAGCCCCCTATCATTATTGTAAATATATAAATCAAATTTATGTTGTCCAGATTTATTTTTTCTCAATAATAATATAAAATTCCAAAGAGGCTCATTAGTATAGACTATAATATAGATGAGTTCATATGATATAATTATGCTATATCCATTAGGGATTTCTTAGTTATTCAATTTGATCGTATGGTGATGAAGTATATTGATGATGTCGCCTTAGGATATATGAGTGGATTTGTTCCTCATTAATGGTGAGTACTCATAGCAACTTTGTCCCTCTAATTATTACTATTTTTTCTAATTCTACTTATTGACCATATGTGTATTTGATTTATGGAGCTTACATCCTTTGTTGACCCCTACAGTGGTTGATGCAAGACTTCATTTCCTTCGTGGGGGAAGCCACATTTTTTCTGCCATGCAACTCATTAACTTATTTAGTGGTCTTAGGGATACCCAATTAAGTTTAAATGATTCATGATAATCTTTATACATCTTTTATTTATGATCCTTATGGATCTTTATGATAGAAATATGAGTCATAGTCTCTTATAATCTGATGAACGTTTGAACAAGTAAACTACTTTGATGTCTATCTTCCAAGCACATCCATCATAATCTCAAAGTGCTTCATAGTTAACTCAATTTATGTTCAAGGTCATATAAGAATATATTTTTATATTATTTATGTTAGAATGCATTCATTGTCCATTCCAATATTAGTAAACATAGGTTATGATATAAATGATATGAAACAATAACATTTGCTTAGAAAATGATCATGATACTTGTTTGAATAAGAATGGAATTTTTATTTTGAAGCTAAAATTTGACCACTAAGGTTTCATTTGGGACTGCTTTCTTATTACTTCTTAAAGCTATTTTTTAATACAAAATTAAAAAATTTTGTACTAAAAAACTGCTTTAAGAAGCAGTAAAAAAATAGTCCCAAATGAAGCCTAAATTTGAAACTGAGTTTGATGAAATTTTGAATGAGGAAAGAACTTGTAATAGGAGTTTTGATCCTTGTTAGAATATAATATGAAGCATAAATTTATTTTATTTGAACCAAATGTTCGATCCTTAGCCTCGTGCAGACATTAAACTGTAAATTGTAAATATGGTTCAAAGAAGGTTTGAATAATGTTTGAACAAGATTCAAATCATATTGAACTTTATTAGAAAACATTTTTATCATTATCTTTCAAGTAATTGATTTATTTGAGTTAATTTATTATATATATACAAATGCCTCAACTATGCATCATGTGGAGAGAAATCCACCTCGAAGCAGCTTTTCTCTTTTATAATATTGTAATTCGTTAGGGTTTTATTTTATAAACTTCAGATAGGTGTGAACATATATTTTTAATTTAATAGTTATTCATGCTTCATATGTAATGGTTAATAAATCTACTAAGCTTAAAAAGTATTAACATAAAGAGAAATCAGTCATTTGCTCAGTAAATTTTCTAGAGGTATGACATTTTGTCTATAATGTGACCAAATTAGATGAGATATCAATCATCATAAAAAACTAAAACCACCATTGTTTAACTGCACTCATTTAATCACCATCACACGATTATAATCTACTAACTACCATCACCTAACTACGATTTTCTGATCATTGTCACCGAATTACAATCCTTCAACCACTATCACACTACAGGAAAAACCAATATTATCGGCGGACGAAATCCGCCGGAAAACATAGATATTCCGACGGAACTATAAGTTTCCGGCGCACGTTTCGGCGGAAATGCATACGCCGGTTTCGGTCGCGTCGATAAATTATTTCCGGCGCAAGATTTGCGCCGGAAATGTCTCCGGCGCAGTTTCCGACGAATTACCGGCGAAAAAACGGATTGTTATCGACGTTAAAAAACGTCTTAATTCCGGTGCCATATGCGCCGGTAATTAGCGTCGCATTATGCGCTGGACATTATCGACGGATAAAACGCCTCAAAGTGTGCGTAGAAACCCCACGATTTCACTTGCGACGCAAAGTTTACGCCGGTAATTACCGGCGCATATGGCGCCGGAACATGCGACGGTAATTTCCGACAGAACAAAGACGACGGTACATACGATACAATTCGTTGTATCGTCTTTACCGGCGAACTTCCGGCGCAAAATCCGCCGGAAACCTGTAGCATGGAAAAAAAAATTTCAATATCATCAACAAAAAGCATGCACCAAGGTACATCCTCTAGCAAATGTCTAGTGCTAACAACTATGACTAAAGCAAAAAGATATGGACTAATGTTGATCTCCATAATCAAAGTTTACCTTCAAATCCCTCTCTAATCTTATCAACAAGAACAATATCATCAACAAAAAGCATGCACCAAGGTACATCCTCTAGCAAATTTCTAGTGATAACAACCATGACTATAGCAAAAAGATATGGACTTAAGGCTAATCCTATATGTAATCCAACTGAAATAGGAAAAAAAATGAAAACAAATACCTTCGGTCGTTCTACGACCCTCCTCGGCGGCGCGCGACTAGGAATGAGGCTCGGCGAAGTCCGGTGACCGTCGACGGCGAAGTCCGGTGACCGTCGGCAACGTCTAACCACGGCGAGCGACGAACGGCGACGGGCGAAGCAGTCGAAGTGAGAGAATGGAAGGAAAAGAATGACGGCCAGAGGGGTTCGGTTTCGGGAAATAGGGCTTTTACCGGTGGAAGTTCCGCCGGTTTCGACGCTAGTGACGCCGGTATAATTTCCGACGCGTCATCCGTCGGTAATATTTCGTTGAGTTTAAATACGCCGGCGCAATGTCCGTCGGTAACGTACGCCGGAACTGTTCCGCCGTAACGTGCGACAGAAATGATTCAGACATTCCTATACCGTCGGATTGGCCGGCGGAATCGGCGTCGGTAAATTTACGGCGTATTTTGCGCCGGAAATGTTGCCGCAAAATTTTCGTCGAACGATTCCGCCGTTGCCTGCGTCGTTATTACCGGCGCATAATTTTCCGCCGGAAAAATCCGACGGTAATCGCGTGTTTTCCCGTAGTGTCAATTGAAGATGGTATTATGCTAACCATCGCCCTACCACAATCATATGATCATTATCACATAACTATTGTCATTCAATGGACATGCATCACTAGACCACGATCATCTGACCACCATCTCCTAGGTATAGTTCTCTAATCATTGTTGTTTGACTATATTCATTTGACCACCATTCAACTATGATATCTCAACCATTGTCACCTAACTTAGGTCCTTTGACAATTATTGCATGAGTACGTCCGTTGACCATCGTCATCCATCCAAGGTCATTCAATCACCATTGCTCAAATATAATCCTCAAACCAGCGTTATGGATTATACAAAAAATTATATTTTAAAAATTTTATACTAAAAAAATGCTTTTAAAAAATAGTAAAAAAATCGACCTAAAAGAACCCTAAGTGGTGCTTCCCACCTCTACATTTAGAATAAATTTTTTAATGTTATATATTAAATTAATAAATTTATTACCTCAAATCTAAATATATAATTATAATTTAATATCAATTATATTTTAAACTAATTATTAATTAGATATTTTACAAAATTTTATTCTATTTATCATATTTTAAATACATGCAAACATCATGTTTAAATTATTTAATTTAAATATATACTTTCAAGTTTTTATTAATGACTACAATTTAAGAAACTTCAAGAAAAAATAACAATCCCTCCGGTTACAAATTTACAATATATCATTAATATATTTAAACAACATGTTATATAACTATTGATTATTATATAATTTCACCTTAGATTATTGAGATGAATGTAAAAAACAGCAAACTTTTATCCCACTAAGTAAGATTAGCTGCATGAATATTTTTTCCTCCATTGTGTTTTATTAAGAGTCAAAGGTTATTTCTTATTTTTTCTAATACTTTTTAGTCTAGTCTTTTACGTGTACCTCTATCTTTTTTAACATTATTATTATCATGTTCCAAATTCCGGATGAGAAGAATGAAAAGTCGACAATCACGACATAAATCGAGATGAACATCAATTATTCAAAATTGATGTTATTAACCACAGCTTTATTTTTCATACTTCACTGATAAACAAATGCTATATTTAAAAAATCAATTGAAATATTTTAAAATTCAAGACATCATTTTTTTAGAATCTCTCCATTACTTTGATCCATATCAAAAGTTGCTAGAAAAAAAATTTTGTTTCCACCATCACACTTTTAAAGTTGTTTCCCTAACCAATTTCATCGAATCAGCTGGAGCAAAAGTACCGGTGGACGGAGAGATATCAGAGCCGGCCGGCCGGCGAAGGAATGACAGAACTAAAAAGAAGCCGCCCATGCATGCTTCTTCATCCGATTCCTTTTTTAAATTGTAATCACGGCGACAGCGTGAGATATTTATAATGAAGCCATTATTCCTCCATACCTCCTTTCTCATACTCGCAAGTTTCATGATTATACTACTCAGTACTCACTGTCCACTCTTCACGCACTCCACACCGGCTTCTCTTGCGCCATTGGGGATTGACGCCGCACACAGAGCGCGTGTTTGGCTTCGCTTTCAGCCCTCACGCACTCGTAGATGTAGAGTTGTAGACCATCTCGATCAACGAGTCCGCCTTTCTTTAAATTCTATCGTTTTTTTAAGCTTTTTGGGGATTATTATTATTTTGTTAAGTAAAAAATTATCTGTCTTATGGTACTTTGAAAGGATAGTAAAATCTATAATTTGACTCAGTTTAATTTTAATTTGTTTGTTGAGAGTTTTAATTATTAATAAAATGATCTTGAATTTAAAACTTGTGTAGTATGCGGTGTAGGTGTGAATTTGTCTTAATTTGCTTGAAAAAAAATACTAATCATTAGTCTTATCAACAAGAAGAAATATAATATGATTGTATTATGTTTTGATACTTATCATTTTTTTAAAGTTAAAGAGGAAAACAAAGTAGGTTATCTTAATATGATGCTTAGTTCAAGGTTTTATTAAATATATAAGATTGCTTAAATTTGTGATTAAAGTTTTATTTGTGACAACTTTCTTACTGCTTCTTAAAACAACTTTTTTATGCAAAAATTAAAATTTTTGTATCTAAAAACGGCTTTCAGAAGTAGTAAGAAAGCCGTCTACTGACTTGCTTATTGCTTTTTAAAACAACTTTATTGTAAAAAAAATAAAACCTTAATTAGCTCAATTTTTTTTTTTTTTAATGTAGAGTAATATTGCATTATCCAATCATATAGTTTTTTTTTATCACCAATTGTCATTAAAGGAATATAAGATTACTTACAAGGCATCATAATAGTATTATGGAGAGTTAAAAGGCCTAATGAATTTTAATAAAACAAATTATATATATATATATATATATATATATATATATATATATATATATATATATATATATATATATATATATATATATATATATATATTGACACATATTAAAAATATAATTTGGGACAAGTCTAATATTAAAAATATAAGATATTGACACATATTGGATATTATAATATTATATTTTAAAATTAAAGAAAACGTATATTAATCTCTCATATTCAATAAAAATGAAATGAATTTAAGAAATTATAAATTTACTTTGATTGCTCATAAAAGAAGAAATATATTTAAATTTCGTAGATATCATAAATTCAATTATAAGTCATAGGATATTATAAATTATCATATTGAAGTCTAGAAAATCGGTTTTATTGTAAAAATTAAATTAAATAAATTAAAAATCATAAAAATAGATATCAATAAGAAAAATAAAATTAACAAGATTTATCTATATATTAAAATATTTAACTAATATATTTTGAAATATAAAGAAAGATAGGTTAACCCAATTTGTTTAAGTAATATACTTTTAAAGTTGGTGTTTATTATTCGAGACATGATATATGACACATATATTTCATATATTTTTTATTTTATTTAAATAAGACATGTTGATGATGTTTTTCAGACACGTATCAAATGTGTCAGACATATGCACATATCTTGTGGGTATCTAATACGATACTTTTCAGTATTACAAAGTTCAATACCATATTCATCAAATATTCTGTCAACCAAGATGTGATCTCCGCTTACGAACTCGTGTTTGGCTTGTCTGTTCGCGCATAAATCAATCTCTAAGATCATTGTGATTATATTATTGCTGCTACTTTTCGATTGTTAATATTTGTTGTCGGTTGCATGTAATAACTATAATGAATGGTTGAAAATAGCTTTTTTTTATTGAAGAACAACTTTTTACAACTAAGAAAATATTGATTTGCTATTATTTAGTTGGTAAGTGAGTCTTTATTCATCTTTGCTTAATCTGACTATAGATCAGTCTATCAAGCTCGAATTTTGATGAATAAAGCGAAATTTGATTGTATAGAATTTTAGTCTTAATTGAATAACGTAGCTAGCAACATATGTTATTTTATCAATTGATCGCAACTAGCTTCGCTTCATCCCCATTTAGGATTTGAAATTCTTAAGTTTTTTGTTTGGAACAATTTTTAGCTGATGTTTATTTGTTGCTTTTATGATATTTTAAATTTTTTATTTGAAAGCGACGGTAGAAATATTATCAAAGATGTCTCAAACGAAATCGAACTCAATCAGCTCTCAAGCTCTCTCGTTCTCGTCATGTCCCCCCCCCCCCCCCGGTGGAATGGCTGGTGGCCATGGGTAACCCCAGGCTACCAAGGCTTGGGCGAACTCAAGCCCAATTAGGTTGGTCGTGCATTCAGGTTGGTTGGATTTAAGCCTTTAAGGTAGTTCATGCTAGCTTAGATTGATGATGAGAAATGAAATTTTATATTTTAAACAATTTTTTTCGCTTATTTTAAATTATATTAATCATTAGATTATGGTGAATTGGTTATTAAATTTATTTGAAGAGGAATATATTTAATATTTTCTAATGATAATAAAATGTAATTTACATATATAATTTATTAATTTAATTTATTAATAGGCATTTCATTTACTATTTAAAGGACTTGCTCTTTTCATATGTTAATTTATTTTATTAATTTTACTAAAATATAATTTACTTATTTAATTTATTAAATTTACTAAAATATAGTTTAGTAATTTAATTTATTAATTTTTTTGGTGGAAAAAATTTATTAATAATTAAGTCAGAGGCGTTTAGTAATTTACTATTTTTTTTCCTACGCGAAAGGGAGAGAGAAAAGAGATGCGACAGCTGGAAAGAGAAGGTCAGAGGCATGTAACTAAAGCCAAAAAAAAACAAAAAAAAAAACGAAGGATATATAGAACGAACCGAACGCAAGAACAAGGCGCAGATTTCTGCACAGAAAGCAAAAGCTCTGCGGAAGTAACAAAAAGGGCGTGTAGAGCTAAAAGTGCAAGGCCGCCGGCGACAGGCTGCGGTCGGCGAAAGGCGAGTTCTCATCGGAATCTTCAAAAAGGGAAAGCAGAGTTAGAGAGGGAAAGAGGAGCGCATGCGTGGTGGCCGGCGATGTACAGTCACCGGTCTGCGGCCGGTCCCAAAGATGCTAGGCAATGACATCGATCCCGGGGCCCGACGCATGCCCACCAACTGTTCGCTTAAATTACCCAACGGCCAAACTTTCACTCTTTTTACTCCTTCCTTTTTAAGCTCGGGTCCCCATTATTTAATTAAGGTGCACGCGAATTCCCGTGCCCTTTAAATTCCATTCAAAACCTTCCTTCGTTCACTCCGCCGCCGTATCTCTTTCTTTGGTTCCTAGCTTCAGAAAGATAGAGAGAGAAAGCAGAGGAAACCAGCTTCCAAGACGGGTCTTCCGGTGTGGATGCTGGGGATGGGCGCCGGCCGGTGGGAAGAAGACATGAGCCACCTTCTAGCCTTGCTCTTCCACCAGGTTTATATATACAGTCCCTTATCCCCCTCTTTCTCTCTCCTCATCATTCACTTCCAAAGCCATTGCTAACAAGATTTTTCCTTTGCTTGCTTATCTCCTTTATATCCATAAAGGGAGTGCTGGACGAGCATTTCATGCAGTTGCAGCAGCTACAGGACGAGTCTTCACCGAATTTTGTGTCGGAAGTAATCTCCATCTACTTCAGGGAGTCTGAGAGAAGCTTCTCAGAAATATCAGAACACTACTGTACGAATTTGCTGTTCTCATCATTGACTTCTTTTTAGTTCAGCAATTAACTTTTTTTTTTCTCTTCTGGTTATTGTTTAGTTTGGATCGTGAATGCACGGATTATAGGAAGATCGGCGTTTATTTGAACCATCTGATGGGCAGCAGCTCTAGCATTGGTGCTAATCTCGTTCGAAATGTCTGCGTCGCATTCCGCGCAGCATCAGAGCATTGTAACTGGGCTGGGTATGGCAGCTTACATTCAAATTATATATATATGATGACTGAATGATTAGTGTAATATAAAATTTTCATAAATATCACTAATTTCAAATTATATTCAATGATTATCAAAATGAACATAAATTTTTTCAATATATAGTCTATTTAAAGGTAGTTTTGTTATACTTTATAATTCTTGTATATATATTTTTTAATTTTTTAATGCTAAGTATTTGAACTCATATTGCTCTGATTGAAAATAAATTTAAGAATTCTTGTGGACTCAGTTTGAGCACTTGCTAGAACAAAAAATCTCCTCTACTCATGTATGTGACATAGACAAACTGTCAAATAGGATTAATTATTCTTTGCTGACGCCGAACTCTGTCTGGAGATCAATCAGAATGTTTCACGTCAACTCTTTGCTCGATACCACGGCTCGGTACGTATCGCTAATATGGTGCATTCTGATTGGTCTTCGAATGATGTTTTGCGTCCGGCCTTCGCACAAAATAATTTCGTGTCAAATAGCTAATTTATCTTGTAAATGCTATTTTAGTAGATATTAGCAGGAGAGAAGTGAAAGAGAGAATATTTCTTGATGGGGATATAACCATTGGATGCTTCTGAGACAAAATAACCATGATTTGATATATATATATATATATATATATATATATATATATATATATATATATATATATATATATAGATAATGCAGGGAATGAAATCATACACACAAAAATTCCATATTAAAGATCATTTCTTATAAGAATTTTGCTTTGCTACCATCCATTCTGTACTGATATATGGATATATATAAATTTTCTTGACTTGTAATTATAAATCAATATGGAAATAATGGTGATAAATATTCATTATAAGTTTTTTTTATGAGAAAGTCTTTGTATCATTGTAAGATTTTTAGATATCATGCAGTAATTAACATTGCATTTGCTTCTACTCATTTGATAATGCTTTACTATTTTATCTTTTTAATTTAAGATATCATAATTTTTTATTTATGATTAAACATAAGAGTAAAAATTTTAAATTAATTTGATTTTTTCATGCTTTTCTGTTTATAGCACATTTATAGAACATTTTTTTAAACATTGCATTCCAATTAAATTACAAGTCTGTGAATCAATGCATAATTAAATAATCTCTCTCTCTCTCTATATATGATTAAATTTTCTCTCTCCTATATATGTAGAGATAGAGAGAGAAAGAGATAATTTAATCATATAGTGATCTATAGGCTTGTAATTTATAAGACAAGTTTGTGGAGATTATGCAGTTATGTACCCCAAATAATTGGGTATACACATCGAATAAATAATGAGTAGATAGAGAGTAAACATCTGTGTGCTCTCATCTACAAAGAGAGTTAAGTACGAAATTCACAGCTGATAACTTTTTTAAATATATACTGACTTCTGCGACCAAGTGACTTCAGTGTGCTACACCATGGCTTGCTTATTTAAAAGCTTATTGTACATTCCCAAAGCTAGTTGTATTATAAGAGCTAAAATGCCTATATAGCACTGTTACCCATTCTGGAAATACCCACTTATGCTTAGCTCGGTTGGCAGGCGTGCTCTGTTAGGAACCCCCATCCCGAGTTCGATTCCCTCGAGCTGCAATCGCCCCTTCAATGGGGGCACCAAAGCGCAGACTGCTGGTACAGTGAAAGGGCTTGCTTATTTAAAAGCTTATTGTACATTCCCAAAGCTAGTTGTATTATAAGAGCTAAAATGCCTATATAGCACTGTTACCATTCTGGAAATACCCACTTATGCTTAGCTCGGCTGGCGGGCGTGCTCTGTTAGGAACCTCTCATCCCGAGTTCCATTCCCTCGAGCTGCAATCGCCACTTCAGTGGGGGCCCCAAAGCACCGACTGCGGGTACAGTGACGTGTGTGGCCCAGTAGATCGATCGGGATTTACAAACTACCAAGCGCCCTCGGTGAAGTTAGACGTGACAGCGGACAGTTCCTCATAAAAAAAAAAAAACTATTTTGGAATTATGTAGCATCAGTGCTTAAAAAAACCTAAGCTTTAAGGGCGGAGATATATAGCTAGCTAGGGTGGTTACGTATACAATAAAAGAAACTAGGTCCCATGACTTGGTCTGTCAACACTTTAATGGCGATGACCATGCTACTGTTCCTTTGCCTGCAACAGTACAGCTCCTTTGCTGGCTTAGTCCCCCGCGTGGGTTTCTGCGTCGTCTTGGCCGCATGCAAACCCTTCCTTTTACTTCTTTCAAGTTTCTAATTAATTCCCTTCTCACGTGCCCCTTATTTTTCTTTGTCGCCATAGGTGCCTTCGCTCGTTAGCTGTGCTTGAACACGAGTACTGTTACCTCAAGAACAAACTTCATGAGCTCTTCCAGGTATGTTATATACAAACTATATGCATGCATAGCTCTTAAACTGTTTAGGTTTTGTTTGGAATGAATTTCTTACTGCTTTTTAGTATTAGAAATTTGCTTTATGAAGCAATAAAAAAATTGTTTGATATTTTCTTAATTAATTCTTTTGCTGTTAAAAGCTTTCTGCTTAAATTCTTTGGGTACTGATCTGGTATTGTACAAAATCTAGATGCTCAGTGCTATCACATTGTAAGTTTTTGGAGATGTTAGAAGTATTAGAATTGTTATTAATAATAGATTTTTATAATGTTTTTTATTATAATATATTATTATTATTATTATTATAAAATATATTCTTTTTTATTGTATTTTTTAGTCATTCTTGTTGTTTATTTCCTTATGAAAAAAACTATGTTAGTATATCTTGATATAAATTATATTATAATGTGCTTAAATTAATATCGTCTGATTTATTTTAAAATTAATGCAATGCAAATTATTCATATTTAACTACAGTGCCAGAGTCAGAAAATTTTTTCTAGTGGGATTACAAATTAAAATTTTCAAATATTCCTTGAAAATTTTTCATTAATGCTCGAGAACTTAATTTATTTCTATATAAAAATTAAAGTTATAAGGAGATAAATAAATGAATAAAAGAATAAAAGTTATAAACTATATATATATATATGATTATATTTTAATTAAAAAATTTAATAATAATATTTATAAACATAAAATAAAAAATAATAATCATATTTTTTTCTTAGGGAGGGTGGGTTTGCGCCCCCACAACACTCCTTAGTTAGGCATATCAAAATGGGTTGACGAGTCAGGTTCGGATCTGACCCAAAATTGAACCGACTCAAATTCAATTAACTCCAACCCGACCCATTTAATAAACGGGTTAAAAACACCAATCACAGCCCGACACACTAGTAACCCAAATGACTCGAACTCAGTCTGTTAACCCATTTTGATTTTTTTAATAACTTATTAACTATAATATTTAACATATTTGATATGAAATAAGAAAATTATACCTACAAGAAAAATGGAAAAATAATATCAAACAGTCATTTTTGGATAAAAAATAGATTTATAGGTCAACCCGAACCTGTCTCATTTAATATATAGGTTAGAAAAACCGAACAATAATCCGACCCATTCATTAATTAAATGAGTCAATCCGAATCCAGATTTTTTTGGTCAGGTTGACGGGTTGACGGGTTGATGGGTTGGATCATTTTTTAACATCACTACCCTTTGCTCTCCCCATATTACACTAATTTTAAAATAAATTCAATCACTTCCAAATTTTCCCTAAAAAGATTGGTATTATGATAATCTTATTTGATTGTTTTTTTCTTTCTTATCTCTATAAGCACCAGAATAATCCAGTCAAGGATAGATACAGTACTTCAAAATTTCTAACCCTCTGTGTGTTTTGACCCTCCCTTCATCAGATAGAGCAGCAGAGAGTGTTGGCGGCAGGAGTTCGATACCACCCTCTTCTGCAATGATGCGAGAAAGAGCAAATCACGACAGCAATCAAGCAGATCTTTCTTCTTAGTAGCTGAGACCGGTAGTGAGATCTAATCGATTTAATTACTGAGGAGTATTAATGGTGATCAGGTCGGAGGACTTGTAAGGCGTGAATGGCTAGCTGTTATCTCTGTACTTGTTGTTCAAAATAATGAATTATTTCTGATGAGTCTGCAGCTCTTTTATGTCTTGTTCTTAATGCATTTCAGCAGCTGGGCCTTTATTAATTTCTTTTGATCGTCTCTCCCACAACTGGAAAGCCTCAGATTTCTTTGCCGGTGATAAATAAATGGGAGAAGGGGAGGTAGGGGATGGAATTGTCGGCACCTGGCTCTGATGTAGGGTCGACCATTGCTGTATTTACTTGTGCGCAAGATTTATGGTGGTGAACACTATTTACACTTACCCAACTATGATTTGTTTGGAACAGCTTTATTACTACTTATTAAAACAGCTCTTTAGTATAAAAATTAAATGCTGCTTTAAGAAGCAGTAAGAAAGTCGTCCCAAACGAAATCTAAAGGTTCAACTCTGATGACTTTTTTATTATTTTCTAAAGCACTTAAAAAAAAAGTTAAATTAAAATTTTTTTACTAAAAAGTGCTTTAGAAAGTAACAAAAAAAAATCATTTCAAACGAAGCTCAAATTTGTTATTAATATGTTCTCTGGAGTTTATAGTTATAAGAAAAAAAAATTATGTTGAGCTTCTCTTGTTTCGATTTAACAATTTGAAATTGAGTTCTGTCATGGAGACCAAATGATTCTTGAGAGTTTGTTGTTTGGGAAAGCTTTTTTTTTCATCGTTGTTTTTAAGTTTCATCTTTAACAAGTATGTTTCATCAAGAATCATAACTTTTTTTTTGGCACATTTGAATCAGCAGGAAAAAGCCCTGCATAAGGAAATGATTTTCGAGTTCTGACCACCAATAAATTTATCATAAAACTTTTACTTCCAATTTCCAATAAAATATTCTTTGAAACCACCCTATAAAAATGATTATTGTTAGTAACACTAGAAGTGCAAGAAGGCCCAGAATTGAACAGGCTTAGTAGAATATGCTAAGAAGCTCATCACTTACAAAAACACACTTTCATACAACTGTGAACCATGTTACCTCTCCCAATTAAAAAAATTTTGAAGGTATTCCGCCACCCGTGTATGCCCTAGCCGCCCCTTCTGCTCATTTTCTCCTGCTTTTTTCCTCCTCTTCCAGCTGGGCTGGAGGGGAAGATCTCTTCTCAGTATGGGGTCCTCTCTCCTCCCTCAAGACTTTCCCCCTTTATCTCACTCCTTGTTTATCCCTTCGGGTCAGCAGCCTTTGCTCGACTGGTCCAATATTGTAAACCCTACAAGTTTTTCTTCTAAGGATCTCCCATTATCCTTTCTCCATATCCAAGAAGAGGTGTTTGTATTCCCTAAAGCTAAGACCGACTTTTTGGCGGAGCAATGGAATTTATCTTTGGTTGGCTATTTGTTTGGTAGACGGCCTTACTATGAGGAGTTGCTTGTAGCTATCCGAAAAGCTTGGAATCTTCAAGGTACTATGCAGTTATATAATTTAAGTGATGGGTTCTTTTCTCTTAAATTTTTCTTGTACCTTGGACTATGAAATGGTATGGACTAGGGGAGTGTGGTTTCTCTTGGGTAAGCCATTTATCCTTCAAAAATAGACACCAAAATTTCGGCCACAGAGGGATAATTTCAACATGGTTTCCATCTGATTCAAGATATTAGATTTGCCTCTATGTTGTTGGGATTCTAAAGGAATTTCAAAGATAGCTGATAAAGTGGGTGTTCCGTTAGCTGTTGACGCTCTCACAACTCAAAAATCCTAATTGACCTATGCACGTGTGTGTGTTCATATAAATATAAAATCCACCTATCCGGACACCCTACCGATCTCAGTTGAGGATGAGATTATCAATTTGAAAATTCAATATGACTAGAGGCTGGTTCCTTGTTCTCACCATGACTCTTTGGTTCATTCCTCAGCCGCCTACCCTACCCAACCCACCCCAAAACCTAGCCAAATACAATCTAATAGAGGTCGTAGTCAAATCAGGCTTCCTAATGCCTCTCGAGCTAGTGGTCATAGGCGGAGAAAAAAACCCTATGTTCACCCTCCACATCCTCAGACCATTGTTGGGCCTATTCCATAGCATCCCACCTGTAAACCTACTGCCTCACACACTCATACTCAATCCCCTTCATCAATATCTCCGATTCCGAGCATAATACCATGGATAATCCTGTCACCACTGTTATTTCTACCATGGAAAATCCTTCTGATACACCCACATCAACCTCCCCTATTGACCCTATAATATCAGCACCCATTGTCCAACTACCTGACAAAAACTCTCCCATTAATCATATAGCCGGTGTGCGACAAAACGTTCACAACATTTTTTTTGAGTTAGTTGATGCCACAAAGGAGAGAGAAAGGGCAGGTGGGTCCGTCAGGAATTAATTAATTTTTTGTTCTAAGAGGGAAATGAGATTTGAGGTAGGAGTTTAATAAAATTTTTATATTTAATAAAAATTTTAGTATATGATTTAATAAAAATATTTCTAATTAGTTAGATTAATAAAAATATATGTTAAAAATATGTCTAATGGAAATGGTTAAAGTTTAAAAAAATTAAATTAGTAAATATAAATTATTAAATGAGAATATTTAATAGCATTTATTTTTAAAATTCTAAATGAGCTATAATCGAGCTTCTTAGTAGAGCTCTAATTGAGCTTGTTCAGGAGCTTCTAAGCAAGATTGTTCATGAACATAAATGAACTGAACGATATACTATTCAAGCTCATTTATTTAGCTATCAAGTATTTATCAAGAGTGCTCAAACTCGTTTGTTTACCTTATCAAACGAACATGAACAAGCACTTATCGAGCCGAGCCATGAGTAGCTTGTCAAACGTTCGGTTCATTTGCAGCCCTACCACTCTACCTCTCAACAACGCCGATTCAATTTAAAAACTATTGGACTAAGCTTGATGGATTTTTAGACATTGTTCTTAATGTGTTTTTGGAGCCTTCATATATATGGAAACCCTTTAGTGGATTTTTGCAACAAACTGAGGAAATTGAAATCTTGCATTAAGTTGAAATATTGGGCTTCATTTTCTGTTATTGAGACCTATTTGAAAGATCTTCATTCACAGCAAAATGATTATCTTGCTCTCTTGGATGAGGATCCTAATAATCTTGCTCTTAATTGTACCCTTAAACAATTGAATGGATGGATTTTTGATCTCTCTAACTCTTGGTTTTCTTGGATTATTCAGAGAGACAAAGCAAAGTGGTTAAAAAAAAGAAGAAGATGATCTCAAGTTTCTATATGCCAAAATCCATATAAGAAAAAACTATAATAGTGTCTCATTCATTACAACTCTAGAAGATGATTCAGCTAATTACCATAATGCTGGCTTTCATTCGGCTCGAATCTGTCGGGTAGATTTCCACAATTTGTACAACCCATCCCCTCTCCCTCCCCCAGGCTTCTCTTGTTTTCCTTCTGGTCCCATGGTTCCTACACATCTTATTACTACTCTTTCTAGGTCTATTACCCATGGTCCATGATTGTTGTTTTCTCTGGTTCTTCTACCTCTTCTGCCGATCTAGATGGGTTCAATTTCCACTTCTACAAGACTGCCTGACACATTATAGGTCCTCATCTTTGCAGAGCTGTTCAATCATTTTTTCAGAAAGGCTATATTCCTAGATTTGTTAAAGCTATTGGCATTGCCTTAATTCCTAAAAACAATCATGCTAGCTTGATAGCTAATTTTAGGCCAATTTTTTGTGCAACACCATTTATAAGATTATTTCTAAATTTTGGCTGCCAAGATGAAACACATTATGCCAATCATCATAAACCCTCTCAAGTTGGTTTCATTCATAAAAGGATTTCTACTGATAATGTTATTCTTGAAGCTGAAATTCTAGGGTTCTTAAAAAAATATAAGAGATTCAAATTATGCGTGCTAATCTTGACATCAAGCAAGCCATTGATTATGTATCAAGAGATTTCATACTTGGGATAATGGCTAAAAAAAGATTCCCTCCAATTTTCATTGGGTGGGTTAAGGATTGCATTATCAATGTCCACGTCTCTATTTGTGTGGATGGAGTTCTTGAAGGCTTTTTTCCCTCTTCTACTGGTCATCGTCAAGGATGCCCTTTAATCTGCTACCTTTTTTTGTATTGCAATGGATGCATTCTATTGTCTGCTTGATTGCTCTCTAAATGAAGTTTCCTTTGAGCTCATTAAGTCTATATTTGATTATGGAAATGAATTTATAATTTATTTCTCTAATTAGAACAATAAGAGAATGTACTATTCATCCTTTGGGATGAATTTCATATTCCCTATGTTGCATCTGATTAGGAAAGTAAATTATAATTCCTTTCTTTCAAATCAATAGTAAACATTAGTCTACCCTTCGGGATGATATAATGTTTAACTATGCATATTCAATTAAAAGAATCATTAAAACATATTTAAAACAAATCTTATGAGGAACTTCAAAGTATTTTTAGAAATTTATCTCACACAAAACATCGAGCCATCTGTGTCTGCCAAATATTTTACTCTTCCACGAGCAATTTCGCGGTTAAGACAACGGTCGCAAAATGGGGTTAGCATTGGCAAATTAACTATATCTCCTTATCATAGTGACAAACGCCTACGTCTTCGGACAAGTTCCAATCTTTACCAACTCTATTAATTATAAAGCTTTGTAGAGGCATTGAAGTCTTTCATCTCACATTATTTTAAGCAGAGTCATTGATGAGTTAGGCCTTTGTTTCTATTTCTATTCAATTATTTACTTAAAGGAAATATTTCTTTGTTTTTTGAATGTTTGGTTGAGGTAAGGCTACTTAGTTTTTGAAGACTTTTTTTTTTAATTTTCAAAAAAAAAATTATTAAAAATTTGCTTTAAAAAACAGTAAGAAAGTTGTCCTAAATAAAATCATAAGCTTCGTTTAAGACAACTTTCTTATTTTTTTTTTTTTCATATGCAACTATAATTTCTTTTTTGCTACTATTTTTTCACTCATTTTAAAAAATTATGCACTAAAAAACTGTTTTTTTACAGTAACTTTAAAAAAGTTTCTTTCTCATGACTATTTTAAAACCAATTTTATAAAAAAGTACAATAATCTCATTAAGACTCTTAATTTTCTTTAGGCGGTGGATTACAGCTTCGTTTGAGACGGCTTTTTTATTGCTTTTTGAAGCAGCTTGCTAGAAAGCTATTTTAAGTAGTAAACAAATTGTTCCAAATGAAGCCTACTTCTAGTTCGAGGTTTCACTTGAGACAAATTTCTTTCTGCTTTTTAAATCAGCTTTCTAGTATACTAAAAAATTACTTTATAAAACATTTAAAAAATCATCTCAAATGAAATCTTCAGTCTGATCTTCTTTCAGACTAATTTGCTCCTCTGTTTTTATTTTATGCTTAGTTGAATTTTTTAGCTATAGAACAATATTTTGGTAACGGGGCTTCCACGTCAAAGGGACCATTGGCAACAAATATTATTTTTAAAAATACTTAAAATATAAAAAACTTATTCTGAGTATTTAAAAAATAATTTATTTATTTATTAAATATTTAATAAATATAAAAAATAGATTGCAAAAAGTAATAAAATTATTTTATTTTATATGATTTATTCCTTGCGCAATATAAAGCCGTTAATTATTCTTTAAAAGCTTTGGAAAGAAAGAAAAAAAAAAAGAGGGGGACAATAGTCAAAGCAACTGACGAGCAATTTGATGGCCGTATGCGGTTAGCCAAATTAAACAATTTTATTACCGCGTGCGAGGATTCAAAAAGGTATTTAACTTTACTCTCATAGCATAGGAGAAAATTTAAGGGATGTGATATGCCATCTAATTAGGATTTGTTTACAACAGCTACAATATTTTATAATAATTATAATATAATTATTATGGAAAAAGTAAAATTTTAATAGCTGATGTAAATAAAATTTTCTTAATACATAAATTTTTTAAAAACAATGAAAGCTTTATAGGCAAAGGATTCGTTACTCGTTAGAGAACGACTACAACTTTTTTGTAAAATTGATTATAAAATTATTGTGGGGAAAGTAATTTTTCGAAAGTTAGGCTTTGTTTGAGATTATTGTCTTAATACTTTCTAAAACAAATTTTTAGTACAAAAAAATTTTAATATAAAAATAACTTTTCATCTAAAAATTTCTTGAAAGCAAAAAAAAAAAAAAAAAAAGGTCTAAGATGAACAATAATTGTGGTCTAAAAAGAAAAAAAATTAGAAAGTTGTACTAAATGAGGTTATATAAAACTATGGTTACAATCAAGAGCGGAACCAGTCTTAATTTTCAGGGGGTAAACTTATAAATAACTGTTAGTGTTGCCTTGAATTTGGCTTGACCTTCACTACAAGAAAATGTGTGAATAGCGACTCATATTTGTTCATATCCTTGATCATCATACGCTTCCCAGATATATCAGCAATCCAAGAGGGCAGAGCCCCCATGTAAGGATATTTTTGAAATTCAAATTAATTTATAAAATGATGAATTATATTTACTATTTGATGGGGGCAATTGCCTAAAAACTATAGTATTTTAAAACTTTTTAGCGGGTGGGGGGGATGAAGGGAAAAAAATTATCTAAAGAATAATATAACAAAAATTATTTATTTTTTATTTTTTTAGGGGGCAATTTCCCCCCGACATAAAGGGGGTTCCGGCTCTGATTACGATATACAATTTAAATAATAAAAACTTGTCCAAATAGATCCTTGAAATACAAACTCACACACACAAGCTTCAAATTCAAGACCTCTTGATTGATTGTCAAAACTCCCAACCAACAGATCATGATGAGCTACATTAATATAAGATGCCCCCAACTCTTCAATCTTATTAAATCTTCAATCTTATCTTCTTCCACACCAATTTCTCCTCCACAATTATTTTAACGCATGGAAAATTGAAATTCTAGAATTTCATTTCCAAGACTACTAAGGCTTCAAGTTCAAATAAGGGACCCCCAATTCTCTTAAACTTAGTGGACTTTTATTAGCACATGCCACATAACAATCTCAGAAAGCAACCAAAATGTTAATAAAGGAAAAAAATTGTATTACACAATTTAATTAAAAATTAAATTTTAATAGAAAAATATATCTGAGTATTTTGGTATATTTATTATTTTTATGATTCATATATTTAATTCTACCATGTATCACTAACTCTCATAATATAATTAAATTTGAAAAATAAACCCAACTAATTATTCATTTATCTTAATTATATTTATGCAAGCCAATAATTTAATTATATTAAAATATAATATGTGAGAAATAAAAAATATCTATAATATAAATAGCTCTATCCTAATAAAAAGTTATTTAGATATTTTAATAGAGTTTTTTTAAATATTAGTTGCCTATAAAATTAATGTACTTATATAAAAAAAACAATTAAATATAAAATACTCAAATATTGAATAATTACATATACAATTATTATTCTCCTACCTCTATTTTAAAATTGATCATCAAATATTGAAATTCACAATAAAATTCTGATTTTGTAATTTTTCAATTTTATCACATTATTAATGATTTGTTTGTAGGATGAGTAAATACATTATTTTAATAATTAAAAAAAATTATAAAAGGTAGTTTAGTAAATAGTTAAAGTTTTTATGTTATATATGTAATTTCACCAATATAATTTTTTAACAAAATATTTAAAAATTCAGAAATTTATTTGCCAATAAATAAATGTCAATCACCACTATATCTCCTCTTATTACAAGAAGCAAATAATAGAATACACTGAAGGAGAAATTCAAATCTCAATCTATGACCAAAGGAAAATCAAATCACTGTATCAACTACATAAAACCAGCACAAAAAAGTACCAAACTCTTCACTTCATCTACCAAAGGGCAGCCGCCAGAAGAAGTCCGGCAGCCGCTGCCGCCGGAATTCCCACCATCGAGGCCGGCTGAGCCGCTGAGCTGCCGCCACCAGAGGAGCTTCCTGATGGCCCCCCTGCCGTCGGCAGAGGCGTGGGGCTCGATGCGTCTCCCGGCGAGTTACTGGCCACCGGCGGGATGGAGGGCGTTGTCGGAGAGCCACCGGAGACGGTGATGGCGAGCTTTTGGTTCAAGGCGCAGTGGCCGGTGACGCTGCAGATGTAGTAGTGCTTGCCGGCGGAGTTGATGGTGACGGTGGCGGGGCCGGTGGATAGCGTCGCGCCCACCTGGTTTTTGGTGGAGCATGCGTCGTAGCTCGATTTCGGCACCTCCACCACCGTGTGAGCGCCCGTCGGAAAGTTGAACACTGCCGACAGAAGAACAAATTCATCAGAATTGGTAAAAAACAGAGGATTTTTCGTTAGGAATATAAAAATAATATGTACAAATGATTCAAATTTAGTTACCGAGAGTGTCTCCAACGGCCAATTTGTTCTGGGATGCCCAATTTGGATAAAAACTGGAGTTTGGCGGGATGGTCCACCCAGTCGAGCCTCCGACTGTATGACTCGTGGCAGCACAGATCATCGGAAAAACAACCGCAAAGCTAGCGACGACGGCCATCGCCACCGCCTGCCATCTTCCCAAACCTCCTCCGGCCATCTCTTCTTCTATATCTCACTTTGCCGTTTCTTTGCCCTACAAGAGTACTCGCAAGCTTCTCCTTGTTTTCTCGGCTATGGGAAGAAGGGTCTCAAGCTGTACTATTTATAGACGGCGAGCCAAACATTACCTTCAATTAATAATTTGCAGATAGCTCCACGTTAAAGCATATATTTGTTTACATAACCTTATGATCGTGAGGAGTGCCAAAAGGGTTTTGTTGGTGGGTTTATGTGCACAATGGGTTGTTCAATTGGTATTGGGAGGCTTCGTCAATGTGAAATCAAGCGAGCTGTGTTAGGTTGCTGAGCGAAGAATAACCTAACTGCCCACGTACTTTGACCGATGGAGTCTTTTAACGGTGGCCAGCTGCTTAGTTGTGCGTGTTTTCTTCGGCGGAGCTGGTCAGAGATCGTATTGTCTATGGTAGATTTCGGCTTAGTTTGGGCCGAATTTTTTTTTATTTCTTAAAGTAAATTTTTAATAAAAAATTAAATTTTTATATTAAAAAATTATTTTAAAAAGTAATAAAAATTTAAGAAATTCTCAAGGAAAGAAGAAGGAGGAGACTAAAGGGGCTTGATGGAATGGTTAAGTTTTTACTATTGATAGTATAAAAATACAAGATTTCTTCTTCCTATAGACATCAAAGTAACAAAAACAACTTGAAAAAATCATTGTTGGAGGGCTTGAAGGGGTGTCACATGAACATTGGCAATGTAGGAGCTTTAAGAATTAAGATTGACATAGGAGGATATGATGGGTTTGGACTACAATTGTTACAGACTCCTCTCCTCATATAAAACTTGAGAGCTCAATATTTGTGCAATGGATAAAGTGAGATTTAACTTTTTAATTTTGTATGGTGATCCATTACACAAAAATTAAAAACAAGTTTCACGAGCACTAAATTTTTTATACGGAAACTCGAAGTGAGATTATTTTCATAATATAGTCAAAATATAGCACACACGAACTTTTAAGGATAAATTTTATAGTGAAATTTTGAAGAGCCTTGAGTCGTTTGAGTTGTCTTCAAGTGACTGGTTGTGGTATTTTTAATTAGTCTTTCTTTTTTTTTGAGGAGAGAAGATTAGAAACCAAGAATTCCGGTATAATCTTGAAGTGATGTCGAAAATTAGAGTTAAAATTGACAATGTGCATTAACCTTATTAGTGATGATGTTACGTATTGGCGTTATAAGAGATGACAGGTGTTAAAGTCAGCAGGCAGTAGCTTGTGTGCATCAACTTTATAAATAATAATGACATGCGTTGACATTATAAATCAACCTTATAAGTGAGAGAGAAATGCTGAGGAGGGAACGCACAGAGAGCGACGGGAAGAGAAACGGTAAAAGGGGAAATTATTGTATTCGAACTAAACGGTGATACAGAGGAAGTATTTAATACAGAGCCAATGGTATAACAGTAATACAGTAATTACAAGTGTATTAATTATGCTAATAGCCTCCCGCAAATTAAGCATTCGAGGGTCGAATGGTTAATTTGCTTTGAAGGTCATTAAATCGGGCCGGTGGTAGATGTTTGATCAGAATATCTGCGATTTGATCTTTGGAGGAAATGTGAGTGAGCTGAATTGATCCGGAGCCAATGTGTTCTCGTATGAAATGGTAGTCAATCTCGATATGCTTTGTTCTGGCGTGGAAGACCGGGTTCTTTGCAATGGCGATGGCGGAGGTATTATCACAGTGTATGACCGTGGGATTGTGTTGCGGTATGGTCAGTTCGGCTGCAAGACGTCGGAGCCAAATGACTTCGGAGGTTGCTGCGGATAAGGCTCGGTACTCAGCTTCGGTCGAGGATTTAGCCACCGTGTTTTGCTTTTTCACTGTCCAAGAGATGAGATTTGGACCTAAGAAGGAGCAAAATCCAGAAACTGATTTTCTGTCAGTGGCGTCTGATGCCCAATCGGCGTCTGTGTAGGAATGAAGCTCGAGGCTGCCGACTGAGATTGGAAGACCGTGAGACAGTGTTCCTTTGATGTATCTTAGGAGTCTTTTAAGTGCTTTGAAATCCTGATTTGAGGGGCTTTGCATATGTTGACACACCATGTTAGTGGCAAAGGCGATGTCCGGACGCGTGATGGTGAGGTATTGCAATGATCCAGCTAGTCTTCGGTATAGGGTAGGATCCGAGAACTGTGTGCTGTCAGCCGGCTTTTTCTTGGACGCAGATACACTCGGAGTCGGAGCAGATTTGCAGTCCGCATAGCCTGCATCATTGAGAAGTTTCAAAGCATAGTGAGTTTGGTTTAAGAAGTAATCGTGTGCTGTACGAAGAACCTGAATTCCGAGAAATAGAGAGATGTCGCCGAGTTGTTTGAGCGCAAATTGTGACCGAAGTTGCGTGAGGAGAAGCTTGATCGCCTGCTCATTGTTCCCTGTGACAAGAAAATCATCCACATAGATAAGAATGTAAATATGAATGTGATTTTTATTGAGAATAAGAAGAGAGGGATCGGAACGACTAAACCCAAATCCTTGAGCTTTGAGAAATCCGGTGAGCTTTTGGAACCACTGTCGCGGCGCCTGTTTTAAACCATACAGAGATTTCCGAAGTTTGCAAACAAAGTCCGGATGTCGTACGTTTTGAAAACCGGGTGGTTGGCGCATGTATATGTCGTCGGGTAAGTCACCGTGTAGAAACGCATTTGAGACATCGAGTTGTAGGACTTGCCAATTGCGATTTAGTGCGAGCGTTAGAAGAAGACGTATGGTTGACATTTTTGCTACCGGACTGAAAGTATCCGTGTAGTTGATTCCAAACTTTTGATTATAGCCTAGAGCCACAAGACGGGCCTTATAACGATCGACTTGACCGTTAGGGAGAAGCTTCGTTTTGTATGTCCATTTACGGCCCAAAACTGGTTTGTTTGGCGGAGCGGGAACCAAGATCCAAGTTTCCTGTTTCTGTAAGGCATTGAATTCTTCATGCATAGCAGCATGCCAATGATTGAATTTCGCAGCTTGATTATAAGTGGACGGGGTAGGCAGAGGAGCGATATGGGTGAGAAGATTTAGAACTTGTTTCGGTTTTGAGATACCGGATTTCAATCGGGTCTTCATGGGATGGGAAGAGATAGGTTGAGCAGATAGTTGATGCGAGGTGATGGCGGGTTGAATGAAAGTTGGTTCGGGGTTTTGGATAAGAGAATTGTGAGAACTAGGAGAGGAGGTATGGGGCGGAGAAGGAGTAGGTGTGGAGATATGGGGAGAGCTAGAGCGTGATGTACGTTGGGTCGCAGAAGTGTGAGGTAAAGTGTTTATTATAGGACAAGTAGTGTAAGGAGTAAGAAGAAGTGGCGGAGTGTAGATGTTTGGGCTAGGTGAGCGTGTGTTAATCGAGGGTGAGGAAGACTGGAACGGGAACTGAGTTTCGTGAAAAACAACATGGCGGGATATCAGAGATTTACCCGTTTTGAGAATGTAACATTTATATCCTTTGTGTTGCGGTGAATAGCCTAAGAAAATGCATTCTTGGGATCTAGGAGCAAACTTGTTCGGAGCATAGGATTTCATCCAAGGAAAGCACAAACATCCAAATGTGCGGAGGTGAGTGTAAGAAGGAGGTTTACCGTTAAGCCGTTGGAAAGGAATCTGAAGAGAGATAGACTTTGAGGGGAGACGATTAATTAGATAGTGAGCGGTAGAGGTAGCGTCGGCCCAGAATTTGTGCGGCAAATTTGAAGCATGAAGGAGTGCGCGAGTTAGATCAAGAAGGTGCCTGTGCTTGCGTTCGGCGAGTCCATTTTGTTCCGGCGTGTGAGGACAGGAGAATTGTTGTTTTATACCGTGTTGTTGAAGAAAAGATTTGAACGAGTTGCCAATGAATTCGCCTCCGCCATCCGATCGGAGTGTTTTGGGAGTACTGTTGAATTGGGTTTTGATGTAATTACATAGTGATTTAAATTTTGAGAGTACTTCTTGTTTAGTATGCATGAAGTATATCCAAGAAAAACGCGTGTAGTCATCGACGAAGATAACATAGTAGCGGAAGCCCTCGACGGAGGGGACCGGAGCCGGACCCCAAACATCGGTATGAAGTAAATCAAAAGGAGCAGTGGTAATGGAAAAACTTTTATTAAAGACTTGTTTGTGGCTTTTGGCCATGTTACAAGAAGAACAAATAAAGGAAGAAGGTACAGAGGAGATTTCCGGAAAGCTTTTGGCGAGAGCCGAGAGAATTTGGTTGTTCGGATGTCCTAGCCGAGCGTGCCAGATGATGGAGGCTTTGGTGATAGCGGAGAGGGCTGTCGGGTTGGTGTCCGGAGAGATTTGAATTTGGTAGAGGCCGTTATGAAGACGCCCATGAAGAAGTGGACGCTGGTCCTGTGTGTCCTTAATAAGAAAACCATTGGCGTCAAAAGTTATAGAGACAGAGTTGTCAGTAGTAAGTTTCGAGACGGATAACAGATTATGCTTTAAATTCGGAACATGAAGAAGATTTTGAAGACGAAGCTTACGAGACGTGTCGGGTAGAGGAAGAAGACCTTGACCTGAATGTTGGATCGGAAGAGAGGTACCGTTAGCGACGGAGACGGAGTCGAATCCTTGGTAGGGAGCTGGGTACTGAATGTTCTGAACATCTGGGGTCAGATGGGTTGAAGCACCTGAGTCGACGATCCAATCTTGCGGAGAGGTGGAGGTCGGATGCGCAAGAAGAGCCCGAGGTTGACGAGAATCGGTTGGAGCGTATTTAAAGTTGCATCGATGCCAACAGTTAAGAGCTACGTGTCCGATCTTGCCACAAATTTGGCAAGTCGGTCTTGCGGTAGTGTTGGCGGTGGACGGTGTGTTTTGGTAGACCGGCATGGCAGGATTGGTCGGCGGGATCTTTGGCTTGTTGAACCGTTTGTTGTTGCGGTTGCGATTTTGAGAAGATGAGGAGGCGTAGAGAGCAGTGGTTTCGTTGGTGGTCTGATGCTCCATAAGAATGTCTTGTTGGAGATGGATTTCTTCGTTGCAAAGAAGCGCATAGAAGGTGTCCAAGTCAATCGGCTGGAGGGAATTGCGAAAATTGGATTTAAACGAATTGAACGTGGGTGGCAGTCCGTTTAAAATGTGCAAGATGATGTCCTCCGGGTCTATTTTGGAGCCAGAGGCGGAAATGTTATCGACCAAGGATTTAATCTTGGTCAGGTACTGCCGAATAGATTGGTCCTTCATACGAATGTGATACAATTCGTTTTTAAGCTGAATAACGCGCGAACGACTCGACGGTTGAAGCCGTCTTTCAAGAACGGACCAGGCCTCGTGAGTGGTCTCGGAAGTGATAATGTAGGGAAGAATTTCTTGGGAGATGGTAGAAAACAGGGCGAAAAGAAGGTTACTGTCAATCATTTGCCAGTTGGTGTGATCGACGGAGGAGGTGTCGCCGGGAGCCGTAGTTGTGCCAAGAAGATGGCCGGCGAAGCCGTTGGCCGTGAATTGTTGCTGAAGTTGTAATCTCCAAATCTGGTAGTTGTCCGACGTGAGAGAATAAGGAACCAAGTTCTTGAGGTTGGAAACAAGAAACTTGAGATGTTGAGGTATTGAAGGAGGAGCGGTGCTGTTGCCGGAAGGATTGGTGGTGGAGGAAGTAGGAGGAGGAGGAGAAAGATCAGAATCTTGATCTCCCATCATGGCTCTTGATACCATGAGAGAAATGCTGAGGAGGGAACGCACAGAGAGCGACGGGAAGAGAAACAGTAAAAGGGAAATTATTGTATTCGAACTAAACGGTGATACAGAGGAAGTATTTAATACAGAGCCAATGGCATAACAGTAATACAGTAATTACAAGTGTATTAATTATGCTAATAATAAGCAGTGGGGAGTATCAATAGCATGTATGAAACTCAGAGACCACAATATGTGTTAACATTATTAGGGATGAAGGCGGTGAGCTAGTTTGGTGGGAATTGGTGTAATTGGTTGACAATAGTCGAGTAACTATTATTGGGAGATTGAAGTTGGCTGATCGATGTTGTTTAAGAGACTATAATTAGGTTATACTAGTCTGATGATAATCGTTATTAAGAGGTTATACTTGAGGAGACAATGGTTAAGTGATGACAGACATGCCATGATAGTTGGCTGATCGTGGTTGGGAGGCGACAAATATATGACAACAGACGTAAGTGTAACAACCCGAAAATGAAAAATATTTTAAAATATGAAATTTTGAATTTCTATTTGAACTAGAGTGCTTCGGCGATGTGCTTGTGAGCGATGCGACACTAGGTTTGAGAGCACAACGACGCTAAAATCTACCGTTGCGATGTTTGAGTCTTCATTTATATAGTAATTTTGATTCTGCATGCAATGATATGACGTTGGAGCACTATATATATATATCAAATCTTAAGCACTAAAATTACCCCAGTGCCTTCGATGCTTTCTGTTTGTCGCTTTGGTAGTAAAAAATATTATGATCGTTGTAAGTAATTATCATCTTATCTCTGTCTTTGTTGATTTCAATTTCGATAAATTTTATCTCTCATAAATCTACTAAAAATGTATTATCTCTTGACTTTAACCGTGTAATTTTTTTATATTTTATAAATTTGATTATTATGAATAATATGGTATTATTTTATTATATTTTTGCTGTTAAATTTGTGTATAAGAATTTTTCTCTGTGAAATGTGTAGGAGAATATATAGTGAAAAAGTAGTTGAAAAATAGTGTATTATGATTTGATATGATAATATGAAATGTTTGATATGTTGAAATGATTGACATGAGCTAGAATGTAATATTAAGATGTAAAATTGAAATGTGATACTAATTTGACTAATAGGATATACTATACTAATACTATTATTATAGAAAAATGATATACTAATTGATATCAAATATACATGATATAATGACCTTACGTCACTACAGGAAAATTGCCTATGACCGGCAAAATTTTTGGCGTATTTCCAACAAAATAAAAATTATGGTGAATTTTTTCGACATATTTTCCGGCAGATTACGACGAAAAAATTCTGACAAATTTTCAGCTTAATTTTCTGACGGATTTTTCGGCAGAATTTTTGTTCGACAAATTTTCTGGCAGAGTTTTCGAGGAATTTCAATTAATTATCAATTTATAATTTAGTTTAATTAATTATTAAATTAATAATTTAATTACTTATGATTTTATTTAATTTATTTTTTAAATAATAAAAAAAAATTTATTAATTAAAATAAGTTATTTTAATTAATTAATTATTAATTTTAATATTTTTTATTTAAATTTATTTAAAATTTAAATTTTCACTTTTTCTTATTTAAATATATAATAATATGTTTTGTAACATATTTTAGTACTCAACAACATACTGGTTGAAAGGTTGATGTAAATGCAAGTTGGGAGTTCGAATCCCAAGCGGGCAGGCTCCAGCGGGCAGGTCGGGCGGGCTCCAGCCAGGGGCATGTCGGGCGGGGCTCCAGCGGGCAACACATACTGGGCGCGGGCAGGTTGGGGGCCTCCAGTGTACAGGTCGGGCGGGCTCCAACGAAGCGGGCAGGTTGGGCGTGCTCCAGCGGGTAGGTCGAGCGGGGTTAGGCAGCCTTCAGCGGGAAGGTCGGGCGGGCTCCAGCTTGCAGCATTTTTTTAATGATTTTTTTTTATTCTGGTGGAAACATTTTTTCGGAAATTTTTCTTGCGTATTTTTTTTGTTGGAAAATTTTTTCGACGCTCGATTTACCATCGAAAAGAATTTCTGATGGAAGTTCGTCAGAAACTTCCAAATCTGCCGGGAAAAATGAAGAAATTTCTGTAAGAAAATCCGCCGATAATAAGCAATTTTCCTGTAGTGCGTGATACCATCAATATTCATTGATTCACTGATGGGAGTCATTAGAAGCTGGAGACTGATTGAGAGTTATAAGGAGTCAGAGCAACTAATCAACATGATTCAAGGGGAGTTATAAGAAGTATACTAATTGAGAGTTATAATGGATGACTGATTGTGAGTCATAAGTGTTGGAGCAAGATACCCTTAAGATAGGGGTGTCAATTTTGGGTCACGGGTCGGGTTTTGGTAGGATCTGAAACTGACCCGGGTTCAAACGGGTCGACCCTAACCCGACCCGGTTAGGTAAATAGGTCGAAAATGCGAACCCGGACTTGACCTGGCGAGTTGCCGGGTTGACCCGACCCGACCCGACCATGGAAAGCTGGTCGCGCTGGGTCGCGCGCGGAGCGGTCACGGGGCGGTCGCGCGAAGAGGTCGTGCGGCGCGGTCGCAGGGAGGTCGCGGGGTGGGTGTCGCGTGACAGCGGTAGCGCAGAGGCGGCAGAGCGGTCGAGGCGCGGGGCCGTTCACCGTTTTTCACGCGGCAGCAGGGTGTGGTCGCGTGAGAGCGGGGCGAGCTTGGTCCGCGGGTAGGGCTGCAAACGAACCGAGCCGAGCCGAGTATGTGAGTGTTCATGTTTGTGTTCATTTAATATCAGCTTGTTCAAGTTTGGTTCATGTTTGTTCGAGCTTTATTGTTTGTGTTCATGTTTGGTTCATTTAAATTAATGAGTGTTCATGTTCAGTTCATGTTCGTTCGTTTAGTGCTTATCGAGCTTGTTCGCGAATATATTTAACGAATTTTTTTTAACTATCAAACAAACACGTTCATGAACATATCTATGAACAAACACACTTATAATAAAAGCAATTGTCTATGTAACAAAGGCAATAATTATTTATATTTATTGATTCTATAGTCAAATATTAATTATTTTTATCGAGCTTATTCAAGAGTTCAAAATTGAACACGAATCGAGCTTCTTATCGAGCTTAATGTCGAGCTTGTTCACGAACTTCAAATGATGTTGTTCGCGAACATAAATGAGCCGAACGCATTAGTGTTCAAGTTTGTTTATTTAAGAATCGAGTATTTAAAATATTGTTCAAATTTGTTTGTTTAGTTAATTAAACGATCACAAACGAGCTTTAATCGAACCTAACAACGAGTAGCTCGTCGAACGTTTGGTTCGCTTACAGCCCTATCCGCAGGTTAGGTTAAAACGGGTTCGCGGGTTGAACCAGCAACTCATCGGGTCAACCCGAACCCGACCTGTTTTGAAATCGGGTCGGGTCCAACCCAGATTTTTCAGGTCGGGTCCGAGTCGGGTTCTTGTGTCGTGTCAAATATTGACACCCCTACCTTAAAATATTCTCTTCAAATATCTGAATATTATTATTGTATCATTGATACTCTGACTGTATTGACACTGGACACTGGTCACTATTTACTATTATTGATGATTTCTTATATGATTACTAATACTAACACTGATACTGATACACTATATTGGTACTGTGACTGACACTGTTTACTGTTACTGACACTGTAATTAATGATGTAATAAACTAAGATATGATGTGCTATATAAAATTGATACATATAACTTGTACAATTAAAAAATAATGATGTAATATAAATTTTCTTAGATTGATTTAAAACATATTATTTTTCTTTTGCATTGCATTGATTTCAATTGTATGATTTTAATTACTTACTTGGCCATTCGCTAATTATGTGGTTTTACATAATTTCAAGTAAATGTAAATAACATGTGGATTGATGTTTAACTATAATGATGTTTATTAGTTTTATTTATGTTCTTCTAGCTTATGTGTGTGTGTGTGTGTATATATATACTTTTATAGCCTATGAAAGGTTTTGTATATAATATTTTGAACTCTGTTGACCTGATGGTGTATATGTGGGCTACAGTAATGTGAAATATGATTTTTGCTGTTTATTGATTTTCTTTAATACATTCGATCAGCTCTGGATTTCTTCCGATCTGGTTGATAAATGAATGAAATAAGATTAGAAAAGTAATTGTACGAAAAGAAATCAAGAATAAAAGAAATTCTTTCACTTTATATCCCAGGGCGTGACAAGACGTGCGATGGTGATCACACAACGATGGTTAATGATGAGTATCATCAATGTCAAATATATGATGTAACTCTAAGCCTTCTCCAAATTTACTTTAATGTGAAAAATATGTGTTTATGTATTGTTTTTTTTGAGTGACATTTTAATAAACTTAACTAAAATCTATAAACACTTCATCCAATGATGTATATTGATTCTCTTGATCATAAATTATTTTATTAACATTTAAGTATCTTAATGATTACATAATTAAATGATCTTAGACTCGTTGGATTTATATCATCAAGGTTCTCAAATTGAATTAGAGAGAACATTTATCCCTTCAATTAATATTACAAGGTTTTTAACTATACTTCAATTGTCTGATTTGAGCTCAAATTAAATCACTTTTAATATCAATAAGTTCATCTCATCGAAAAAATTCATTTCGATTATAAGATTGCTAAGATAAGAGTTTAAGAATTTAATTTTGGAAGTCTCCAATTTGAATGGTACCTCGAGATTCATGCTCGATCAATTGGATTTTCATATGATACATAAATAGAGTAACGTCGGTCTACGCTCCGTAGAAGTATAAACAGAGGATGCTCATTTCATTTTAGAAAAAAAAAAATTTACTAAGTGGTCATGAACTAAAATAGCTTTTGAAACTTTCTAAATCCTCTCTAAAATATGTAGAGAAAAAATAATAAAAATTTGAAATACTAAATACAATGTGAACATCCATCAGAATAATGAAAAAAGTTAGGAAGGCAGTAACATAAAACGGATCACATCTCTATGTGTTCATAATCAGAATAAGAATTAAGTCAAGAGAAAGATCTTCTGGAATAGTTCAACACGTTTTTATGCCTGTAAGGAAGCAACTTGACACTATTAAGGCTGTTTGGTTTCCTAGTTTGGGAAAAATCTCATTAATCTTGATTTCAAAATGAATGATGAAATCAAATAATCTATTGGAATTTAATGAGATTTAATAGTTATCTTGTCAAAAATTTTTCTAATTATAATCTTCTTAATATTTATTTAGACTTCGTTTGGGACAGTTTTCTTACTACTTAGCTTTTCAGATCGCAATTACAGTTTCTGTTTGACTGTTATTTTACGAAATTTTGAACTAAGAAGTTGATTTTTTTACAACAGCTTTCAAAAAAATTATTTTTTTCACAACAGCTTTATGACCACATTTACAAAAATCTACAGCTGTCCCAAACATACCATTAATATGGATTTATAGGATTTACTAAACCTTTACTTTAGCCAGCCAATCCCTTAGTTTTCCAAGTTGAATAAGGATTGCAATGTAGCTCCTAATTAAGGGTTATTAGGTATCCTACTTTAGCTTAAATCCTGCCAAACAAAATTTTTGGTGATTTGAATCCTACTATTTTAATGAATTCATTTCATCCTCTTTATTAATTAGATTCAACATTTGTTAAATCTCATAATTCTTAATTTTTAATTGAATTGAGCCATTTCATTACAAGTCTTCAAAAAGTTCACTTGATCGACATGTATCTCAAGCCAATATTTAAATTAAAAAAATTTTAAAATTAAATTTGAAATCATCCGACCTCTTATTTGAATAACCTTACAGTCGAATTGAGTGTTTGAATGAGATGAACCAATTGACTCTAGTACTCTACAAATGAGGTCATCCAACTTCAAATGAGCTCAAACCAAACATTTGAAACATAATCGGAAAGTTCTTCATATTAATTGTATGATCAAACAGTCTTCAAATGTTGTGCGCTTATAGCCAAATCGAGCGATGTCTAGATCATTTGATTTTGACATCGTTAAGGTATTTAAATGATGGACAAATGGTCTATAATCCAGGGTATTAACACTAACCATTTGGCAGAGTATTTTGGATTTTTACCGAGTTTACCAAAATGTCTTTCTAAAAAAAGTTATAAATATGGACTTTTTTTTTCTATATGGTGAGGGGGTTCATGAGCTAAGAGATTTTTAAGACTTTATTGTAATTTTTAGCGATCAACGCTGATGATCACCTTCAACAATTGTAGACGTCATCACCTACCTTCTATATCAGACTACTTTTGTTTGGCTACTACCGTCCAACCATATTATTGAACTTCAAATGTTTGCCCATGGACACCTAACTTCTATAATTCGTACAATGGGAATCAAACAATTATTTTTAATTGTATAATGTCATCTTCTATGTTTATGAAGAAGAGTAGACTATTGTATCTATGATTATATAATGGATTATTGCAATTGGGTGAAACCTTGTGGGTTTTCCCTTTATTGGTTTTGGAGTAAAATAAGTCAATGAACACATGCAAGAAAGAGAAAATGTAGCCGAAAATAAAGAACACTGGAATTTAACGTAAAAAAATATGATATCGGGAGAAAATCAGACAGCTACACCACACCAAAAAATTCTATATTAAAATGACAATAACTGCACAGATCTCCTATCTCTCACTCTTTCTTATATCTAGTGACTCCTTACATCGTTCTCATATAGAATTGACAAAGGGATGCAAATTTACTACCCAAAGGGATACAATCCTTCAAGTTAAACATGAAAGACGAGAAGGAAAATTGCCCAGCTCGACTCACAATGCTACAACGTCAGGGTTTGGATCACCGCAATGCTCTACTTCTTGTCTCCTACATGACGGGAGCGCATTGGATTGGAGTGTTGCGATGCTTTGCTCTATATATCTAAACTAGAGAATGTAGCATTGCCACACTTGAGTATACAACTCCACAACAATGTATGATTGTATGAATTTTTCCCCTGGATCGAGGAGAGGTCCTAATGTAACCCTCCGACGAGGTGAATCGATGGAATTGAAGTTAGAATAAACAATAGAACTCGATTAATTGACACAATCATATTTTACACAAAACTTATAATAATTAAATCTTTTACGAAAAATTTTTGATGTTCTTTACAACTTCTAACTGTGTGTGTTGAACCTGTAATAGCCTTATTTTGACCTAGGCAAATAATTTTTTTTGGAGTTTTTATAAGTCAAAAGCATAAACTGTCTTTGCCATTGCGTTGCTATTATAGTATCTTATTTACACAATTTTTTTTTCATAATTTTTTAACACTGGTAAAAATTCTTAAGAAACTAACAAATGTCATTACAAGTAGAGATTTAGGGATCGTCACGTGTCCATTTTGTAAACCAAATTCATAAATAACTTTTTTTATTTTATTCTTCTTAAGATAGATAGAGAGAGGCTAAAATTACCGAATTTACTAAATCATATTTAAATTAAACCCCACTTTTAGTTGAATCACATTCAATAAAAAACTCTTACTTGAAAAATATGAAAATGATTAACTTATTTGTGTGGATTTAAGTTCAATGAATAATATTAAATCAGGCATTCACATCACTTTTTATGACCTACTACAACCGTTTAAGCATCTACCAATTTATTTGGAGTGGTTTAGGAACCATTGCAAATTTGTTGTATTTGCAACGAATTTACATTCATTATAAAGGCTTTATAAGCAGTTTTATAAGTGCTGATGTAGGATGACTTTAGCAGCGCTTTTAGTATGGGTTAAAATTGCTTCTAAAGGGCAGCACATATTAAAAAAAATAATGTACAAAAATCAAATTTTGTGATCAAGTTACAAATATTAGTAAAATACTACACAAATATAAATTAAGTGAATATTAACAACATATAAAACAATACTTAATCAAGGATGAACCTTTGAAAACTAACATGCAAATCAATAGCAATATAAACATAATAGCATGAGAAAATACAATCAAATTGAGGTACAAAGAACTCAACAAGCTAAGCACTTATCATAGATATTTGATAACAACCACAACGACAGAAGTAGGTGTAGCAACCACTTCCATTGCATATATAAATCTACAACAATCATATAAAAGAATGATTAGAACTTCAAAGAGTTTCAATGCCATATTCAATCAGCATCAACATAATCATCACCAACTCTGAGAATGAACTCTTCATTGTGTCAACTTTGTGGTGTAAGATAGCCCTATATGATTGTAAAAGAAGTAATATAGTAGTTAGTTATTTTAGAAATATAAATCAAAATGAATAAATACAAATCAAGTTAACACAACAAACCTCCATCAAAGAGTTACAATGAAGATATAAAATCTTTCATCATACATGTTGTAAAGAGAAAGAAATAAGATTAATGTATTTTCATTAGTTGAAATCCATTTTAAATATATCATTCAAATAAAGGAGAAAAATAGTATAAGGTTCGTGTTCTACCATATTTTTTGGTTTGAGACCTACAAAGCTGAAATCATTAAAAATAGTTCTATAAAAAAAAAAGTAAAAAATAACTATACCAAAAGAACAATGTCATCATACTTCTTCATCGACTGCCTTCTTGCTTATGAGGAGTTCAAGTAGGACAATGCCATAGCTATAGACATCAGTCTTCTCATTAAGTCAAGAAGTTCGAGCATACTCAGGTTCAATAAAGAACATGCTAAAATTGATTGTTCAAACTTCGATATGTCGCTTTAACAAATAACATGTTAACTTACAAATATGTCATACTATCGAAGTTCTTAAAAGTCTTTGGAATGGTGCCATTCAACTTGTTTTCATGTGCATTACTGTAAAAAGATGAATAGTTGATGATAATTCACATACAAGAAGAATTATGACTACATGAGCAAATGCAGTTAAAAGATAATACTCACAAGCTAGGAAGATTCACACATGAGCTCAAATTATCAGGAATAGTCCCTTCAAGATAGTTATTCGCAATCTTCCTAAATCATTAATTTCATTACTCTTTTTCATTTTTTGGTAGAAAGAAACATGAAAAAATTAAGCCTCTAGACCAAAAAAATTTAGTTTAGAAAGACCATACAAGTCAAATAAGTCTGTTAGCAAAGAAAAAGCAGGGTAAAGGATAGGTTTTCAATACATTTGGTAGGTAGATTACTTTGCTTCCTACACATTCAAGAGTGATGTACTTGCTCAAATATTCACAATGATTGCCTCCTTGTGAGTGTTCCTACGTTGATGCTCACACTCTTTGGTTGCAGCATCTACCCATTCATGGCCATCAACTCCAACTGAGTGCCACTATATGTTAACGCAAGGACTTGCAAATCAAGTGCTAAGAACTACTTTTAAACAATCAAGTGCTAAGAACTTCTTTCAAACACATTGAAAAAATTAGGGTATTCATAGGTATGCAAAATTCAAAGATAATATGAAATAACTCATTTAGAAAATCACTTCTGATTTAAAAATTGATGAAATCATATAGTTTAGATGATACCCAAGGTGTTGTGGCGGCTTAGGTTAATGAAGGTCAAAGAGGGCTGCGCTCAGGTTGTAGAAGATCGAGCAGATGAATAATGATGAATGATTTGACAGTGATGGCAGTATCGGTCGCGGTTCGATGTCGGCTTGAGCATGAAGTCATGGAGGTTCGCCGAATGGAACTACAGGAGGACGGAGCACGAAGTAGGAATCAAGGAGATGATCAGTGGTAGTGGTGAATTTGGAGGTGACGGTCGACAATAGATCTTCATCGGCTTGCGCAAAATGGGGTGGAGGATCGCTGAATGGACCTACAGGAGGATGGAGCTCGACCAGAGAGCAAACGGAGTCAAAAGCGGAAGCAATGAAACGAGCAGAAGATCAATAGTCGATTAGGGAAGCTAGGACAAGGAATATTCGGGATAATAGGTGAGGTTTTAGCAGCGGTAATAATTTCTGCTTGTACCTCTCTTTAGCGGCGGTTTGTAAACCACTTCAAATAATTGCTGTGGAAACATGTGTTCTTTGGTAGTGAGTACAACCTGATGATCTGAGTAAGCATAGACTGTTTTAAGCTAGATTGAGCATTCAATAATAACTTCTTTTGTTAATCATGTTTGTTATTTGTTATGTCAGGCTTATTTTATCAGTACAGAAGTGCTTCAGAAATGCACTGTTTTAGTTGTGAGGGCTAAATATGAGGAGGTGGTAACTTGCATGTGAAGGTGACATTGCAGGTTGTCATGATTATGCAGAAAATGTGATAAAGTTTGATTATTCTATAAATGAGCTGTGATCCAGAGATGCATTTAAACTGGCATAGAAATGGCAGCATCAACGCTTAATTAAGAAGAAAGCAGGATTGGAATTGTTTGCTCTTACAAGTTTTGTTAGCAGGAAATTAACATCATACAGAATTAGGAACTTATACAGATTGGAATGGTTTGCTTTTAAAAGTTTCGTTGCCAGAAATGACCGTTAGACTGACTGAGTTAGAATGATATCTATAAAATATCTAAAGTATTGGAATGGTTTGCTCTTATAAGTTATTTTGCCAGGAAATGTCTCAGTTTGTAGTTTTATTTTCGAAAGGAATCTGTAAAATATTCATTCAGAAAAGAAGATTACAAAATATAGTGTAGATGTAAAGCTCTGCAAAGCAGCTTTAAAGAGCCACAACAATGAGATATATCGCTTAGATTAGGCAAATTGTAATGAATTTCCTCTTCATTTCTTCCTTTCTATGCAGACTCAAAAACCCATTTGAACTAACGAATATAATTTGGATTTAAAGAGATTTTACTGTCTAACCGCAGCGCGGGGATATGGTATCAATTCAAAAGCCTAAAAAAAGAATTTTGTTTTACGAAAAGAAAAAAAAATATTAGGATATTTGATCATGATTAGGGGAGAGTGGAATAAGAATAGCAATGAGCAGCATCAATAAATAACTCTTAGGAAGGCTTAATAAAGGAAGACAGTGGAGTAACTCCATAGCTATACAATGACCAACATCATAGTGTCCCAACTCTTTTAGTAACCAAAATAAGTAAAGAAGTGACCATTGGTAATGCAATGGGAAGCCATTTAGAGTGGTTCTTAGATGTTTGATGTGGAAATCTGTTGTATTTCCTCAATTGCTAAGCTAATATTTGTTTGAGACAATTTTTTTTTAAAAGCAAATTTTTAAAACAAAACATTTTAGTTATTAAAGTTTTTATACTAAAAAGCTGCTTTGAGAATCAGTAAGCAAATTATCCTTGTTGCGTCCAAGAGTATTCACGGCGGTAGAGAAATATAAAGTTTATCGTCTTAGCGTTGTACGAAAATTCGGCACGCAATCAGATAAGAGAAAGGGTCTAGCATTTATGAGACACCAAGATTTTTACGTGGAAATCCCCTGAAAAGGGGGAAAAACCACGGGGCCTAGCCCAGTTTGAATGAATCCACTAGTATTGCAGTCGATTACAAATGAGGCCCTTCCTTGGGAGAAGGCCTTAGCTTGATGTACATTTTATAGAGTACATTACATGATATGAATACAAAGAATCACTATTGACATGTTCGTTTGGTAGGGAGGACTGTAGTCGGCGGGTGACGTAAGTCAGGAGGACCGTAGTCAGCGGGCAACAGAGGTCGGAAAGACTGTAGTCGGCGGGCGACGTGAGTCAGGAGAACCGTAGTCGGCTGGCGACGGATGTCAGAAAGACTGTAGTCGGTGGGCGACATAAGTCAGAAGGACTGTAGTCTGACGACGAAGATCAGAAGGACAGCGTCAGGTAGAAGTCCAACAATGGAAAGAAATCCATCTTCGCGTAGACGTCCAGCGAAGTCCGATAACTGGTAGAAGTCCGGCGCCGGGTAGAAACTTGGCGAAGAGTGAAGGTTCGACGTCGGGTAGAAGTCTGACGTTTGTTGGTGGCAAAAGAGAACTCCCGCTTTACTTGGGCGGAGTTTCGGCGTCAGGAGGGAACTCTGTTGCAAATTGGGAATAATTTCAGCATCATGAGGAAGTTGGGAAGAATTCCTGTGTTCTCCCGAATATCACGCAGAATCTCGGCGTGTTCGGGCGACAGGAAGAGCTCCGGCGGTGGTTGAGGAGGAGGGGATTCTCCTTTTCCCCTTTATCTTCTTCTTCCCTTCTTCTTCTCTCTCTTCACTTGAGTCACATTTGTGTAGAATGAGGGCCCTATTTATAGTTTTTATGGAGTGGCATAGCCCGTAAATAGGCGTGAGATCAGGGGCGAATTGGGAGTGGTTTGAATGGACGTGGTTTGAATGGACGGCCGATATCGAATCCTTTGATCATGCACCGTTCGTTGGAAATTTGGAGGCCTTAATGATGTTGGAATTCGGTGATCTTGGGCTCGTTGGATTCTTCTCGTCGAGACGCTCGATTCGAGTATAAGCTCGTTAAAATCGGAGACCGTTTGGTAACTCAAATTGCGGTTTGAACCTTCCAACAGCGCTTCGGGTCCTTGATTCGGACCCATTTTGGCTCGGATTGGGTCGAATTTGGTGTCGTTGGATTCGTATTTCCGAGACGCTCAGTTTGACTGTAAGCTCGCCAAAATCGGAGTTCATATGCTCTTGAATTTAATTTTTGAAGTTTCCGAACTGATTTTGCAAGATTCGTGCCCAATTAAGATAATTTCATGATAACGTATCAATCCTAAACAAAACCTAAGTGATGAATGAGGTACAGTTCATCTCATTGGCTCCTGAAAACCTAAAGATTAGCATACTGAATAAAGACAAGTCTCTTCCTTTGTTTGACAACCTTGGTGGTGTTTCTTTGCTAGGGTTTTTTTGGACTTGGTGTATATTTAGGATTTCTAGTTGCTGCTTTCTCTTTCCTAGTCTGACAACCAGGTGGTTGAGTCCCGAAGCCTTCGAGGCTTTTTTGTTCCATTTTATTTGAGATTGCCTTGAAATCCATCGTTTATTGTAATTTTGTGTTTTGATTTTTTTTTCCTGTGTTCGTCACTTTGTGGCCTTCCGTTGTAGCTTTTTATTTTATTAGTATTAATAAAATCATCTTTTTTTTTTTTAAAAAAAAGAAGTAAATCTCTTCCTTGGGAACTTTTATTTGGTCCGGTGAACATACGCTCCTCTACGTTCGGCCACCAATATTTTAGCGACACGTAGCATGAAGAAAAGTCGCCGACCCGACCCGCTGTTTTTTGGGTTCTAGCGCGTGCGTTTTTTTAAATCCTTGACGAGCCGAACAACATCCCATCACCTTTTCGATATATGTCAAATACCTAGAAAATATCGAGTTGTACCTAGTTTTTTCTGGCAATGCCGAGCAAATACCTAGCAATACCGAGCAAATCCCTAGCAATACCGAGCAAATCCTGAGCAAATATTGAGTTGTACCGAGTTGTACCGAGTTTTTTCTAGCAATACCGAGCAAATACCTAGCAATACCGAGCAAATCCTTAGCAATATCGAGCAAATACTGAGTTGTACCTAGTTTTTTCTAGGAATACCTAGCAAATACCTAACAATACCGAGCAAATCCTTTGCAATACCGAGCAAATCCTGAGCAAATACTGAGTTGTACCGAGTTGTACGGAGTTGTACCTAGTTTTTTCTAGCAATACCGAGCAAATCCCTAGCAATACCGAGCAAATCCTGAGCAAATACCGAGTTGTACCGAGTTGTAGAAAAACTCGGTACAACTCGGTATTTGTATAGTTTTGGTCTTCACATAGTGATTTTTCTCGTTTTTGCAAAGCAATACCAAGCAAATACCGAGCAATACCGAGAAAATCGCGAACATAGCATTCCCGGGTTCCGCTCCGGGTCAAGTCGTCGGGCTGCGCGGTAAAGAGTAAGAGCACGTGGCGACATGTTATTGGCGGTCGAACTTACCTCTACGTCAGGTCAGAGGACATAATAATTGTTCCTTCCTTGGTCCCTATCTTATTTTTAATCAATTTAACAATTTTTGGATGCATGAAATACAGAAATACCCTCTTATGAATTTATCAAAATATTTTAAAATTTGCCTATACACTTATTTTGTTGGCTTCATGTGAGATCACATTAGTCATCTTTATAAATATTTAAAATTTATTATTTTTTAATAGAGAAATTTATATATAGACCAACAAAATCTATCTGATTTACAAAATTGTCATACTTCAATAATAAAAAAATTTTTAAACTCTTAAATTTTTGCGTGTCACAATTTAATTATTCTGATTTCCGAATTTGATTAAATAAAAGTATTCGGATAAAAAATTTGACAAATTAAAATAAAAAGTTATTTTGTAAATATTTAAGTTAATTTGGCTTTGCCTGTAAACTTCCAAGTCACCTAACAAATTACAAGTCTCCGCGGCCCTCCGCAGACGCGGAGCCGTCCATCACCGCCTTTTCTGTCAGTCTATTATTTAAAATTATAAGAGAATATGAAAGTTTTATTTTAAAGAAGACTTTGGTATTTTTAAATAATAAAAACATTTTCTATTTAAAGAAAAATTCAATCATTAATAAAATTTTTGAGAAAGTAATTAAATCTCGTATGTTTATAGTAAAATTGAGTGTCTCAATGAGATAAGTCTCACGAGGTCAAAATTGTCTAAATTTAATATCATTAAGAAACATATATGCTGTAAAAGTATATCATTGAGTAAATCAATAGGGGTTGTCTGTTATAGGGGTGTTAATTTTGGGTCACGGGTTGGGTTCGGGTCGAATCCGGAACTGACCCGAGTTCAATTGGGTCGACCCTAACCAGATCCGGGTAGGCAAACGGGTAAAAAACACAGACCCGGACTCGACTCTTCGGGTTGTCAGGTTGACCCGACCCGACACAGGATGCCAGCTCGGGCGCGTAGGCTGGCGGACCCGGGGCGCGCGGCGGACTCCCGAGCGCAGAGGATTCGAACGCGTGGATACGGGCGAGCACGCGGACAAGGCTGGTGAGCGGTGAATTCGAGCACGAGGCAAGAGCGAGGGAAGGCGCCCGCGTGCGGGCAGAGCGGACGCGTGCGAGGTCGCGGCAGCGCGGGCGCGACTCGCGAGCCGGTAGCGGCAGCTGTGCGGTGCGGCGCACGCAGCGTCGGGCAACATTGGCGGCCGCACGGGCAGCTGGGGGTAGTCAGGGCAGCCTCGGGCAGCTCATTCTAAGCGAGTTTCTGGGTTGACCCGCCAACCCGTCGGGTCAACCCGAACCCGACCCGTTTTGAAATCGGGTCGGGTCCAACCCAGATTTTTTGGGTCAGGTCCGGGTCGGGTTTTCGTGTCATGTCAAATATTGACCCCCCTAGTCTGCTAGATTGTTCCAAATTTTGACTATAATTAGCTGGCATATCATTTCCAAAAATCTTAAATATGCCCTTACTCTATATATTAGTTCTTGGGAGGGCTTGAATCCTTGGCTTGAGGTCAATAGAGCTCAAAGGCTTGGATAAACACTAAACTCCATTGGATAGCCATCGTTCGACCACCAACGATGAATCACTACCATCGAGACACCACCATTTAGCCATTTAGTTTGACCACCATCATGGTCTAACCATCAATATTGGACCGCCATTGCCATGCCCTCAAACTATCGACAACCATGGCTTAAATACAGTCTCTCGTCCATTGCAGTTCGAATAAGGCCATCCAACAACTATATCATAACTACAATCCTTTGATCACTATCGTCCGACTACTCTTCTCTGATTACTTAATATCGTCTGATTATGATCTTCCAACTATCATCGCTAGAATATGATCTTCTGACCACCATTATCGCTACTATCCTCTGACCACTATCGCTCAACAACAGTCATTTGACAACCATCACTTGACTAAAGTTGCCCAACCTTCATTGCTCAACTATAATCCTTCCACCTCCCTTACCTTAGTATCCTCCAACAACTCTTGTTTAACTATAATCAAAGCTACTATTGTCCAACTACGATCATCACACTATACTCACCCGACTATATCATTTACTATAGTCCTTCGAAGATGGATTAATCATTCATTAATTTTAAAATAAATCTCTTAATTTTGAGCCTATCATAACCACTTCTTCTTCACCAAAGTACTTTTCTTCTTGATTCGGGTCCAAAAGATGCCTGCGTGCCGCCTCTGCGTTCCTTTCCTCCCAATTGCAAGCAGACCTGGTCGGTAACCTACTTTCATGGAAACGAATCTCAAGCCCCCCTTTCACGACCACATTTCCCGGCCATAGCTACTCCACCACGTTTCTTTGAAAAGCTCACGCCAAAAGCTCTCCTGATTCCTTAATCCCACTCCAAAGATTCTTCATTTGCTTAGTCGGTCAAAAAGCCTAACTTTACAGCTCGGCTTCACGTCATCGACTCTCATGAAACCTATAAGAGGAGACCTCACCTCTTCGTCATCATCAGACCAAGAGCTTTAAAGAATCACTGTGAGTAAAAGTATGGAAAGTGAAAGAGCAGAGCAAGCAGCCATGGCCAGCAATAGAAAGATCTCCTCCAATACCAGCTCACCATCCTCACTATCTCCAGCGCCACCGACGGCGACTGAGCGGCCGCAGGAGAAGAGAAAGCCGGGAGGATCTAGGGCTGGTTTGTGGATGAAGAGAATGGATATGGCCGAGGAAGACATAGATGCCAGTGCGGAGCAGTTCATTAAGAGGTTCAGAGAGGACCTATTGCTTCAGCGGCTTCAGTCGATTGAGAATTACAAGCAGATGCTTGCAAGAGGAGTCTGATATATCTTGCTTGCTTGCTTGCCTTTTTCTTTTGGTGGTCTTTGGATTCTTTGTTATATGTAACTGAATTTTTCTTTTTTAAGGGTGAGTGATCTTACGAAACTGGTGTGCAAGTTGTGTGTTTGTGACCGTTAATGGCTTCCTTGTCTGTGAGTTTGGTGTATGAAGGAAATATTGGTGTGTTGCTTGCATTTATTGATTCTCTGCTTGCATTAATTGTAAGCCTGAGCTTCGAATAATGAGATTACTTTTTATTTGTGGAAATTTTCTTAATAAGCTTATTCATGAATTTTAAATGATAGTATTAGTGATCATGAACGAATAAAACACTAAATTATTCAAATTTATTCATTTATCGACCAATTACTCATAAAAGTATTCAAAATTATTCGATCAGTTAATTAAATAATCTTGCAAGATCAGAGCTCCATCAATCTGAGAGCCAAATCACAATTAGCTTGTCAAGTAAATTAATTAGTTCATTTACATCTCTTGGGTTAGCTTTTAGATACACCAACAATAAGAATAATAAGTCTTAGGCTTCCTTTGGGACAGCTTTCGTACTGCTTTTTAAAACAGCTTTTCATTACAAAAATTTCAAATTCAATAAGATTTTACTAATTAAGAAATTTTTGTACTAAAAAATTGTTTTAGAAAGTAAGAAGTTAGCCATCTCAAACGAAGCCTTAATCTCACTACTAAGTGAGGTCAACCCTAATGGCTAATGCTAGCTTATATATATTAGTCATTAGTTTATTAACCCAAGGTGCCAATATTAGGTGTAGAAGAAAGAAAGCAAAACTAACATTCATTCATCAATTTAATTTCTAAGGAATTGATAGAAGCACATTGAACAACCTATTCATATTTTTAAAACATACATCAATCAATTAACAATATAAAAAATGATAATGTCCAGTCCATAAAGAAAGAAAGATTGTTTCAATCCCCAAAATCATATAATATCAGAACAATTAGTAAATTAAAAAAAAAAACCTTTCATTTTTTGTCAATACGAAGGCTTCTCAATCATTGAAATTAGTATTACTAAATTTAGTTATAATACTGAAAGCTTTTTTTCTTGGGACGTTTAGTCCAATCAAAACAAATTCATATGCAAATCACATATACAAGACTCGAACTCAAGACTTCTTAATTAATAGTTAAAGCTTTCTACCAACAGATCAAGCAGATGAGCTGCATATGCTGCTCTGAATTATAATACTATAGAAGGGAACTATAGTGGAGAAGGGAGAAGAGAACAACAAAAACTGAAAAGAATACTAACTATGCCCATAGATTAAAAAACTTAAATTTTAATGTTCATTAAGATGGTGAAGAACATGCTGTTCGTTTCCAAACAGCACAGAGGCTTTTCAGTCTGCCTTCAATACTGGTGACAGTGAAGGATAATTATAAGAGCTCAACAGATCCTGAAACAGTTAATTAATGCCTTGATTTGTGCTATTAGTTAGATAAGAAATATAAGAAAATCAACTTCTGGACATGCTATTGCACATAATGGTTGCAAAGTTGTCTATGATGATTGGTTTTGTGTTTGATGAGAAGGGAAAGGATCTCTGGCTCTCGAGAAATTATTCTGTGCGGACGTCGGATGCAACTCTACGTCCAGATGTCACGATATCGAGCGGTACCGAGCATCGGTACCGGTACCAAGTACCAAGCCACAATACAGTAAAAGAGTGACGTGGTGCATTTTTATTGGTCTCTGGACATCGTTCGGTGTCCACACAAAATAATTTTCCTTGGCTCTGTGGCTGTTGATATGAGAAACAGGGAGTGAAATCCAAGCTTGAATTTATCTTCTCCCACATATCTCTGCATCATTTGCTCATCCCAAGCACATCACTTAAATTCTTATATATAGAACCTAATAACTTGGCTGAAATGTATTTGAAAGCTGCTGTCCTTACGAATTCAAGCGTGATAGGCAATTATCCCTGTCATAGGTGAATACATGGCTCATCAGATTAAGCTAATTCACCTGTAGAACATGACATTAACCCTTAATGTTCTTGATCTTCAGCCCAGAAATAATCTCCATAGAGTTTTATTATAAAAATCATGGATTACAACAGCATAATATTTTAGAAGACCAATAAAGTGGAACAGCACAGCAGGAAGTAAAACCTGAGGCAATTCATTAGGGCTATCAGACTGAAATAATATGAATTAAAGCACTCAGAGAAATTTACTGTGAAGGAACTTGGATTGAACCAACAGCACAACAGTATTCAATACAAAATTAAAAATAAGCCACAAGAATATTATGCAGAATTTCTTGAAGTGGTAGGTGAGGCAGAGCATCTTAGATAAAACGTTTTTTTGGGATAGCTGATTTAGTTCGTTACATGTTTCTAGAAAGTTCTAGGGATTTCTACTGGATTATTATAAATAGAATGGTTGTAGGAAGAAGATATATGAAAACTATTTTTGAAATATTTTCACTGTTTTTGGTGTTTGAACTGTTTAGCTCTTTGATCTCCCTCCTTCAATGTTTTGGGGATGGAAAATACGTAACGAACACAAACAAGAAAGGTAAAAATAGTGAAAATAATAATAATAAAAAAACATCAGGATTTAACGGGGAAAAACTCAAAATTGGAAAAAAAACCACCGAGTCACACTACATCAGGAAATCCACTACGAAAATTTTGGAGAATTAATACAAATATCTCTTTTCTCTTACTCTATCACTGCTTCTCTTCTCTCTTCCACCGTTCTTACACAAGAACAAACAAAGAGATACAATTCAATCCAACAAGGGACACCACCCTCAAAGAAAAAAGAGAAAGAAAATTGCCAACCTATCCCGCAGCATTGCCCGAAGCTGCCCGCCCTGACCGGGCCTGACCAAAGCTGCCCGCGCGGAGTCCGAGTGCGCCTGACCGCGCGTCGCTTCGCGAGTCGCATTCGTGCGTTGCGTCTCCCTGCCGCGCAGCTGACCGCTTGCCAGTGCGGAACTGTACGCTCGCCGGCCTCCTGCGCCGCTGCTGCCTGCCCGCCGCACCGCGTCCCGCTGCGAACCGCTGAACCCACCGCGTCCTGCTGCGAAGTGCAAACCCGCGCCGTTGCCCGCAATGGATAACGGGTCGTGTCGGGTTGACCCGAACCTGAAGCAGGTCGGGTTCGAGTTGACCTTATTGGTGTCGGGTCAATTTCGGATTCGACCCGAACCCAACCCGTGAACCGAAATTGACACCCCTGGTTGTAGCTTACTTTTAGTTTCGGTTTTGTTATTTCACTGGAAGCTTTTTCCTGGCTGGGTTTGTTTTGGCCTGGAATTCTTGTTGCTGTTGTATCTTCGTTTTTGTTCTCCTCATTATTTTGTGTTTTTTAGGAGGGTTGTTATGACCTTCTAGTTTATTCTCCTGTTTGTTGGTTGTGTAGGATATTTCTTCTTTGTTTTTTTTCCCTTCTTTTTCAGACGGAATTCTCTTTATTTTCTTCTTGTTTAGTCGTTGTTTTATTTTCTTTTGCAGCTGTCACACTTTGACATGAAACCAGAGCATAACTCTTACATGGTTACAACTTACAACACAAACAATTCAAAAAAAAAAAAAAAAAATCTCACTATTATAGGCATTGGAGACTTTAATCTAAGCAAAGTCAGTAGCAACTAATGCCAGAATCATTGAATTATTTCATTTACAACAAGGTGTGGACCGAAATTACACACAGTGATGATTTTGACGGCTTTGGTCCTGACTCCTGCGACTGGGTGCGATTGGCAGTGGTCTCATTTTCTTGTCTTTCCATTTAAATGAATAAATATTAGATCTACCGTCATGCACCACCCCACTATCAAATTGTCAAGACCTATCAAAATAATATGGCACACATTCATATCTAAAACATCACAAAGAACCCCATAAATATAGAGCTTACTAATAGTAAATATAACTCAACACATGCCTAAAATTAAACATTCCATTAAGTATATATATCAGATTGAGTTTTGACCTATCATTTGAATTAAGGAGTAGCTAAGTAGAACACTTGGTTGTGTTGTCTAGAAATCCAACGAATCCATTGGCCGGGAAGAGTTTTAAGAGTTGGGGTTTCTATATTAGATGGTTATGGGGGAATGATAATTTTGATATATGATACAACAAGTTTGAGAAATGAAGAAAAAGGAGGGTCATTGATTTGCAGTATGGAAGTGTGATTGGTTAGCAGGGAAGTGTCTGATTGATCCATTGTAAAGAGCTCGAATTGCTAATATGTTATGTGCTTCGATATCATGAGTAAAATTGAACTTGATGCACTGTAACATTATGAAGTAAGAACCATATAAAAAATAGAGGAATTGCAGAATCCGAGAAAATCATTTTGTATTACTAACACTGTGTTAACAGATACGGCATCACAAAATTAGCTTGATCTGGCATGAATCTCGAGGCAAAAGCTAGTTGGAAACTACAAAAATTAATTTTGGGCGCACTCGAACTCTGATTTCAGCGAGCTTACAGTCAAACTGAGCGTCTCGGAAATACGAACCCAACGACACCAAGATCAACCCAATCCGAGCCCAAATGAGTCCGAATCAAGGGCTCAGAGCGCTGTTGGAAGGTTCAAACTGCAATTTGAGTTAACAAACGGTCTCCGATTTTGACGAGCTTATACTCGAATCGAACGGCTCGACGAGACGAATCCAACGAGCCCAAGATCGCAGAATTTTGACATCATTAAGGCCTTCAAATGCCCAACGAACGGTACATGATCAAAGGATTCAATATCGGCCGTCCATTGGACCACTCCCTATTCGCCCCTGATCTCATGCCTATTTACGGGCCATGCCACTCCAGAAAATCTATAAATAGAGCCCTCATTTCTCATAAGAGAGGATCCAAGAAAGAGAGAGAGAAGAAGAGAAGAGAAGGAAGGAGTTCCTCCTCGACAGCCGCCGGACCACCGCCGGACCAACGCAGGATCTCGCCGGACCACCGCCGGACCACCGCAGGAATCTCGTAGGACCACCGCCGGACCACCGCAGGAACCTCGCCGGACCACCACCTTAAGGCCCGACGTTCATCCCCGACGTCCTGCCAAAGACCCGACGTCTTGTTCAAGGCCCGACACTCAGTCCCTACATCCTGCCAAAGACCCGACGTCTTGTTCAAGGCCTGACACTCAGTCCCTACTTCCTGCCAAAGACCCGACGTCTTGTTCAAGGCCCGACGTTAAGTCCCGACGTCCTGCTGAAGACCTGACGTCCTTCTTAAGACCCGACGTCCTACTCAAGGCCAGACCATCAACATCCGATCTTCCAAGTGACACTGGGACTAACACCTGACTCATTATCTCCTACTACGATCCGTCCGACCTCCATCACCAGACAACGGTCTTTCTGACTACGGTCTCCTGCCGACTACGGTCTCCGGCCGACTACGGTCTCCTGCCGACTACGGTCTCCGGCCGACTACGGTCTTCGGCCGACTACGGTCTCCGGCCGACTACGGTCTCCTTCCGACTACGGTCTCCGGCCGACTACGGTCTCCGGCCGACTACGGTCTCCGGCCGACTACGGTCTCCGGCCGACTACGGTCTCCTGCCGACTACGGTCCTTCAGGCCAAACAAACCTGTATATATAACTCTTACCATGTAATGCAATCTATATGATGTACATTTGCTACATCAATCCAAGGCCTTCTCCTAAGGAAGGGCCTCATTTGTAATCGACTACAAATACTAGTGGATTCATTCAAACCGGGCCAGGCCCCGTGGTTTTTCCCCCTTTTTAAGGGGTTTTCCACGTAAAAACTCTGGTGTCACTTATGAATGCTACATCCTCTCACTTATCTGATTGTGTGCTGGATCTTCGTACAACGCTAAGACGTTAAACTATATATTTCTCTACCGCCGCGAATATTCCAGGACGCAACAGTTTGGCGCCGTCTGTGGGAAAGTGATTCCCGACTGGGGGGCAAATTTTTGCTCCAACCTCATAAAGAAGTTCATGTCCACTTACTGACATCAGTCATTACTTCACCAATTTCATAGGAATTAGATCCGGACCGGGGGGCAACCTTGACTCCGACTATTGTCAAAAAGACCCTCCAATACTTCCAACATCAAGATGATATTTCAGAAAAATCCAAGCAAATGCAAGGATACTTTCTATCACTTATAAGTTTCATACAGTCCCCTACAGGACTCATACTCCTTGGGCAAGGTCTTGATCTCGATCTCAAAATGGTAGTAACGGTCTAAAGGTAGACTATTCTTCACCTTTGATTCGGGATATACGCGGCGTTCGCCCCTCCTAATAAAAGCAAAGTCAATCCCAGGGGGATTCGATTTGACCTCTTCCACACAGGTTAACGTCGTCGAGCAAAGGCTCCGGCATACAACCTCGGAAAGGTCCTACATCCTTGGTGGATTCTCCCGGCCTCTTCCACACAGGTTAACGTCGTCGAGCAAAGGCTCCAGCATACAACCTCGGAAAGGTCCTACATCCTTGGTGGATTCTCCCGGCCTCTTCCACACAGGTTAACGTCGTCGAGCAAAGGCTCCGGCATACAACCTCGGAAAGGTCCTACATCCTTGGTGGATTCTCCCGGCCTCTTCCACACAGGTTAACGTCGTCGAGCAAAGGCTCCGACATACAACCTCGGAAAGGTCCTACATCCTTGGTGGATTCTCCCGGCCTCTTCCACACAGGTTAACGTCGTCGAGCAAAGGCTCCGGCATACAACCTCGGAAAGGTCCTACATCCTTGGTGGATTCTCTCGGCCTCTTCCACACAGGTTAACGTCGTCGAGCAAAGGCTCCGGCATACAACCTCGGAAAGGTCCTACATCCTTGGTGGATTCTCCCAGCCTCTTCCACACAGGTTAACGTCGTCGAGCAAAGGCTCCGACATACAACCTCGGAAAGGTCCTACATCCTTGGTGGATTCTCCCGGCCTCTTCCACACAGGTTAACGTCGTCGAGCAAAGGCTCCGACATACAACCTCGTAAAGGTCCTACATCCTTGGTGGATTCTCCCGACCTCTTCCACACAGGTTAACGTCGTCGAGCAAAGGCTCCGACATACAATCTCGGAAAGGTCCTACATCCTTGGGGGATTCTCTCGATCTCTTCCACACATGTTAACGTCGTCGAGCAAAGTCTCCGACATATAACCTCGGATAGGTCTTACATCATTAGTAGATCCAATATCGGTTAACATCATCGAGCAAAGGCACTGACAAACAACCTTGGATAGATTATACATCCTTGGTTAACGTCGTTAGAATGTCGTCAATAGACTTCTATCTGACTTCTCCACAATATTAAAATTCTACCCAATTTTGAATTTTCTCCTATCGCTGAACTTTCGCCTTGCAGGACTTTCGACGGACTTCTACCCGACGTCAGACTTCTGCTTGTTAGCGGACTTCTACCGTCGTCGGACTTCTGCTCGTCAACGGACCTTCGTCGGTCTTCTACTTGACGCTGCACCTCTACCCGACTACGGACTTCTACTCGACCTCAGACTTCTGCTCGTTAGCGGACTTCTACTCGTCGTCAGACTTCTGCTCGTCGATGAACTTTCGTTAGTCATCTACCCGACTGCGGACTTCTGCCTGCCGTCAGACTACTAACTGTCGTCGGACTTCTGCCCGTCGACGAACTTTCATCGTACTTCTGCCCGAGGCCGTACTTCTACATGACGTCGGACTTCACCTTGTCGTCGAACTTCTGCTCGTCAGCGGACTTCTACTCGTCATCGGACCTCTGCCCGTCGACGAGTCTTTATCGATCTTCTACCCGACGCTGCACCTCTACCCGACTTCGTACTTTTACCGGATGTCGGACTTCTACCAGTTAATAGACTTTCGTCGGTCTTCTACCCGACGCTGTATGACTACCCGATGTTGAATTCATGCCTGTCATCATACTTCTCCCCGATGCTGGAAGTTTGCCCGTCATTCCAACCTCTCTCCTTACAACGGTCTATCCGACCTCCATTGCCAACCACCAAACATCGGAACTCCACAAGATCTCTCGAAGAAAAGAGGGATAAGGGAAAATCTCCGGACTTCCTTGCCAAGAGAAGGACCTCGAAAAATCGAGGGAAGGCCTCAATAGAAAGGACAGAGGGAGAAGAGAAGGAGGGGAAATCTCCGAACTTCCTTGCCAAGAGAGGGGCCTCGAAAAATCGAGGGAAGGCCTCAATAGAAAGGACAGAGGGAGAAGAGAAGGAGGGGAAATCTCCGGACTTCCTTGCCAAGAGAGGGGCCTCAAAAAATCGAGGGAAGGCCTCAATGGAAAGGACAGAGGGAGAAGAGAAGGAGGGGAAATCTCCGGACTTCCTTGCCAAGAGAGGGGCCTCGAAAAATCGAGGGAAGGCCTCAATAGAAAGGACAGAGGGAGAAGAGAAGAGAAGAAGAAGAAAAGAAGAAAGGAGGAGAAGAAGAGAAGAAAACGGAAGAAGAAGAGGAGTGGAGTGATTTTCTTAAGGCCTAAGGGGCCTATTTATAGTTTTTGGAGAGAAGAAGGAAAGTTTCTAGATTTTTCCAGAATTTTTGAATTTCCCACATTTTTTTGAATTTTTCAAAATTTTTTCGGAATTTTTTGGAATTTTCTGGAATTTTTTCGGATTTTTTAAATCCAGGTGGGCCCCACTTAAAAAAAAAAAAAAAATTTCCTACTGTAACCGCGCGGCTAACCGCGCCAGACCGCGCGGGTCGCGCCGTTTCGCGCGCGCGCGCGCGGGCCGCCGCCGGCGTGCGGCGGCAGGCTGCCGGCCGGCCGGCCGGCCGGTTCGGCCGCCAACGCATGTCCGGGCCCGATTTTCGGCCCGGACAGTCCGATTCGGACGTTTTTGGGGTCCTCGAATACGTTTTTCGACGTTCCGGACTCGATTTCGACACTTTTGAAGCTCAACGGGGCCTCTACGATCAAGTTTGAGCAAACATTTAACTTTTGGAACGCAATTTTTTGCTATTTGGCCAATGTAAAATTTCGGAACAAGTATTTTCGGACTTCTGAAGCTTCGACGTCCGAAAATAGGGGGGCAACTGATACGGCATCACAAAATTAGCTTGATCTGGCATGAATCTCGAGGCAAAAGCTAGTTGGAAACTACAAAAATTAATTTTGGGCGCACTCGAACTCTGATTTCAGCGAGCTTACAGTCAAACTGAGCGTCTCGGAAATACGAACCCAACGACACCAAGATCAACCCAATCCGAGCCCAAATGAGTCCGAATCAAGGGCTCAGAGCGCTGTTGGAAGGTTCAAACTGCAATTTGAGTTAACAAACGGTCTCCGATTTTGACGAGCTTATACTCGAATCGAACGGCTCGACGAGACGAATCCAACGAGCCCAAGATCGCAGAATTTTGACATCATTAAGGCCTTCAAATGCCCAACGAACGGTACATGATCAAAGGATTCAATATCGGCCGTCCATTGGACCACTCCCTATTCGCCCCTGATCTCATGCCTATTTACGGGCCATGCCACTCCAGAAAATCTATAAATAGAGCCCTCATTTCTCATAAGAGAGGATCCAAGAAAGAGAGAGAAGAAGAGAAGAGAAGGAAGGAGTTCCTCCTCGACAGCCGCCGGACCACCGCCGGACCAACGCAGGATCTCGCCGGACCACCGCCGGACCACCGCAGGAATCTCGTAGGACCACCGCCGGACCACCGCAGGAACCTCGCCGGACCACCACCTTAAGGCCCGACGTTCATCCCCGACGTCCTGCCAAAGACCCGACGTCTTGTTCAAGGCCCGACACTCAGTCCCTACATCCTGCCAAAGACCCGACGTCTTGTTCAAGGCCTGACACTCAGTCCCTACTTCCTGCCAAAGACCCGACGTCTTGTTCAAGGCCCGACGTTAAGTCCCGACGTCCTGCTGAAGACCTGACGTCCTTCTTAAGACCCGACGTCCTACTCAAGGCCAGACCATCAACATCCGATCTTCCAAGTGACACTGGGACTAACACCTGACTCATTATCTCCTACTACGATCCGTCCGACCTCCATCACCAGACAACGGTCTTTCTGACTACGGTCTCCTGCCGACTACGGTCTCCGGCCGACTACGGTCTCCTGCCGACTACGGTCTCCGGCCGACTACGGTCTCCGGCCGACTACGGTCTCCGGCCGACTACGGTCTCCTTCCGACTACGGTCTCCGGCCGACTACAGTCTCCGGCCGACTACGGTCTCCGGCCGACTACGGTCTCCGGCCGACTACGGTCTCCTGCCGACTACGGTCCTTCAGGCCAAACAAACCTGTATATATAACTCTTACCATGTAATGCAATCTATATGATGTACATTTGCTACATCAATCCAAGGCCTTCTCCTAAGGAAGGGCCTCATTTGTAATCGACTACAAATACTAGTGGATTCATTCAAACCGGGCCAGGCCCCGTGGTTTTTCCCCCTTTTTAAGGGGTTTTCCACGTAAAAACTCTGGTGTCACTTATGAATGCTACATCCTCTCACTTATCTGATTGTGTGCTGGATCTTCGTACAACGCTAAGACGTTAAACTATATATTTCTCTACCGCCGCGAATATTCCAGGACGCAACATGTCTTCATTAACATTTAGGGTTGAGAAAAAAAATTATTTGGCTTTGTTCAATTGAGTTCTTGGAAGAGATCAGAGACATAAGGTCATGAAAATGAATTATAGGACCAACAATTTTTTTATTTTTGGGACATTTAGGGCATATAAGACAAATTTACACACACAACACATACACGAAGACTCGAACCCAAGACCTCTCAGTTGATAGCCTAAGCTTTCAACCAACAAGCCAAAATGAGATGTGCTAAACCAATAAAATTAATTCATGATATCTTATTGTTAAAGAAGTAATAAGAAATGAAGTAGATGGATGAGGGCCAACAGGATTAGTTTATATTATCATTCTAGAGTTCATTAGTACTCAGATCCTATCCAAGGCACGTCGGCAGTTCGTTCACTCCCACGTGCAAGCTAATAGAGCCACCGCGACAATCCCCATTCCTCTATTCCACACGCGTCGCCCATTCTCGCATCCTATCCATCCAGCCCACGCTACAATCTCGCACGTGTCCCCCGCTCCACCGCCCCTCCTTCCTATAAATTCCCATCGTCATCTCAACGTTCACATTGCAAGCAGAAGCAACTGTAGCAAAAGCTAATTCAAAAATCTTTATAGAGAGGAAAATGGATCCGTTAGGCAACAAGGTGGGACACGGACAGATCGACGAGTACGGCAACCCCATCACCGGACACGGTACCACCGGCTACGGCGATCACCACCACACCGGCGGCTACGGCGCCGAGCACGGGACCGGAGCCCAGCAGCTTCATGGCCACGGCACCGCCGGCCATGTTGACCAACACCATACCGGTGGCTACGGCGCCGGCCATGCTGTCCAACAACACACTGGTGGTGGCTTCGGCACTGAGCATGGGACCGGAGCCCAGCAGCTCCATGGCGGCGGAGCGACGCCGGGGGTGCTGAGGCGGTCGGGAAGCTCGAGCAGTTCGAGCTCTTCGGAAGACGATGGACTGGGAGGGAGGAGGAAGAAGAATAAAGGGATAAAGGACAAGATCAAGGAGAAGTTGCCTGGAGGTCATAAGGATAGTCAGAACCCGCAGCAGCATTATGATCAGGGTGTGGCTGTAGGAGGGCCGACGCAAGAGACTGAGAAGAAAGGGATAATGGATAAGATTAAGGAGAAACTTCCTGGGAGCCACGGCCACTAATCAGAATGTGCTTAGTAACTCTGAGCATCGATGTCCATCTTAATGGAGAATAATCGTCATGTGTTCTATGTGCTTGATGTGCATGTGCCATTGTTTTTTGGCCAAGCTTGTATTTTGTTTTTTCTATTTCGTACTTTGTATTCTACTTTCTTGTGTGTTTTATTATTATGATTAATATTATCTACCCTTTATGATTATAAGTTCATGGTAATCTAAAGACTTCTTTGTGCTCATAAAGTTTGGAATAATTATTCTGTGTGGTCTGTAACATAATTTAGAGACCAACCAAAATGCGTCACGACACCTTGTGCTCGATACTATTGTTTGATACTGCTCATATCGTGGCTCGGTACCGCTGATGTGGTGCATACTGGTTATTCTCCGGACGGCGTTCTATACCCAATCATGATGTAGGAACATCTTTAGTAGAATAAATTCTTAGGAGTAGTTTATCCTTTATTAGCTTATGTGTATGGTTATGGAGTCTTCTATCCTTTATTAGCTTAGGTGTATGGTTCTAGAGTCTTCTATTAAGCCTATATATTCAAGATATTGTAAGGAAGGAGGCTCATCGATGAATATTATCTCTTTTTAAAGCTTTAAGCTTGGTGTTACCTTTTTTCCCTGGATTGGGATTATATTTCTTCAAGCATCGTCTTCTTCCAACGATCCAATCTACATCAAATCACCACACAAAATAATTTCTCAATGAGACGAATGACTTTGGAGAAACTTAAAAAGATCCTTGGGATTGAGATCAAATATGATAGAGAGAATCAAACACTTTTTTTTTAACACAAAACTCTATATCTAAAGCAAGGACTCCAAATATTGGTTTCAATGAAAGGACTAATATGTGAACACTCCTTTAGCCCTATATTTCAAACAAGTGCATCAATTTCATTAAAGAGTGAAAGAAAAAAAAAAAAGGAACATATTTGGTGTTTAATATACAAATCTATAGTGGGAGCCTTTATGTGATGGTGTACAAAATCTAATATCCTTCATGCTAGTACATAATCTTATTATAGACCATTGGTGTATAACAAAATGAATTTTATGATATATTTTGGCTATTGGTCAGAAGTTAAATAAAAATAAGATGATATTTAGTTAATCGTCTAGTTGGGTATATGCCAATTCTAACTTTGTTGATGATCAAATTTCAATCAATATTTGGATGTGTTTGTCAACTAGTAAGTTAAAGATCAACATTAAAGATAAAAATTGTTTTCTTCTATAAATGAAGTGCATAGGATAAATTAAAAAATGTATTCAAAAAGTCATTTGTCTAAAAATTTGGAGATTTTATGTGATAATTATAGTGTCATTAGACTTAGAAATAGGTTCAATTTTAGATTGGTTGTATCTTAGGTGCATTCTATCTTGTTTTGAGCTTATGAATGGGTTGGTTTTGTATGAGAAAGAGAGCCAACAAATACAATTGATTTAAGGCTGATTTTCTCTCCAATGAATTCCATTCTCTCCCCTACTCTCTCATAGGTGAAAAAAATAAGAAAGAACAAGAAGGCTTCCTTATTCCTTAAGAAAATCCAACAAATTGGAATTAGAGCCAGGTGGAGGCGATCTCGGAAAACGAGGAGGGTGTTCTTGTAATCAAGAAAGAGGAGGGAGGAGGTCCACAAGGATAGAAGCAATAAGCTTCGAAAGAGAGCGGTCCATGTGGTCTGAGCCCACATGAAACTTATTTGAGAGGTTGAAGGCTGCGTCTGGCTTGTTACAAATAAAGATGCATGAAGGTACATGTCACAATCTAATTCGACCAGGACATGTCATATCGCATTGAGCTATGATAGACAAATCTAAAGATCTACTTTTAAAACTATTTCATTTTTTTACCAGTATTCATTAAAATAAAGTATAGACTACATAATTACTAAAATATTCAAATACTAAAATTAAATTCATCCACAAATTTTTTTTCATTTCATCAAAATAGATATTTATACTATAGTACATGGCTACATGCAAGAGCTACATAATTAAAAATTTAACTAGTCATGACTTTACAAAAATTAAAATAGAAAAATATCTATGACCTCAGATCTAATCATAAACTGCTGGTTCACAACCTCTTTTCCCTTTCCAGATCCTAAAAAATAGAAGAAAATCACAGTAAGCTATAACAACTCAGTAAGTCACACAAATTAATCTAAATTTTTAAATATTTTTTTTATTAAATATTTTGTTGAATATTTAAAAATAGTTAAATACATTTTAAATAAATAGCTAAACTAAGAATCACTAGACTTAGAAATATAATAAATGCATAATAATTATTCTCTGATTTAAATAACAGTACATAATAAAATAAATTAACATTCATATCATAGAGTATTCCAATTCACACTTCTTAGACCTAGATAAAATCTCAATGAATTATGACCACATGACTCTCTTTTTATTTGTACTTATAATATCAGAACTTATCACATATTTCTGTCTCAGATAGAATCTCAAATGATTCTGATACCTTATAACTCCTAGTAATATCCTAACACAAACATAATATTAATGGATTTTGGCTTCTTTTGACTCCCAACAGATATAATTTAATCACATATGCACATATATCATCAGATTATAATAATTAAAGAGTAATTAAGCATGTATCAAAATTTTACATTATTGTATAATGAAAAACAACATAAAATATTCCAACAAGGCAATAATTTATATTTTCAAAAAAATATTAAATTATCAAGAATTATGAAAAATGATATTTTAATTTTTATTGTATAACAATACTATTTTTCGATATCCAAATAATTTTTTATTCAATAAAAACCCCACAAATTTAAAAATTCCCTGTGAAAGATTTCTAGAAATATTTAAAATGTGCATAATTATAATATTTATAATATATAAAAAGTTACGAGATGAAAGTCTTACATGCACAAAGTTATTCCCATTTTTTCGCTAACAGTTACAAAATTTTAATCAAAATATTCATTAAAACTTGCACATTTTTAAAAATTAAGATGTAGATAATATGATTTATCTCTAGATGAACAAGTTTTTCAACTAGGTTGACGGACAAATAAGGCCCAAAGTCGCCCAATACTGGACTCTCTTTCTTTCTTTCTTTTTCTCTTATTTTCCTAAAATGCTCTAATTTGATTCTCTGTTTAGGAAAAATGAAAAAGGCAAAGCATATATAATAGTGAATTTAGATATTTAAATAAACTATAATTATTCTAATATTTTAATATTTTTTAAAATATTATTTTTATTTTAATTCTTTTATAATTTCAAATCCAAAAAATTTCAAAAAAAAAAATCATAAATTAACAAATTTTATTTAGAAAATTATGACGAAATAAGTTTGGAAAACGGACACCTGAAGGTCCCAAAAACCTCACTTGTACTGATAGGTATCAATTTCTAAATAAATTTTAATAGTGACAAAAACTTATGAAAAAATTAGAAAACCTAAAATACAACACTATAAATGTTCTAGTAAAAATGATTTGTTATTTGGAGTTATAATAACTACAGAAATAAGTATTGACTGTTATAGGTCAAAAATTCTTATAAGAAAATTTATGGATTTCACAATACAGACGGAGTAGAAAATTTGGTCAACGCGGGCTTTACTGCCCATGGAGGAAGTTGGGTAATGTGGTTTCACGCATAGATTCTCTTTGGTGTCTGGAATGCGTGAGGTGGCTATCGAGGGTCAAAGTAGGGGTGGTAGTGCCACGACCCAACCCGACCGTAACGAATCCCTTCGCGTCGGGCCGCGACAAATATTGAAAATCCAGGATCTAGTCATGGAATTTGCTTCAGACTTTCTTTCAAATATTAGACACACAGAAAACATGTAGCTATTATAAATATCCAAATATATAGAACAGAATATATTTTCTTCTTTCATCAAAATAATCATGTACAATATAGTGTATGGCTACAAACAAAAAGAACAGAACAGAAAAGTCATGACTGCACAAAAATAAAAAAAAAACAAAACACCTAATCACAAAGTACCTCTTTCCCTTTCCTAGAACTTGAAAACCACGCAGATAATAAGGATGAGCTAACAGCTCAGCAAGACTACACTAGCCAATCAAAATATCCATAAACTCACATTAGAAAACACATCATAATAGTAGCCATACAGAATTCAAATAATCATACAGAGATCAGACATAATACAAAAATTCATATAGAACAGATATCGAACAGAAATCAAACAACTACGTTCATTTCATATAACAGACTTAAATCAGATTAATCATAGATCAGAATCGTACAAATCAAAGATAAGAACATATTTCAGAAAAACATTCAAATCATATTTCATCACAGATAAGATCACATATCATATATCACATATCCCTGACCCTGACATAATCTCAACGGATTCTGGCCCCTTATGTCTCCCTTCCCTGACCCTGACATAATCTCAATAGATTCTGGCCCCTTATACCTCTCTTTGTGCTTATAGCATCAGAACAGATCAGATATATAGAATTTTCAGAATAGAACTTATTTTCAGATTTCCCTGACACAAATAGAATCTCGAAGGATTCTGACCCCTTATAACTCCCTTCTGATAACATATAAACACATCTTATTCATTCAATTCAGAACACTACGGGAAAATCACTAATTTCCGGCAGAATCTTTTAGCAGCGGCTTTTTCCCACGGGAATTTCCGGCGGCTTTTTCAGTTTTCCGGCTGCTTTTAAAAATTTAAAGAAAAATGAATAAATTTTAAATTATTTAAATGATTTAACAAATAATTAAATATTAATTAATTTAAATGATTTAAACTATTTAATTAATATTCATTTTAAAATTAATTAGTTAGTTAATTTTTATTTTATATTAAATATTAATTTTTTATTTTAAATTAATTAGTTCCATATTTTTTATAACTAAAAATTAATTTATTTACGGTTCGATTATAGTTTAAATAAAAAATATTGGCAAATAAAACATATATCACATTTAGCAATTCGGTCCGTTGCCTGCATTTTTTCCCAATCGACGCGGTTCGAACCTCACGGCAGACGAGGGCGCACGAGCGGGCGCACATGCGTGTTGGAGCGGCTAGCAGCTGCGCGGGAGAGGTGACGAGGCCCGCGCGCGGGAGCAAGAAGCGTCGCCGGCAGAGCGGCAGTGCGCGGGAGCGGGAGGCGTCTCCGGCAGAGCGGCAGCGCGCGGGAGCGGGAGGCGTCGCTGGCAGAGCGGCAGTGCGCGGGAGGCGTCGCTGGCTTAGGGGTAGCGCGCGGGAGGCGTTGCCGGCAGAGGATTTTTTTTTTTAATTTGATCGGCGGTTTAAGACCGCCAGAATAATTTGCCGCCGAAAAAAATCGACGGAATTTATTTTCCTACGCCATTTTTTCCGGCGGAGTTTTAACCGCTGTAAAACCGTTGGAAAATTACAAAACCGCCGGAAAAGGCTCCATTATCGTCGGAAAAGTCCGCCGGAAATGGACGATTTTCCTGTAGTGGAAAATCAGATCACGTTAGAAAAATCGTCAGCAGCATAATGCCAATATGCAGAATTTTCACATAATTCATAAATTCAGAAATTTTCCAAATTATCATAGATAGTGCAAAATATCAATATAAGACTTTCATTGTACTGAAGCAACATATTTCAACATCCAAATAATTCGTTATTCAATTAAAACATCCTAGAATTCACAATACCCAGTAAAAATTTTCTAGAAAATACTCAAAATGTGCAAAAATATCATCTCAGAAACATATCAAAAGTTACGCGGTAAAAAGTTTATCAGTGCAAAATGAAACGAGATATTCGCTAATGGAAATAAAATTTGAAACAGAAAAGCCGTCAAAATCCATATTTCTGAAAACTGAGAAGGCGGAATGTGCCTTACCTCGAGTCGGTCAACTTTTTCAACTACAGCGACGGACAAAAACGGACCGAAGTCGCCCAAAAATCAATTTTTCTTCTTTTTCCTTTGATTTTCTCTCTCCTGGGCTTTTCTCTCTCTTCAAAAAGATCTCCATCCAATATATACACATGCAGATCGTACCAGACGAAGTGTATTCGTCCCGGGACGATTTTCCCTCTGGACGAATTTCGTCTTCAGACGAAGTGTATTCGTTCATGGACGACTTGCTCTCTGGACAACCTTCGTACGCACGAACCAAATTTCATCCTGGGACGAACTTCTCTGTCACCTGATTCTGTACTGATCGTCCCAGATGATCCAACTTTGTCCCGGACGATCCTGGAAGGAAAGACTGAAAATGAGCTTTCACAGGTAGTGCATTGGCTGGTTAGAATGAGTGCGGGTAGAGCACACTATTAGCCTTGCATAGCACATGATTGGACGTATGAGATGCTTTGTGGTAGCGGAGCCAGCTGAGCTGGTTAGGCCACATGATGGAAGCCAGAGGAGGGGTTCGATGTGTGGACTATTTATACGAGATGAACGTCAAATTTTGTTGTGTGAATTTCACCCATGTATAAGATTGATAAGATGCTGGCATGCATACTTGCGGGTAATACGTAGGTCGTGGATCGAAAGAGATAACAAACTTCAGTCATGCAGAGTTCAGGTGTGCATGATTAATGGCTATGGGAGAGCATATGCGATGTAGCATAGATCAATAGAGATTCAAGAAGATGGAGGACATGCGGGGTACATGCTATGTGTGCGGGAACACAGGGCTAGTGACAAAGAGATTGTGTAGGCAAACCAAGCCAGGGGTGTTCACATGCAGGGTTCATACTAAGGAGGTGAGCTTGACATTTCTTGGACCATGTGAGTTTAAGCGACAAGATGAAAGCAGGTGGAGCTGGGCTAGGACTCGAGTAACAGGAGACTCAAGAAGATGATAGAGCAGTTCTTGAGGAAGTCAGTAATTGTTCGTTGGAGGCAAATGGCAGGAAAGATCAATGGAGCTGTTCTTTATGGACAACTTATATATCTTTTCTTATCTTTGTAAAATCAAATCAAGGTGGACATTCTTACAAACTCTATATTTAAGCAAGTACCTAAGAGATTTGGTATAGATGAAAAGACTAAATGTGTGAGCATTATTTAATTATGTATTTCAAACTAGTGCATCAATGTCACCAAACAATGTGAAAAAAGCATATATAAAGTATTTCATATGCAAATATAATAGGAGAGTTGATTTATGTGATGTTGTGTACCAAATCTAATACCTCACATGTTATTAGAATGGTGATAAGTAGGTATAGCATAATACTAGCAAAGGCCATTGAATTAAAGTGAAGTGGATTTTGTGGTATAATCTGAGTATTATGGATATTGGTCTATAATTAAAAAAAAAAAAGAGGATTGTTAATGATCTAGCTGGGTATGTCAACTCTAAATTTGTTGATGATCATTATAAATGTTTACCAACAATTAATTACGTAACTACCATAGTAGGAAGACAATTAAGTTAGACATTGATGCTATATATATATATATATATATATATATATATATATATATATATATATATATATATATATATATATATATATATATAATAATTTCTTTGTCAATTATAAAGCAATATTATATTATAATAACAAAAACAATCAAAGACACTATTTGGCTTTTTGATTTCATCAAATACTTTGGATTTGTAGTTCAGAAAAATATGGAGATTTTCTTTAATAGTTATAGTGCTATTAGTTTGGCAAATAGTTAAGTCCATCATGTTCTCACCAAGCATATTAACAATCGGTGTCACTTAGTTAGAGAAATAGTATAAGAGGGGGATGTTCTACTCTTGAGAATTTGACACTGCATATAATCATATAGATATATCAATGAAGGTGATTATAATGATTAAATTCAATTTGAATGTTATTTGTACCTGATCAACATCTTTCAAGTTTTTAGCATGTATGAGTGCAATGGAAAGAATCATCACATTTGGAAGAAGCTCGCCAAAGTGGAGATTGTTGAAAATGGCTCCTCTTTTAGCATCATAAAATTTTAAATGGAGATCATCATAAAATTCTAAGTGAAGACTATCTCAAAATCCTAAATGATCAATACTTACAATAAAGTTCTAAATAAAGCCAACTACAAAAAACTATAGTACATATTATCTAAGTTTTCAGTAATGGTTAATTATCAATGTTAGGAGATCAATTATTTCTTATATTAACACATGTAATCCTTACCTATAAATCATCACACAAATAACCATTCAAGTTTATAATTGCTTCTACATATCCATGAGAATCCAGAGATAAGTGGAGTGCACTTTCTTTCTTCAAATTTATAATGATTGCTGACTCCTATGAATGTATATAAATTGTGAAACTATATTAAACTCTTACATTCTTGTGTGTAAGTTATTTTCTCTCATTACAATTTGAAACTTCTTCATAATACTCGGCCTCTAGCAATTACTTAGATTATTTTTGACTATGAAGTAGATTAATTTAACGTACATGCATCTTTGAAAAAATAAGTAGAAGATTAATGATAAGTTTTACCTCTACATATATCATCCTAAGCAAGGGCGGATGCACTATGGGGGCATGGGCCCCATTGAAATTTCAATAATTAAGTCTATAAATTATTTCTTAATCAGTATTTAATGGAAAAAATATATTTATTTTGTTGCCTTTCAAGAGACTCTTCCCATAATTGTATTTGTTTCCCTTCCCAATATTCTTTTCCCGCATCTAGCCAGTAGCGATGAGACGTCGACGAGCGGCGACCATTCATGCCTAAAGAGTCACTCCGGCATCGGTGCGCCAACAAAAAAAGCCTTACGAGTCACAACCTATAAGTTCATTAAGATGTTCCTCTGCCAGGCTGACACCTCCAAATTTCCAATAACTTGCATCCAACTTCCTTGTTTCTGAACAAAAGCTTCCTCGTTTAAGTATCATTCCGCCTTCTTCTTTCTGCAGAAGCTATGGGTAGAGAAACTTTTATATTTTCTTGAGGCTTTTCCCATTTCTGGTTGTTGCACTTACATGTCTAAAGCTTTTGAGATAAATTGGAAGATCATTGAAGGACGACCGGCAATAGCAATGGGCTATTTTTTGCAGTTCATCGTTGCCAGTGGCTGCAAGGCAGCGATCGATTTCGCAGGCGGCGGGAGGCCTTAGATATTTCGAAATTCTTTTAAAATGTTTTTCAGACTTGCAGCCTCACATATAATTCATCTTGTTGTTTTAGTACTCTGTCTTGATCAAAAGTTTTATTTGGAACTGAAAAATCACTTAAGAACAAAAGTTTTGTTCGGAATATAATTTGAAAAATCACTTAAAAAAAATACAAAAGCTTTTATACTACTATGTTAATGTTATTACTTTCTCATTAATTAAGGGATATTTTCAGAGCAAAGAATTTCAAGTGGTCATAAAGTTTACAATTATGTTACAGTTGTGAGGTGTTTTTTTAAGTTATTTATCATTTAATTTGTTTAATTTTTTTGTGTTATAAGCACAAAATTTATAACCTAAATTTTAATTCAAATTAGATATGGAAAGATATTTCAAAAGAAAATTTGAAGAAACTGATCAAGATATTATATGTGAGGAAAATAATACACAAATTAAAAAAAGTTGTGTATAAACAAATTTTTCTAATATCCCTGTCGATCCTGCATTAAGAATAAACATTTTGGATTATCATCCTAATGAGAGAGATAGTATTTGGAGACATTACTTATTGAAAGGACCGTGTCAACTACATAATCATGAATTCTTGCGCATAAAAAATGTAGATAAATTTCATAGATTTAATTATGCATGGTTTGATGAACATAAAGCTTGGTTAAAATATAGTATAATCAAAGATGTAGCTTATTATTTATTTTATTATATGTATAAACCTCAGATTGTAGAACAGACTAGCGGTGACAGTTTTGACATGAAGGATTTTAAAAATTAGAAAAAGAAGAAAAACTTTCATATTTACATTGGTAATATCAACAGTGTACACAATCTTGCTAGACATAAATGTGAAGATTTAATGAATCAAGAAAGAGATCTCATATTAGCTTTTGAAAGATCTTTTGATTAAACTCATAAAGATTATCGTATAGGACTAAATGCAAGTGTTGAATGTGTATGTTTTTTTTAAATAAGGATTAGCATTCCGTGAACATGATGAGTGACATGAGTCAAAGGATTTAGAGAATCAAAAAATTTTCTTGAACTTTTACGCTTTTTTGCTATCCATAATATAGATATAAATAAAGTTATTTTAAATAACTATCTTTGAAATAATAAACTAATAGCTCCAGAAATCCAGAAAGAAATCACAGAAGCTACGTGAATTGAGGTTTGAAATATTATTATGGAATAATTAAAAAATGATGTATTTGCGATTTTACTGGATGTATCACATGATATATCAGTTAAAGAACAAGTTATTATTGTGTTACATTATGTTGATACATGAGGGTGTGTAATTGAGCAATTTATTGGGATTGTTCATGTTGGGGACACATCATCTTTGACACTAAATATGGCTATTGAATCACTATTTATGAAATATGGGTTAAGTGTGATACAGCTGCGTGAATAATATTACGATGGAGCAAAGTAACATACGATGAGAGTTTAATTGGCTGAAAATATTAATCATGAAAGATAATTATTCAGCTTATTATGCATTTTGTTTTGCCCACCAACTTCAATTAGCATTAGTTGTAATTATAAAAAATCATGTCCAAGTTGCTTCATTCTTTAATATTGTGACTAGTTTGCTAAACATTATTGGTAGTTCATGCAAAAGAAGAGATATGCTAATAGGGAAATATTATGACAAAATTATTTAGCAAGTAGAATGTTGATGAGTTACAAAAGGTCGAGGTTTAAATTAAGAAATTGCTCTTCAAAGATTATGAGACACTCGAAGGGGTACCCATTATAATTTACTCATCAGTTTAATTCTTCTGTTTTGATCTATAATAGATGTTCTTGAGATTGTAATACATGCCATATCTAATAGTGAGCAAAAAGGCAAATCATATTCCCTATTTGAATCAATGCAAAGTTTTGAATTTGTTTTTAATTTGCATATGATGAAGACAATATTATGAGTTACAAATGAGTTATCACAAGTATTGCAAAGAAAATATCAAGATATTATAAATGTCATGTCTTTGGTAAAGTTTCTAAAGAAAAACTTCAAAATATGATAAATGATGAGTGGGGTAATTTGTTTAAAGAACTTGGATTATTTTGTTAGAAGAATAACAAAAATATTTTAAACATGATTGATACATTTGTGATACGTGGAAGATCAAGACGTCGTACTGAAAGTATAATTAACAAATAGGCATCATTATCAAATAAAATTATTTTACACTTTCATAGATATATATAACTTAAAGAGCTCAACAACATGTTTGATGAAATTAACATAGAATTACTTATGTGTGTGGCATGTTTGAATGCATGTCAATCAATCTCATCTTTTGATAAAAAAATGATTAAAACGCCTTGCAAAATTTTATCCGTCAGATTTTTTAGAAATGGATCTCATCATATTAGACAATCAAATTGAAAATTTTATTGTTGATGTGACATCGAATAATGCATTTATGAGTTTAAAAGAACTTGGCGAACTTGCTCAGAAAATAGTGAAGACTAAGAAGAATGATATTTATCCTCTCATGTTCTTACTTATAAAGCTTGCTTTAATATTGTCAACTGCTACAAAAACAGTTGAACGAGCCATTTCTACAATGAACATTATAAAGAATTGTTTACACAATCATATGAGAGACTCTTTAATGAATGAATGTTTACTTACTTATATTGAAAATAATATTTTTAATAATATTGATAATGACTTGATTATACAACGATTTCAAAAAATGAAGAATCAACGGGAGAAATTATAGATGTCAGATAAGAAGAATCTCAAGATTAATGTTCTCAATGGTAAGTAGTTGGTTTTATCATATATTTTATGTTTTTATAATGAATCTAATGATTAAATTTTTTTTAAAACAGTTACTATCGATCCCAAGCCTGAATGAAAAAGGTTGAGATTTTTTTTTTATTACTTCAATAATTTGTGCCCCCACATAAAAAAAAAATAATCCTGACTCTGTCCTTGAGCCTAAGATAATAATCAATCAAAAATAAAGAATAATTATGTTGTATATGTTAATGAGAAATAAATGACAAATCATCTATCCAAATTCCAAAAACTATATGCTAATTTAAATTTCATTTGAAATAAAACAATTTTTAATATAAATATTTTTTAAATTAAAATTTTTATACAAAAAATCACTTTAAAAAGCAGCTAGAAAACTGTCCCAAAAGAAACCTTAATTTATGATATCATTATAGAGTTCATTAGTAAATATGAAGGAAGAAGTCGGCCAATATACAGTATTAATTTATATTATCATCAGTATTAAAAAAACAGTACGAAAGAAAAAAAAAATTTAAATAGGTGGCAGCAGATTCTATCCTAAGCCCTGTCGGCAGCCATCCAGCCCACACTGTCCCGGAAACCTGCCACCGCGACGCCACCCATTCCCGTAATCCCACACGCGTCGCCGCTTCACGCATCTTATCCACTCAGCCCCCATTACAAGCTAGCACGTGTCTTCGTGTCTCTCCCTCCACCTCCTCTCCCTCCTATAAATTCCCCTCCTTGATCTCTCCTTTCGGCATTACCAGCACAAGCAAAGAAAGAAACAGAGAGACAGAAGGTGATTAAGAAGTTTGCATTGAAGAAGATGGATCCGTTGGGTAACAAGGTGGGACACAACAACGAGTTCGGCACCGCCGGCCATGGTGACCACCACCACACTGGTGGCTACGGCGCCGAGCATGGCACCGGAGGACAGCAGCTTCATGGCCACGGCACAGCTGGCCATGTTGATCAACACCACACTGGTGGCTTCGGCGCCGAGCATGGCACCGGAGCACAGCAGCTTCATGGCCACGGCACCGCTGGCCATGTTGACCAACACCCCACCGGTGGCCTCGGTGCCGAGCATGGGACCGGAGCCCAGCAGCATCATGTCGGTGGTGCTACGCCGGGGGTGCTGCGGCGGTCGGGAAGCTCGAGCAGTTCGAGCTCTTCGGAGGACGATGGACAGGGAGGGAGGAGGAAGAAGAACAAGGGGGTAAAGGACAAGATCAAGGAGAAGTTGCCGGGTGGTCATAAGGGTGATCAGAATCCGCAGCATCATTATGATCAGGGAGTGACCACCGCTGCCGGAGGGCAGACGCCTGAGACTGAGAAGAAAGGAATACTGGAAAAGATCAAGGAGAAACTTCCTGGGAGCCACAGCAACTGATGGGACTGTGCAGATTTGGTGAATAATGGTTTGGTTTGCGGTGTCTAATAAAGATGGTTGGTGTGAGCGTGCTATTGTTTGCGGCCACGCTTCTATTTGTATTTCCTTCTTATTTTCTGCTTGTTTATTGTTGTATTTCATGATCATGATTATTATTGTCGTCTATGTTTTATAATAAAAAGGGTGTGTGATATCTTGTCTTTTTAAATTCTAAGATTTATGTTTAGAATATTTAATTTATGTTGGTTGATTTATAGACTTTTTGAAAAAAAAAAAACATTTGATTTCTTATTTGCATAAAAAATATAAATTACACTATGAGTTGTCAAATCCCTCGATAGAAAAATAGAGAGTTTAATATTCTAAAATTTCATGAAGATTTAGCATTAAGAAGAGTGTGAGAATATTAAAACTCTTGCGATCTACAATATACGTGACAATAGAGTGAGGAATATTTCGTCTTAGCATCATATATATCACACACATTAAGAAAATATTATAAACGCTAGAAAAATGCTAGAGATTTTTAACATAGAAATCATGGAAAAGAGAAATCACAGGGTCTGACACGTCCAGTTCAAATAATTGAACTAGTATTTGAATACATTACAAAATTTGATATATTCTTTGAGTCAAATACGGTATAATTACAATACAAAAGAGAGTTGGACAGAAGTTCGACGACAGTCGGTGGAGATCTTAGATTTATCTTCCTTCTTCCTGTCCTCATTTCTTTGTGTAGAATGTGATGTCTATTTATAATTTTTTAATAGTGATATGACTATTAAATAAGAAGAAGATCAAAGACAAGTTAGGAGTGTTTCGAATGAACAGCTGATATCTACTCCCTTGATCATGGACCATTTATCGTTGTATTCGTCTCGTCAAGCTGTGCCATTCGATTATAAACAAACATAGCATTTGATCATCCAATTTATGCTTTGAAACTTCCGAATGTGTTTTGGGCACTTGAATTGGACCCCTGAGCTTGGATTGAATCGAATTGGTTGCCGTTAGGTTCGTCTTTTCAATATGTTTATTTCGACTATTAAGTTTTTCCAAATCAGAGTTCTGATCCCGGAATTAATTTTGGGGCCACATCTAATTGCTTGAGAAAATTTTCATACTGATCTAAAAACCTTTTGAGAAGATTCACTTAGCAAATGACTTTGCTACATTGCAGCAGCTACTGAACATGTAAGAGATATTAGCAGAGTATGCACTGAAACTTACCATCTGGCTTTTAATTAAGAATCAACTTGTTTGTGGAGTAAAGTAAAAGGACCATGGGTGGAAGACGAGTGACAGAGAAGGAAAAAATGCAGGTGGCAGTCGGAAGTCAAGCAGAGCATTATCCAAAGGAACGTCGGCAGCTCTGGAATCCTGCCCCCTTAAGCGCAAACGCGTCGCCACGTTTTGACTCCCAGCCAAAACAAAAAGAACACCCAGTTCATCCCATCCTTCCAGCCGGCAGAAGCTCCTCCGTGTCTACCCGTCACCGCCTCTGCCTCCGATAAAACATCCTCCCGATCTCCTCATTCGTCACACGCAGTTCAAGCACAATAAACGAAACAAAGAGACTAAAGCTAGCTCTTTTAAAAGAACGCTCGCATCAGTGGCGGAGATGAATCCGTTGGGCAACAAGAAGGTGGGATCCACGGACAAGCTCGGCAACCCCATCCATGGCCACGGCACCACCGGCTATGCTGATCACCACCACACCGGTGGCTATGGCGAACAGGGCACCGGAGGCCAGCAGCTCCATGGCCACTGCACCGCCGGCCCCGTTGACCAACACCATACCGGAATTCTTCTGATGTGGAATGTCTGAATTCCTTATGTATTTCTCTCAAAAAAAGAGTAATTTGATGTTAATATGTTTGAATTTTTCTGTAAAAACTGGATTATTACATACAGCGATTGCAACTTGAAGTCCACAAATGCTTCTATTTCATTCAGTTTTTTCTCTTTTCTCTTTCAGTTGACTGTCCACAAATATAGCAATTGCCACTTAAATTAGTTGGCCTCATCAGTTACTTCATGAGTTTGCCATTCCTGCTCCTAATAGGCCAACACAATTGTTTTGTGACAATCAAGGCTAATATCATTGGTGTTCATGCTTCACTAGATCAAATTGCGGATATTTTTACCGAGGCACTTTCAATTTCTCAGTTTCAATTACTTCCAATCAAACAGATTATTCAAATGGATTTAATAGTTGTTTAACTGTCCCTAATTTGGACACTAAGGTTTCGTTTGGGACGACTTTCTAGCTGCTTCTTAAAACGCTTTTTACTACAAAAAGTTAAAATTTTTGTATTCGAAAGCTGCTTTAAGAAGCAGTAAGAAAGCCGCCCCAACTGAAACCTACGCTCTGAACAAACAAGCTTTTGAACGATTTCAACTTTAGTGCTATACTGAAAGAAATTAACCTCCATCATATTCATATAATCTTATGCTGATAGCAGAGAAGATTATAATGTGATGGGAGAAGATAGATTTTGAGAGAAGCAAGATTATCAATGTGATTAGAGTAGTTGGACTCATGGACTGTGAGGGTTGGGGCAACTTGAACATGATCTTATCTTTGGAGATGCAGGGACAAAAAATTTTCATCAATTTATGAAGGACAGATATCAGGTTACCTAATAGTAATTTTAAGATGAACTAAGATTCTGTAACCCCTTATAGGTTATTTAACAGGTAAATTTACAATAGTTTACCTATTGATGGGTGGGCAAAATAATAATTCTTATAGTTCACATATTGATGATCATACAATATGATTCAGATAGATCAAAAGAAAGGAGAGTACGAAAGTTTTGGTGGGCGTTATGGTATCATTTTTCACATGCTCAAAACATAAAATATTTTTTTACTCAGGCTTCATTTGGGATGACTTTTTTATTGCTCTGTAAAGCTATTTTTTAGTTAAAGAATCTCTTAAAGCAGGAAAAAAGTGGTCTTATTGCTTTTCAAAAGAATTTTTTAGAAAATTATGTTTTAAAAAGCTGCTCTAAAATGCAGAAAGAAGATTGTCCCAAACGAAACCTGAGTCAAGGCGAAGTGTATTTAATTTGTTAGTTATAGATTAAAAGTTATAAATAACCTATAAAGAAAATGGTATGTACATACATCAAAACATTTATCTTATAATATATATTACATAAATGCATATATATATAAAAAATGTAATAAGCATGCAAATGATAAGTACAGTGCATATCTATCATAAAATATTACTTCATTTATATAGATAAATGCTTTTCTAATATATTATAAAAAATTATGGTAAGCCGATAAATGTTTCAAAGCTGCTCCGTGAATTTTGATTTGGGTTTGAATGAATAAACGGTATATTCTTTATGCTTAATAAATAACCGAATTTATATAAGTTTAAGGTTTTGTTTGGCATAAACTTCTTTAATTTTTTTTTTTTTTTCATATGGGCTACCGCAATCATTATTTTTGTTTAGCTAATGTTTTCTTTTACTTTTTCAATGCTTCCAATAAATTTGTGTGTTAGAAAGCTACTTTCTATAACAACTTTCACAAAAGCTGCTTTCTCCAAGTATAACAACTTTACAACCACCGATATAAAAAACTATAACTATCACATGCAAATGGGGCAATTTATTACATCCGGTCACCGGACGCGCAAAATAGGTTCGGACATCCAATAAAAACATGTCACGTCACCTACGTTTTTACTGTGCTTTTGACTGCACTTTAACTGCGATTTAGGTGCGTTTTGACTGTGCTTTAGGTGTGCTTTGACTGTGCTTTACCTGCGCTTTTGACGAGCTTAATTTAAAATAATATTTTATTAATATGCGGACATATCTCCATATTCGGTGACCAGATGTAATAATTTGCCCACAAATGGACCCTAAATTATATTTCTCATGATGAAGTAGTTTTATTCAAATAGAGTATTTATATAAATTTACATAAATCATAAATTCATTTTTACTCCTAAAGAAATAATTTGAAGTACATATACAAGGAAAGTAGATTACAAATTTAAAATAAAAATCTCTTTATAAGACTTAGGCTTTGTTTGGGACGACTCTCTTATTATTTTGTAAAGCTATTTTTTAGTATAAAAATATCTTAATAGCTGGGAAAATGCAATGGTCTAAAGCTGTCCCAAACAAAATCTTAGGATTCGATTGGGATGGCTGCAACTTTTTGTAAATATAGATATAAAGTATGTGTACATAAAGTATCTTTCGAAAAATTACTGTCGAAGTAGCTTCCTAATATATAAATTTTTTGAAAGCTGCTAAAAATAATAGTCAAGTACAAACAGTATTTGACGTCTAAAAAGCAAAGCAATAATAAAGCTATCACAAATGAACTCTTATTCAAACTTGGTTTAGTGCAACTTTTGGTCACTATTTTTTGATGCATTTAAAATATTTTTATACTGGAAAGCTGCCGTAGAAAATTTAATGAAAACTGTCTGTAATGACGACTTCATTTGGTATGTCTTTCTTACTGCTTCTTCAAACAGCTTTCTAGTAAAAAAATTAATATTTTATACCAAAAAAATGTTTCAATAAGAAATAAGAAAACCGTTCCAAATGAAGCCGAAGCCTCTCTATCCTCAACATGATTTGCAAGAGAGAGAGAAAACAATTGGCTCATTAAACGAGCGTTTGGGCCTAATCTTTTTTTTTTTTTTAATACAAATTTCTCTCCTAATTCCGATTCATATAATATTTTGTCTTCTACACTTTTCCACAGGCATGCATATATGCAAATTAAAATGGCAAAAAAGTCTACTTTTTTGCAACAAAGAATTCATTCGGCTGCACGTTTGATCACGTTCAGCATTTCTTCTGCGTCCTAAAAATGGTAGATCTGTATTCAACCATCGTATAGACTTAATGGTCAATAGTTAGCTGTACATTGTGCTTTTTCTCAAAGCAGCCATCAACTTCAGATTTGAAAGAACAAGAAGAAATTTATTCAATTTTTTAGAGAGAGAGAGAGAGTATTTAGATATAATTTTTTTTATAAATAATACTAATTTTAAAGCAATTCTAATGATATTCATAATCATTTTTATATAATTTATGTCATTATATTTTGTTATCATAAAAGTGTTTTTAGTTACATGAATCTTTTTTTATCCATATTATTCTATTTAAATCTAATAAAAAACGGATAATTTTTAATACTTTCTAATCAAATCTTTATAGATGTATCTTTGACTTTGTTAACATAGGTCGAATTTAATGCATCTGTTCTCCTAATAAAGTAATCGGAAGATCGACATTTAATCTAACCAAACCATCTAAGGCGACTCTTTAATCTTTATCTTCCACTATATTTACTCTAAATTTTTTGCATATATACTCGTTTTGCATTATGTCTCTAAGTATACAGCTACTCATTCACCTGAGCATTCTCATCTCTACAACAGTTAATTTAATTTTATACTTATCTTTTAATTACCAAAATTTTGTGTCATACACAATTGGAAGTCTCATCACCATCTTATAAAATTCTCCTTTAAAATTAAAAGGTACATTTGTATCATCACCTAAATAATAAATCCGATATATCTAAATTCAATTTTCTTTTAAATAATCTTATAAAATTGATACATATCAACATTTTTATAACATTTATCATATAATATAATTATAAATTTTCAATTTTCTATTATTTAAATATAAAAATATAAAATGTCAAAAAAATTATAAAATTATCATAATCAAATTTAAAAAAAAAAGTCCTAATACCTTAAATAAATTTAATTTCCATATTATTACTATTAGCCAGCACATATTGTGATTTAAATAGCAAGCCCACTTGCATGCGGCGCAAGTCATATATTGCTGTTGTGCGCCATTGGAAGCACGACGACCATTTCTGAGTAGTGGGTAGGCATCATGTCGTACCCCTTAAACCCTTCGGTGCTGTACCTGTTAAATGCCATTAGGCGTTTGTGGGCTACTTTCCTAACTTATTGGGCATTTTTCTCAAATTTTTTAAATATATGAGAAATTTATATTTATATATAAATTATTCTAATCTAATTCTATTTGAATTATTAAGCTTAAAAATTCTTTTTTTAATATACTACAACAATAATAATAATAGCATCCGGCCTTATTGCACTACTTGGGGTCGGGCCATAAATCAGTTACTTCCATTTTTTGAGACTTATTAAGGAGAGATTATTACGTGCAGAGTCTGGACACAGAGGATCATTTGGTTTTGTGTCTGTGAACAGTAAAAATTCAGTTAATGTTCACCCATGCGCTTTTACTGTTCACAGTCATAAAACCGAACGGTTCTCTGTGTCAGGACTCCGCACATAATAATCTCTCCTTATTATGAGTCGAATTATCATTTAAATCTAATAAAAAAAATCATTTTCAATATTTTAAAATCAAGTTTTTTTAGATCTGAATCTAACTTGATTAACATAAATCAGACCTAATACATCTACTCTCCTAATCAGATCATCGGAAAGCTGACGTTTTATGTTAACGAACCATGGTAAGGAGACTCTTTCTAATATAAATGGCTCTATTTATAATGCTTCCAAAATTTTCTTTTGAATTTAATACACAAATTAGAAAAATTGTGTTTAAAATTTCTATCAAATTTTAGTTATGATTGATAACGGAGACCGGCCTTTTTTTAAGGGTAGATAAAATAGGATTGAACTGTGTATAACTCTCGAGGTGAAATACAAAATTATTTTTTCTTAGAATTTTGGGCAAATTTATTTATTGAGTGGGGCGAAATAATTAAAATACTTATTCTATTAATAGAAAAAGAAAAATTTTAGGGTGCGTAATTGACCTCTTTGGGCTCTTTCTAGGTCCGCTCCTAATGCATAATACAACAATTAAATTTATTTTGAAAAAGAAATAATGTATGTGGAGTTAATTAAAATTTTTAATTATACTAAAATTAAAATAAATGTCAATATACTTTGATATGAATAGAAGGATTTTTTATCATTATTATTGAGAAATAAGTTTTGAAAAAGATAAATAAATAGAATATTTCATTTAAAATAAGAATTTATTTGCAAATTTTGGCATTACACTTTTAATTCATATTAAGATCCTATTATTTTTTATTATTGAGATATAAATTATGAACAGGATAAATAAATAAATGAAATTTGGCCTTAGGCTTTTTGTTTATATTAACGTACTATTATATTTCATGAATCGTCGTATTCTTACATAATGATCTTTATGTCCACATCTCATTAGATCGGCTAATCAAATTATCATTCAAATAATAATATTTATGATAAATTTTAATCCTTATTTTTATTATTGTAATATTAAAAAAATAATATTAACGTTTATTTCCTCACCACATGTCACCCCACATCGCGCCGACCTGAATAAGTCATATGATCTTATTTAAGCTACGTTTGGGGCGACTTTTGGTTGTTATTTTTTCGTTGCTTTGAAGAAAATTTCGTACTAAAAAATTGCTTTAGAAAGTAATAAGATGTCTGACCAGCCAGTCGATGGATTACTATAACCAATTCTTCGTAGTATGTATTATTATGATTAGATTTACAAATAATTTAATTTAAGTTATAAATGGTAAAATTTATGGTTTGAATTTGTGCTCATGAAATATAATTGTCATTTTAGGCTTCGTTTGAAGCAGATTTTTTGCTGCTTTTTAAAATAGTTTTTAGAAATTTATATACTAAAAAATTATTTTAGAAAGCAGTAAAAAAGCTGTCTCAAATGAAGCCTTAACCAATAAGCTTCAAGTTTTATCGTCATGTCATAAACTCTTGTGATTTGTTTTCGCTTAATCACTTCTTTCATGATTCACTGAATTTATTAACGAATTGATTTTATAATATTTTGACAAGTTACTAACTTACCAAAACACTTTGCGGTGAAAAGTCTTGTAAGTTTTTTAGGGCAAAAAAATAAAAATATAAATATATAATTACAAATTTTGCAAATAAATGACTACTTAATATTACAAATGTAGGCTAAACAGAAATCTCAAATTGATTTTGCAAGACAATGTAGATCAAAAACCTTTGGCTTGCAAAAAGGATTTGGCTTTAAGAGAGAGCTTCACACCAAAGAAAGTGTATTTTGGAGTTCCTGAATGGTACAGTGAGCTTTCTAGAAAGCTTGAAATTGATGAGAAGAAATCATTTTTCAGATTTTGATTTTGAGAGTTGCGAAGAATTTTCCATTCTTTAAGAGAGCTTTGGATAAAGAAAAAAATTAGATTTAAGCTTCGTTTGAAACAGTTTTAGATCACTATTTTTTCTTTGAAAGCAATATTTTACTAAAAATTAGCATTTCTAAACAGTAAGAAAGCCGTCCCAAGCAAAGCCTTATATTTTGGCTTCGTTTGGTACGGCTTTTTTATTGCTTCTTAAACCAACTTTTTAGTACAAAAATATACTAAAAAGCTACTTTAAGAAACAGCAAAAAAAATCATTCCACATGAAGGCTTTATTTAGGATTACTATAGTTTTTTATAAATATAAAAGAAGTTATAAAATTGTTGTAGAGAAAATAATTTTTTTAAAAGTTGTTGTAAAAAATAACTTATTAATACAATTTTAAAAAAAATAATCAAAATTAGTTGCCTAATAAAAATTACAATTGTTTTCCGAAAAAGTAAAATAGCAAGAAATCTATCCCAAACGGATCATTAGTAAAAACCAATAGATAACGTCTCGGAAAATAAATAGCAGTTGAGGAAGCTTCTAAGAACTGATTAATTGTATTGGGAAGTTTTTTAGATGTTAAAAGAGCCTTTTAAAACCATTAAAATGAGGTAAATATGTCACATAATGGTTAACGGGTAGGCCACTTGGCTATCGGGTCATGAGACAACCTATCGTGTCGTAAAAGAAAATGGATCTACAGGTATCAGCTTATATGAAGAAAAATTTTGAATATAATATTGGGATAATAATTTAGCATAGCAAAGTAAAAAATATACAAAGTTATGTAGCAAAGTGATTAAAAAAAAGCCATATTAGTTCATAAGTGTTAATTTAAATTATGTAAAATAATCAGTGATTAAATGAATATTTTTAATCATTAATTTAATTTTTAGAAGTTAATTAAAATTGTATTTATGTCAAAATTGGTTGAGAAAAACTCCAAATTTATTTTGCAAGTTAAAACTAATTTTGGCAGATTTTTATGTCATTAAAATGGATTTTGGCTCTATGTGAGCTTAAGAGCTAACTTGTTAGCTAATAGCCTATTACCTCTAATGGACTTTCATGCTCGTCTCAAGCTTCGTTTGGGATGACTTTTTTGTTGCCTCTTAAAGCAGCTTCATAGTATAAAAATTTTAATTTTTGTACTAAAAAATTGTTTTAAAAATCAACAAAAAAGCCGTCCCAAATGAAGCTTTAAGCTCATCCATCATTATCCTCTATGGACTTCCATGATACTATTAGAGGATCAATTGGAACACACGCCACTCTCTAAAAGCCTTCTTTTTGCCTTCCCTCTTTTCCTCTTTCGTGCTCTCCATATGGTTCACAACGGCTTCCGACACAAGAACCTAAGGCGCTATTGATTCAGGTTGTAATGTCATCATCTAACTTGACGTGTAAAAAGGTTGAGCCGGAGAAATTCTCTTTTATCATAAGATTTATATGATTTGAGCAAATTGATTTTAACTTAACAATAATTTTGATCGTCTATAAATTATAATCTATTGTTCGAAATTTTAACATGAGTAAGGGTGTAAATGAGCCACACCTAAACAAATAAAGATGTGTTCTATGTTGTTCCATATTAATTAAAAGAGAAGCATAATACTATCTTTAAGTGTTGCAGAAATGAGGATGCTCAGGTGACTGAGTGGCTTTACCCTTAGAGATAGGATACGAAATGAGCATATACGTGAAAAGGTTGGAGCATCGCCAGTGGAGGATAAGATTAGAGAGAGTATTCTTAGATGATTTGGTCACATAAAACGCCAGCCTTCCAATGACTCGGTTAGAAAAATAGATGTATTAGATTTGACTTACGTTAATAAAATTAGAGATATACTTAAAAAACTTTCATTAGAAAATATTAGAAATGATATTTCTTTATTAGATTTAAACGAGAATTTGACTCTTAATAAGACATAATAGATAAAAAATATTTATGTAGCCAACCCGACGTAGTGGGACAGAGGTATGTTGTTGGTGGTGTTTTATATTCTTTTCATGTATCTTATATTTCGAAATTTTTAATCACTCCATTGTGATGTAAATTTATATTATTTAAAAAATGATAAAAATAATTAATTGTATATATTTAAAAATCAAAAAGTTTTTTTTATTCAATTTAAAAAAAAAAACAAATTGTCCAAATATTGCGTTCAAAGAGCTGTCCTCCTTAATATGAGGACCACTTTTGCCGGTAATTCAATCACAGCGGCTGTTACCCATTTGTGGTTACACGGTTTGTCGCGCTTCCGATTTGCCAATTGGCGAAGTCTTTACGGAGAAACTCCGACTGTTATGCTTAGCCAATTAATCCAAAAACTGTAACAAAACAATAAAATATTCAACGTCTCTCTGCATTTCTACCTTCTCTGCCTGCGGTCTTTATATAGAGCCAGGAAGCGATGCCGAGGAGTTACGATTCCTCTTGTGCGGAGCTCTAAGAAGAATTTGGATCAATGGCCATGCAGGGCGAATGGACACTTGGCCCCGTCATTGGCCGCGGCGCCACTGCCATCGTCTCCCTGGCGGCTGACGACAACTCCGGTGATCTATTCGCTGTCAAGTCCTCCCACGTCTCTCGATCTGCTCTCCTTCAAAAGGAGCGGAGCATCCTTTCCTCGCTTTCCTCCCCTCACATCATATCATGCCTCGGCTCCAGCGTTTCTGGCGAATTTTACCACCTCTTTCTCGAGCTGGCCAGCGGCGGTGCCTTGTCCGACCACGCCGGACATCTCGAAGAGCACAAAATCCGATCTTTCACTCTTCAGATCCTTCTCGCACTCCGCTACCTCCATTCCAACGGCATTGTCCACTGCGACGTCAAGGGAAGGAACGTTCTCGTGGGCTCTGATGGCAAGATTAAGCTCGGGGACTTTGGCTGCGCTCGCCGTATTGGAAAGGGGTTGGCGATGGGGACACCGGCGTTCATGGCACCGGAGGTGGTGCGAGGGGAGGAGCAGGGATTGCCGGAGATGTGTGGTCGCTGGGGTGTACTGTGGTGGAGATGGCGACAGGGAAGTCGCCGTGGCCGGACGCCGATGATCCCGTTGCGGCAATTCATCGAATTGGATTTACCTCCGACGTGCCGGCGATGCCGGAGTGGGTTTCGGAGCAAGCGAAGGACTTCGTTACGAAGTGCTTCCAGCGAGATCCGAAGGAGAGATGGACAGCGGAGCAGCTATTAAGCCATCCATTTGTGGCAGAAGCAGAGAAGGGCGAGGAATGCTCTGTTCTGCCCCGTTTTAATTTGGAACAGTGGAAGTGGATCTCTCCTAAAACAACGCTGGATTTTGATTCATGGGATGCGGAAATCGATGAGGAAGAAGAAGAAGAAGAAGAACTCCCAAGCCCAATGGAGCATTCGATGGAGGGAATTCAGCAGCTGGTGTCGCCACCAGCAAACTGGACTTGGGATCACAACTGGACCGAAGTCCGAGCAACTATCGACGACAGAAAGGCGGCAATTCTGCCGGAAACTGGGTGTCGAAACTTGTTCTCCGGCGAAGCAGGAGAATGCAGTGGGAGGGATTTCGATTTTGATTTCTATTGTGACGAGGACATGGATTCCTGTTGCTCTTCAATGAATTATGATATGGAAGTTTTGAGCCCTGCTGCTTGTGTTGATCAATTCGAAGCAGGAGATCAAACACAGAATTTGATCTGCAGTTGTATTAGTTCTCATTGGGATTTCAATGAAGATTAACAAATTTCGTATCTGATTTTGCTGATGATTGGTATTTTAATCCCAACATATTTTTGAAGAAAATTATATAATCATATCAATAAATTAAAAAAATATTAATTTGTAAATAAATGAATAAAAAATATAAATTTTTAATAAATTTATTGGATCAGAATTCTTAAAGAAAAAGAAAAAAAAACTGCTTTTTTATTCAATCTTATACAACTTTAATTCAATCTAAAATAAAAAACAAAATTTTGCAATATATTAATATTTAAAAAATTGTTAATACATTATTATAAAATTATTAGTTTTGGAAAACTATTAATTTTTTACTGAAATTTCATGCAACCCTAACATTGATAAATACAAAATAAAATGTGGGCTGTTTACAATCCAAAAAAGGTTGTCTTATTTTTATTAATTTTGATTTTTTTTTTTTTTTTTTTAGGTTGATAGGTTAGTTGAAGATCAATGCATAGGGGTAGCTCCCTAATCCCTATAGAAGTTATTAAATAGTAAGCAATTTTTTAAAACAATAATCATACTTAAATTATGACCTATAATAATAAAAAACTCTAACATTTTATGCCTAAATTTTTGCCCTAATTGATAGTCGAGTAGAGGATTACACATTATTTCGAAATATTATGCAATCAAAAAATATTTTGAATGGGAATATTGAGAATCTTGAATTTACTTGGAGATTATTGTTTTATAAAAAAATTATAATATATTTCTTTCGGGTATTTTAAATTATTATTGAAGTTGAATTGAAATTAAAAATATATTTGTTGTAGTCAGAGGATGGTAGTTGAAGAGTCATGGCAATGATGATTAGGAGATTATAATCCGGAGATGATGGAAGAAGAACCAGAGTCAACTATGATAGTTAGAAGATTGTAGTTATGCAATAACATATTAAACCCCTTATTATAATGTGTTTCTTTCTTACTAATAGTAATCCTCAGTCTCTGATTCAAGCGACTTCAAATTATCTATAAAGGTAATTTATCTTCTTGTTGAGTAACTTTGTGATTTCGGAGATATTATTCTAGGAGGACACCAGATCGTCATAAGGAGAATTAGAATCCCCCACATCACCTAGTACACAGCAGTACCTAACCGCGATACACACCAAACGAGTGATGTGGCGCATTCTGATTCGCTTCCATATAGCATCTGTATCCGCACATAATAATTTCACGTGATTTCGAGTTGCATATGATGTACATCAAGCTTTATTTGATGACTTATGGCAAGAGGTGACTTTATTTGATAATATTATACACTTTGGAAATATGAGAGAAAAGATGTTTACATTGAAGTTAATTCCTCCACAAGAGTGGCAATTAACTGCATAAACAAATTTAATCTTCTATCTTATGCACTTTAATTACCACTATGATATTCTAGCATGCAATAAAGGCTGATTCATCAAATCAAATTAATGTTAAAAAAATTCCTTTGATGATATTATATTATTCTTATCATATAGAAAATAAAATAAAAGGGAGTTCACAAACATACCATAAAACTTTTACACATTTATATATCTAATTCATAAACTTTTATATTTATCATAATCACTTTAATGTCTGAATCACATCAAAATATATTTATAAAAATATGAATTATATTTTATGTAAGTTAATTTTATTGATATTTTTATGTGACTTAAATTATTTGAGCATTATATATCAAAATATAAAAATTTAAATATTAAATATATAAATACATCAAAATTTAATTATATATAATTTATCTCCTAAATTAAAATCAATGCTTCTCTTTCAAAAATACATAAACTACTCTTACATATTAATTATGATCCCGAAATCATAAATAAATAAATAAAACAAATTATTTTTAGTCTTATTTTACTCCAAAAGCCTAAATTTTGAAAAAAATAAAAATTATGAAGTAATTTAAGCCTTAATCCTAAACCATAAAAAATTTTAAAAAAATAATAATAATAATAACATTTTCTACCTTATTCATCCTTCTCACCAAACTTTATTGGACCCGTATAATCTAAGCCCCAACCACCCCTAACGGAAACCAAATCCAATTCGCCACAACACAGTGAAGCTGACTTTGTGATGTTCTACAGGTCAACTGCTGCGCAAAAAAGTCAGCGCTTCCACGAACTGAACCCCGTTAACCCTGTCTGAATGCGCCGCCCACAAGCCTTTACTTGTGACTGCAGGTAGTAGGTTTGCCGGTTTGGGTTATCTATCCATAGCGAAGAACAGCAGTTGACTTTGTGAAAGGTCAGCATTTCAGATTTGGTGAACTTCTCGGTGGGAGCTCTCTCATTTCTTTTGGAATTCAGTAGAGAGCTGCAGGTGGAGAAGATGAGCAGGTCCACGTGTACTGCAACTCCTTTGGAATTAGGCTTAGTTGACCAGCCCAAAGTCGTTGACCACACGAATTGCTTGTGAAGTTCTGTGTTGAATGCATATCGAGTCAACTGTCCAAAAATTTTTTTTTGATGGAAGTTATTTTGGATGAATCACCAACTATATTGATCTAAAGAAGGAAAATCTGCCTTGGTCAAACTATATATTATGTGTAGCTGATTGAATTTTTACTTGTTTAGGGAAGTAATTTTCTTTGATATGTCTGTTCGGTTAATTCTTAGATAAATATTTTAAAATTATGATGAAAGTACAGATTTTTTTTTATATGTTTTATCAAAATTTTGATCTCAATGTCTATGAGTATATGAATTTGTTAGTTCAATCTTTATGTTAATATATTGATTTGAGTTATTTGATATTATTTTTCAAACAAACATCATTACAGTATGCCCTATTTCTTTACTATAATGATATGGCTTGGAAAACAAGAGAGAGGTTTAATAAAAGTATGCACAATAATACTCAATGAAGCTTTAATTCTCATTTTGTTATGGCCGGCGCTGTCGCGATGCTGCCAATGTAGCTGTGTTTCCGGGTCAGGTGCAGTAAACCAAATAACCTGCGTGGGGTCGGGTTTGGGTTGAAATATCTAACTCCTTTGCAAAAATGGGTCATGTTTGGGTCGGGTCAACTTGTGTCGGGTCAGTTCCGGATTCGACCTGAACCTAACCCATATCCCAATTTTTGACAGCCCTGATTATTGTGTTCTTTATTCAGCTTAATAAGAAACACAGATTAAAAGAAATGCAATATATAAAAAAAAAGGAAAAAAAGCATATTTTTACTTATTTGATTGAACACACAACAAATATAAGGGTTTTTAAGTAAGAGAATGCATTGCAAGAATTGTGTATTTAGAATAATAGGTTATTGGAGGTTGACGAGGGCAATGCTAACAGTGACAATGGTGGTTAGCGCAGCTGAGCGGCGATGTCTGACAATAGAAGTTATAGGTGTCGACCAGTAGTTGCTAGCTACAGTAAAGGTTGTTGATGGAAGATAGCGGGCTTACAGTGGTAGTTGGCGGTGGGCGATAATGACCGGCAATGATAGGACGTGACAACAGGTGGTTGATGTGACCAACATTTTTTTACACTAGTTGTGTATCTAAAATTTGTCTAAAATCGAGAGAATTCTAAATACATTGAAAAAAAATAAAATAAAATTGTGCTATTCAAATACATTGAAAATTTATATTGTATTTGCTTTTCTTCTAACTAAACAATAAGATTTTAAAAAGGCTTTGAAATGGGGAGGAGGGGAGTACTATTACAAAGGATGGAAATGAATACATACTCACATTGACACTCGAGAAATTATTATGTGTGGTTACCAGATGTTGTTTGGAGGTGAATCAGGACCCGCCACGTCATTTTTTTGTTGTGTACCGGGTGACATAGCTCGTTCTGATTCACCTCCAAACCGTCCGGTGACCACACATAATGATTTCTCCTTATTTTTAATTTAGGATATATCATTCAATAGCAAGAAAAATTATTTAAATGATTAAATATTTTGTTTTTGAAAACAAATTTAAATGGCAGTCATGAAACAAAGAAAATAATTATTTAAATAAATTTTAAAATTAGATAAATAGTTTTATGTCTAAAAATAGCAATGTTGCGAGGCTCCAAAAAATTTCTTTGAATTAAAAAAAATATATTTATTATTTGTACTTTTATAATGTATAAGACCTAAATGAGAAATTTTGTGAATTAAAGTTATTAAATATCTCAAATAGCTTTAATATTATATAAATATAAGTTTTGTAATGCATGAAAGATGCATGTGGAATTGAAAAAATAAATATTATCTAAATTCCAAAATATCTTATTTAATTTCTATTGGTAAAAGGAACTGTCTCAGCATTCTAAAAAAAATATTTAAGGAATTTTAGTATTTAATGGATTTTCATGAAATTATGATGCAGGAAATATTTAAGGGGATATTTTAAATTATGTATTATTTTATAAAAAAGCTTAGTGTCAAATACATATGCAATTTATGATTTTATGCCATGATAATATTATGAAATTAATTTGATAATTTTAATAATGTTTTTTTATATAATGAATTATATAACTTATTAAGTAATAATATTGATAATATATGATTTTATTGATAAAAATATAAGTTTATTAAATTATAAAATGAAATGTAATTTTTTGAATTAGCATAAATAGCTTTTAATTATAATACTCACATTTTATATATTATGATCTTTAAAATGATTTGAAAATTAATTAAAATTCCAAATATCAAAAGTGGATGAATCACACAAAGCAATGTAATAAGGCATTCATCAACATTTTCTTAGGATCAAATGATTGGTAGAATATGCATATCAATGATTTTGTTAGAGGTAGATTGTTAGATCAAAATAGTAATCACTTTACCTCCTTCTATATGAAGGATTATATATATCATTATGGAGATATGGGCATTCCTAGGTCCTATTAATGGTAGGTTTGCATATCAAGAGATCCTAACTACTAAACAAGCAATTGCCAATCAACTATGGTTTACCTCATCGAGTTTAGCTGGGTTGGTGGGCAAACATGCTTGGGAACCCCCAACACATGTTTGATTCCCCTTTCATGCGGCGTGACCTCTTAAGTGGGGAGAAAATAACTGCAGGTCATGCACCTGCGGGGCTGGTTGCTGATAGGCTCGCCAAGGGATTAGTTATACTGTCATGTGCCTCCTATGGGGTGGCAGTGGGTCGATACCCGTGCTCCAAAAAAAAAATCAACTATGATTTGATGGCTTCCACTTGAAAGCATAAGGCTTTTTTAATAGATAACATATTTTTTAAAAAGTTATGGAGATCAAAATATAAGCCCTAAAGATGATACATAAGGTCTTTTAGACCTTCCTAAACATAAGGCTTTTTAGACCTTCCTTATACTCTACATAGATACTTTGTGAGGTTTACTATAGGATTTGAGAAAAAAGATGGAGATGATGCATATAGATGATTGAGAAAAATAACTTATTTCTTTTGGCTTCTCTAGAATTGATTGATCTTTTGGCTTCTCTTAAGGGCTTTGGTTGTTGTTCAGCTTACTAAAAAATCATTAAAATCCATGGTTACATATCAGCCTTATTTAAGATCTAAGCCTAACTTAGATATAGGCTTAACACGATTAGTAGAATTGAGTCTAACTAAATTTTTAGCCTAATAAGATCATAATTCATAAGGTAGTATGCTTGATTTTAATCCTACCCTCTCAAGTTTACTCTTTTCACTAACACCAAAAACCTCTCTACTATATAATCCTACCCTCTCATAGACATCTAATGCATTGACACTCTTCTTTCATCTCTTAAAAGTACTTATCGCAAGTTCCTCATAACTCTCTTAACTCATTAACCTACATAAATTCTAAACTAATAACTTCCCAATACCTTCTCTATTATCTCCGCTTATCCTATAATAATTCATCAAGCAAAATTGTTGCCTTTACTATCGAGATCCATTGGCACCCCTATGATATTGGTATCAGAGCCAAATGTTTCAAAAAAAAATAAAGACCGCAACCTCTTATACACGCAGATTGAAAATTGAAATATTATATTGATCTATTTCTTAAAAAAACAAAAAAAAATCAATATCCTCAACTCAATAACACATCCAAAAGATCTTAAAAATAGGGAAAAAATATGTGTGGTCGCCAAACGACGTCCAGAGACGAATCAGAACGCACCGCATCTTTTTTTTGCTATGTACCGCTCGGTATCAGGAGAAGTGGCGCGTTCTGATTCACCTTTGAATAATTCGATAATTGCACAAAATAATTTCTCTAAAAATAGATACATATCATTTAAAAAAAAAAGAACAACCTTTATACCTCAATGCCCTCACTTTTCTATATTTGATAGTTTATAACATTAAATTAAATTTTTATTGAATTATCTAAATTAAAAAAAAAATTCAAAATGGCAAAATTTTAGAAAGAAGCACGGAAGGTGGCGATATTAGGGGAAGCAGCATAATTGGGAATAAATTTAATTACAAGCAATTACGCTGTAAAGAACCGCGCATTGTAGAATACGCCTAATATAAACGCGCATTTAAAGAATACGCTTAGGAATAAAGCGCATTCTGAAGAATGCGCCTAAATTTTCAGCGCATTCTGAAGAATGCGCCTAAATTTTCAGCGCATTCTTCAGAATGCGAAGAATGCGCTTATTCATTAAGCGCATTTCTGTTTGTCTGACTTCTCCCAGCTGTGATAATTATCTCCTTTGGCGTTATCGCCGACCAGATCCGCAAATTGCGCTGGCTGGACTGGTGGCATTCAGTGAAGCAAATTAATGAGAAGCAGTTGGGAGTTAACGGATGGCTGGGACTTCTCTATAAAAAAGGAGCTGTGGTGAAGAGCGAAACTTCATCAGCTCTCAGGTTGCACTGCACTCTTCGTTAGATTCAGAGTTCTAGGTAATTATTTTTTTCCTTAGTTTGATTTATTTTTTTGTTGTACTTTTTTGTTCTTCATAATTTTTAATGCCTTTATATGTGAGCTACCACAAAGTGAAAGGTATGATTAATTTTTGTTGATGTATTTGCAATGAAAAATGGTTGTTAGCATAAATTTAAAATTTGTTTGTTATTTAAATCATTAGTAGAAGGTGTTAATGTTATTAGTAGAAGGTCTTAATGTTTGAGTGTAGAGTTTCTGTTGGAAGCAATAATTTTTTTTTCGTGATGATTATATTTGAATGTATTTATAATTTCATATTTATAATTTCTGTTGGAACCAATAGTTTGATTTTTTTTCGTCATGGTTATATTTGAATTTTTTTTTTCGTCTTAATGTTCGCGTTAATATATGAAACTTGTTGGTACTGAGAAATAAATCACAACAATACCTAATATGCAAGTAATTATTAAAAGTATATGTTCAGCTAATCTTACCGCTCTTAGCGAAAAAATAATTTTTTTTTTCTAATTGTCATTAAAAACTATTATATTCTTAATTTTAATAAAAATAGCTTAAAATTTTTAGTAATACGTTTATTTTAAAACAAATCAATGAGAGGAGGACTATACATACATCAGATAGTAACTTTAGTTAGGTAGTTCGAATATTCGTATTAGGTAAGCTTCCATCTAGCAAAGGTTCTAGCCAGTTCTTTAGAAGTGTAAGTACGCTATGATCTAAGTTGTTAGACCCAAATTTTTTTTATGGCAAAATAGTTTATGTTATACAAGAGTATTCCGAAATTTTGCTAAAATAAACATACAATTTGATTGGTGGATATATGAGGAGATCCCATTTTTAATTCCGAATTTTATGGGAATATTTTTTAAGCTTTGTATAAGTGAATAGAATCAGGTTATTTCATGTTAGAGTATTAGGACTGCATGAACTGAGGTGCGTAAACATTAATTCGACTTCCAAAGTAGTTCGTAAAGTTGAGAATGTTTGTTTATTTTTTATTTTCTAAACATTAATGTTTAGTGAGTTATTTAATGTTTCCAATTTTCTGAAATAAACAAAAAAAATTTGCAGTATTTTGAATGCATAAGAAATTCAACTATGAACATTGGCTTCAAACTTTTCTTTCCCCACCAATCCAATAATGTTGCCGCCAGCTAAACATCAACCGTACTTATTAGATTTGTATATATAAAATGAAATGTTTTATATTAAATGTAAATATAAAATATTAATTTATATAATTTTTAGAATAATGAAATGATCCTTTTGTTTTTTCTTGTGAAATATAAGACCACGGAATCAATTTTAATTTTAGGAACATTATTTTATCTCATTATTGAAAACAATGTAAAATGAAATATACAATTAAACAATGGATGTTACGGAAAGGATACATGTAGTGCACTTATTATTTTTTAAAAATTATATAGCATAATATGGGTTTCGATATTTCATTACAATTTGGAAAAAAAAAATTAGAAGAATAGGCACTAGTAGTTAGAAAAATATGACTAGAGAGGTGTCGAGAAGAAATCATGATATATTTAGTACATATCTTATTTGATATGTGGTAGAGACTGATATTCTGAATCAAACTTAGGACACTTTCGTTATTTGTTTGTCTAAGCAAGATGTACGACTTTAGCCTGAACAATGAAGGCTAACATATGAATCGAAAAATTTTATTAATTTCATTTCTCCTGGAATTGGGGTCAAAAGTGCAATCTAATGCGTTAAAACGTTTTTTACTACGTACATTATGTGCACTATGATAAGTGAAGATGTTTTAAAAAATATGACATTCTATGAGATGACCCTCCTCTATCTTTAATTTAGGATACGATGTCACGCTTGCTATTATTTTTTGGTGGAGAGCTGCGTATGGGGGATGAGTTCACAGCCACATATATTGGTGGGCAAAATCGGCCAATCATTGTTGATTATGACATATCACTTACTATGCTAAAAGACAGAGTAATGGGCGCACTTAGGATAAATCCTACAACAAATACTGTCAGGCTTACATGTCGCCTTCGTAGTAATGGTGGCTACTGTGCCACACATGTCACTGATGATGAGGTTTGTGAGTTTATGTTATTGGAGGCTAGAATTGATCCTGTCATTGTGTACGTCGAGACCGAACCAATAAATTTTGGTGATATTGCAGATCCGTCAACGGGAGTTCAAACGTAAGTATATTGAACTTTATTATGTTACTATTACGTTTTTGAATTCCGTTTTTAACAAAATTAAAGCATAACTAGATATTTTCTTTTACCAGTGATAACCTATGGTACGACAGAGAAGTAAATTCGTTAGATATGCAAAATAATTTTCCAGGCCAACTTAGTTTGTCGGAGCAACCTAATTTCATGCCAAAACCATTGCGTCCACATCGTAGTGTAACCGAACGTCCAATTATGGTTAGACAAAGTCATAGTACATTTGAAGAAAATCTTGTGTCTTCGTCGTACATCCCTCAGTCAGAACAAACTGAGAATGTTTGGTTAGAAGGAGGTATCATGGATGATGATGACGTAGGCTCATACGAAACTATGGATAGTGGTAGTACTGATTCAGGAGATGGATGTAGTGAACCAGAAACAAATTTATATGGATCAATGAATAATAATATGCATGATCAAAATATTGCTGTTGAGCTCATTGAAGATCATGCAAGACGAAATGTAGCTGGAGTAGAATCGATGGAGGCAGACAACAACTACAAGGAAACAATTGACACATCCGAAGAATGGGATCGTAATGATCAGTGTGATCCTCCTATCCCCAATATTGTAAGCTCAAACGAAGCAGGCATTCCTTCTGAAATTTATGAAGGTCAAATATTTCATAACAAAGAAGATTTACAGGCTGCAATTAATGGTTGGTCTATTTCACAGAATGTTGAGTATATAAATTCGACTTCGACTTCGAACAAAAGTCGTCTCACAATTTTATGCAGTCAATATAACAATGTGCATAGAGTTTGTTCGTGGCGTCTACATGCTTCACGAAGTAAAAGACTTGGTGGCCTTTGGAAAGTCTCAATTGTGGGTCCTCCGCATAGTTGCACTCAGCCTGTTATGCTTGGTGGGCATCATAATTGCACCTCAAAATTTATATGTAGGCATATCATGCCTATTATAAAACAACAGCTGGATATGAAGCCGAAGGAGGTAATCGCAAGAATAGAGTCAAAGTTTGAAATGAAGATTTCATACATGAAGGCATGGGATGCCCGTAGAAAAGCTATCGAATCAATATTTGGTTCGTATGAAGAATCATATCGTTCCCTTCTACGTTTTATGGAAGCTATACGGTTGACACAACCAGGAACCGTATACAATAATGAAATGGTGGGAGGATCACGGTTTAAGGCTTTATTCTGGGCTTTTGGCCCCTCCATTTCTGGGTGGCAATATTGTCGGCCAGTCCTAAGTCTTGATGGAACTTTCCTACTAGGAAAGTATCGTGGTACACTTCTTGTGGCTGTGGGAATTGATGGAAACGGTGGATTATTTTCGTTGGCCTTTGCAATTGTTGAATCCGAGAGTAAAGAATCATGGGTTTGGTTCCTTAAGAACTTACATGACTTGGTTGATGTATTTAAATTCCGTCAAAATTTATGTATAATTTCTGATAAGCATCCCGGTTTGGTGAGAGGGGTGTCGTGAAATTTTTCCTAACGCCGTTCATAGACACTGCCTCCGTCATCTGCGTGAGAACTACAAAAAATTTTTACGCCGTAAAGCAATTCCTGATGTTGAAGGCCTTTGCATCAACATGTATTTAGCTGGTAGTACTGATGATATCGTGAACTTCACGCGCATGATGAACCACATTAAAAATGTGAAGCAAGAGGCTTATGACTGGTTAATAGAACGTGATGTTAGTAAGTGGTCATTACTATTTGACAATGGCTGTCGATACAGCATCATGACAACCAATGCATCAGAGTGTTTTAATGGGGTTCTTAAACGTGCTCGTGGACTTCCAATTCAAGGTTTGGTAATGTCTATATACTATAACCTTGTATCTTTATTTGTTAGGCGTTCTGCAGACGTTGAGAAGTGGCTTGTGTCTGGGGAATCTGAATTTGTTCCACGTACGATGGACACGTTACAGCGAACAGAACGTGAGGCTAGAAGATGCCCACAACCCATTACTATTAATAGAGGTGAATTTGAAGTTGTGGATTCTTCATGTCGCCCACATAGAGTTGAGATTCCATCACATCAAAATTGTACCTGCACATGTAAGAGACCACAACTCTATCATGTGCCGTGCGTTCATGTCATAGCGGTCGCCGGATATAGGCGATGGAATCATAATCCGTTCGTATCACAGTACTTCACACTCAACTCCTATAGGGAAACGTACTCCGGTCTTTTTCATGTTCTTCCCCCCTAAGGGAGTTTGGGCCCAACTTCTGCGAAGTTCAGGGAATCATACCTTTACTTGCACCGGCTTTCAGAAGGCGTGCAGGTAGACCGAGGACAAATAGATTTCGTAACACAATGGATGAGCCTAATTCAACAGGGAATAAGAGGTGCGGACATTGCAAGCAAAACGGTCATAATAGAGCAACATGCCCAAATAATCCAGGATCATCGAGGTATAAAACATATTTAAATGATGATTATTTTACTACAATGTGTTAAATTGTTGGTTTGATTTCTAGATTTATTCTAATGATTGATTTTTTCTTAATGTTTTAAAGATATCGTCGGTAGATCGAGGGATGCAATCTCGAAGCTACGTCCACGGATTGTGTTCCGCATCATGAATATTATAGATTGTTTTGAGCCACCTAGGTGTTGTGTATTTGAATAATCATTGTAACATATATGCTAGTTTATTTGGAGAACATTGTCGTATGATGTCTTAATTTATGGAATGCTTGTCACAAATGTTCATGTTAGGACCTGTTTACCTTTGAGGCCCGAATAAAATTATGTTTTCTACATTGCATCTTTCCACGACTCCATATGATGTTGTTGCATTAAATTTTATTATTTATGCAAATATAGTAAATGGCTGAAAGATCAAGGCAACGACGTGGTGGGCGTCGTAGCAGACATGAAGAGCGTGGGGAGGAGTCAATTCAAGAAATTAGCATTGCTTCGATAGGCGCATCACATAGGGCTCATGACCCTGATCAGGTGAACTAGCAGTTGCATTACATTTCTTAACTAGTTACATATTAAGATCTTTTTAAAACCAACTCTTATTTTTTCATTGAAAATAGGCATCTCCGCTGGTTCCTTCGACCCATTTACGGACCGCACGTGAGTGGCCTGTGGAGTGCCCCCGAATGATTTATGTCCTAAGGAATCTTGGGCTACATAACATCCGACACCTACAATTCATTCGTTTGGATCATAACCTCATAACAGCACTTGTGGAGCGATGGTGTCCACTAACGAACAGCTTTCATTTTACGGTGGGGGAGATGACAATAACGCTCCAAGATGTCCAGGTTATACTTGGCTTGAGAATTGATGGCCCTGCTGTTGTGGGTCCGAATGTGGTGGGTGTTGGTCGTCGTTGGGAAACCTGGCCAGAATGCTGTGATGAACTGCTAGGAACACATCCAGGCAGGGATACTGTGTACCATGCACCGGGTGATGAAGAAGACACAGCCACCTTTAGGATGGGTAGTGCACAGGTAGATTCAATGCTTCCTTTGCGTTGGCTCTGTTGGACATTCTATCGAGAATCATACGACGACTTAGGTCATGGTCCATTTCTTCAACATGTTCGGGCGTATATTCTGTTCATGATTGGATGCTTCTTGTTACCCGACACATCACGATCGCATGTGTCATTGCAGTGGTTGCCCTTACTGTTGGATGTTGAAAGCTTTGCCCGAATGTCTATAGGTGGTGCTGTACTTGCGCATCTATACAGAGAGTTGTACCATGCTACTAGGCCTACACACACTTATATTGCTGGTTGTGTGGCATTACTACAAGTTTGGTCTTGGGAGCGATTATATATAGGGAGACCAACACTACGTGTACCACAAATACACGATTTTTGGTGGAAGACCAATGGCGTGCAGGTATGCATTCAAAATTAGTATACTTAATTACACTTAAATGCTTGATTTCAATTATCTGTTATGTTAACTATAGATGGGCTGAAGATCGGATACGAGAACTACCTACCGGAAACACTTTGACATATCGTGACGAATTCGACGGTTTACGTCATAGTCAGGTAAAAGGAATTTTTACTGTAACTACTACAGTTATTCTTTTAGATATCAATAATAATTTATTATCTATAACTTATTTGGTACTAGGTGGCCATGACTCCTTTCACGGATGAGATCCTTGTAGCTTTGCCTACCCAGTGTTTGGAGGGGAGAGACATATGGCGAGCTCGAGTACCACTTATTAGCTGGAAGCGCATTGAGTGGCATTTACCGGACCGTGTTATGAGGCAATTTGGGGGAGTACAACTAACGAATATTCCACCGATGGAAGCAAATTTTAGAAGGATTGATGGAAGAGGTCGAGCAGATTTGGATTGGACAATTCAGTATAGGGATTACCTTGAGATATGGGAAGCAATGCGAGCATATGTGGTACCAATAACTCCACCAGAGGGCACAGGTAACAGGGAGTTAGGCACTTACCTACGGTGGTATAGATCATGGGCATCGATTTATCTATTGCAGCCACAGACAGATCCACCAGAGACTTTCTTCCCTCGATCTCCAGGAGAACGATTAGTGGTATGTAAGTTAATTTAATAAAAATTTTTAAAATTTTCTTTCAAGAGGATAATTTAACAAACATATTGCATCTTGTAGGCTGACTACTACATCCGTTCAACTGCAATTCTAGAGCCATTGGTTGGAGGTCAAGGACAAAATGCAAGTTCATTGCAATTAGCAGTTGACCAGGTTGCTGAATTATCGTCAAGAGTGCAACGTTCAGTTTATATCGATTATACAACTTTTGACACCACAATAGAAGAACAGAGTCAAGGTAGGGCTGAGGGAGCAAGACGGTCAACCTCTGATGCTCCTTCTAGATCCATGAGAAGTCGTCGACGTCAAAATACAGAGCGTGAACCATCTAGACATTCAATGCATATTCCGTCGTCCTCCTACGATATGACTGGGGCAGGGCCATCAACACAACAATGGAGCAATTTTCCTATGCAAGAAAGTGCTGCACATGAAATATATTACGGTACACCATCTCAGCATCCCACAACGCAATCATTTTTTCCGGTTACAGTCCCACAGTGGATGTCAAATGTAGGGTTACCGTCCTCCCCCACACAGCAAGATATACTATTAATGGGAGGAGATACATCACAACAATACCCTGTTGCGGCACAACGTCAACCAGAATTGCAAGAACAAGAAGAGGATTTTATTGAGGAAGAGCAACAGCTACAAAGACGAAGAATAAGGGCCCCAGATAGGTATACTCCTGGTAGTAGGGCTCTCCGTCGTCATCGTTAGATAATCTGTATTAATAATTTCTCTCTTATTTATGCTGCCTTCTTTATTTGTGTGTGAATGTATATGTTAATATTTTGTGACAACTAAGGTTAAATTGCACCCGTACTTTAATATTTATCCTTGTACGTACTCTTCTTTATGGTTATTAATAAAGGTAAATTTCTTTTTTTCTGCAAAATATTTTTTTTATTTCACTAAGTCATATTTATTACAATTCAATTGCCAAAATGTATTTTTAAACATAGCTCCTCAAATAGAGTTCCACATTTTCTTAACTAATTTCATCTCATTTTTACCTTCATGCAAACATAGGCCAACGCATGTTTACATGAAAGAAGAAGGAAGTACCCGTTCACATGAAAGTTTGACTAATATTACAAATGATTTCGTAGAAGCAAAAGTTACAGGAAATGAAAGTTTGGATGGTATCAGCAGTGTCGAAAGAAAACAATGGATTACAGAGGGTACTATCCGAGTGCGTAAAAGCTTATCATATCCTACCGATAAGGACCTTGAAGCCAGGGTATCAGCAAATGAACTATTTAGGTGTGTTATACATACTTGGGATGAAGATGAAGATTTCTTACTGTGGCACTTACACGATGATACGATGAAAGAGAAGGAATATAAAGGTAACACTGCACGTCGAGAGTTAGGCTGGAAATGTATACAAGAAGGCTTTACCGATTTTAAGCACCACCTTGTGGCAATAGATTTCATGAAAGGTCGAATTCTAGAACTTTGTCGTGCTAAAAACGGTGACATTGTATTGGGTATGGGAAGGTCCATGATGGATACAGATAATTGTATTTTGTACTCCAACTGGACGGCTCAACATGATAAATACATGTTAGATTCTTATAACCAGTTATTGCGAAGTTCTAAACATGCTAAAGCACATGAATATCTTAATGGAGGAGATTGGCAACAAATACAACAGCAATTTCAGATCAACTTCTGCTGTTGTCCTACACAAACACAGATCCAAAATCGTCTACGATATGTACTTAACAATATGAATCAGTAACTTCGAAAATGTACTTTATGTTGTTCTTTCGTCAGAAAATTAAAATATAATTCCTCTTGTAATGTTCATGCTTTCTATTTCTGTTTCTAATTGGTACTCAAATTTAAATTTGCTTTATTAATGTGAGCCTACTTCTCAAATCATTTCTTTTAAATGGTATGTGTTATTATTTTACTGATGATAACTCTTATGGTATTATTTGCTAAAAAAAACAGCACTTAAATGTCTTCATCATCAAGTACCCTCATCAATAAAGCGCTCGCCATCAAGAGATTTCCTACATATTATTCCAAGAAAGAAGTTAATTTATGATGGTACTATTCGATTGATAGAATCTAGGTCGTATCCCATGGATGAATACTTGGAGGAGAGATCAAGAACAAATGAAATTTTTCGATGTTGTCTACATGAGTGGTCTTGGTATGAAGATGACAGTTTATGGGATGCGTATCATGAAGTTATTAAAAGTCGGTACCCCATGTATGTGGATGGAGAAATAATAACTGATATGGGTTGGAAATTTGTGCAACAAAGATTTAGGGATCATAATAGTCATTTGGCTCCCATAAATATTCTTAGGACAAGAATTGATGAAATCACACGGAAAAAAGATGGTTATGTTGTGGTCAATGTTGAGAATCCAATAACTGATGTGCAACATTGTATTCTTTATAAAATGTGGGATACTAATCAAGATGCATTTCTATCAGAAAAATATCAAGAGCTGAATATTATAGATGGTAAAAAGAAGAAGGACTTCTTAAATATAAAAGATTGGCACCACATCCAAAAGCAGTTCACAGAAAAATTTTTATGCTGTCCAACTTTAACCCAACTCCAAGCGCGCATGCGCATAGTACTCAGCCACATGTAATAATAGTTTTTTTAATTGTTGCTTTCAATCATTAGCGTATGTATTAAGATAAACTTTGTGTTGATTACTTTCCGCACTATTTCTATTCCAAATATTAAGTTTCTTTGCTTCTACAGGTATTTATTCATTTTGCTAAGTACTAGACAATCTGAAACAACAACTTCAAAAAAAGAATCGAGAACATGCTCAGCTTTAATCCAAAATATACATTAAGTTATTATTCAATTCTAATTTTTTTAAAAATAAATCAAATACTTTTTCATAAAAAATAATTTATTTTATTAATTACCATTTCTCATAAAAATTTTATTTTTTCCTTCATATTTGTTTTAAGATTTTAAATATATTTATAATTTACAATTAAATGTCTGACTACATTAAAATTTATTCAAATTTGACTTTTATAACATTGACAATATATAAAATTCACTAACAAATACTACTCAACTTTCTCAATTCAATACAAGAAATTTGGATATTAGAAATTGCATATTTATATTTACATTCCCTAAACTTAATAAAACAACTCTATTCCTACAATATTATCATTCCCAACCTCATCATATTCTCAAATATATATATGGGGGAATACGGCTAACACTGATTCAAACAAAAAAAAAATTTCTTACTCATTCAATACTCTGATTCCGTTAACACTGAATCCAACAAAAAGGGCTTGGAATTTGAGGCAATATTAACAGCTGGCATTGCACTTGAATACGCCAAAACATTAGGCGTAATCTTCGGAAATTCAAGAATACGCTGACCTAAACCGCGCATTCTTCAGAATACGCCATTCAATCAGGCGTATTCTATGAATGCGCCAACTATTCGAGCGCATTCTATTAATACGCCATCTATTACAGCGTATACGCCGCTTCTTAAATTCTTTTCCATTCAAGCTTCTTCTCCTAAATTACGATTGTTACAAGCTCTTTCCAAAAATTTGGCCATTCAAAATTTAGTATTGCAAGTAGCAATATTTTATTAAAAAAAATCAACTTGGCCCCCCATCACTTCTCTTGAGCAGCCTGACGTTGGGATTCTCGCTATTGCTTTTCTCTATGTATTGAATATTTAAATATAATGGAAAGGAGAAAAGAAGAAGAAAAAACAAGAAAAGGGGATAAGAGGGAGACAGCAGGCGGAATCAAAAGGAAGCTAAAGAGAGGAGCGGCAGAACACGGGCAGCCTCCCTCGAGAAGCCAATAGAGGTAGAGAGGAGGGCTAGGGTTTTTGCGAACTTCGATACTGCTTCCGCAAGATGCCGCCGACGGCCGGAGTCGTTCTTAGCGCGGCTGTCGCGAAACGGGGGAGGCATTGGAAGAGAAGACTATGGAGGTAGGGGCATCTGTCTTATTTTGTCTGTCATGTTTCTTTTTTTTTTTCGCTTATTTCGCTTATTTTGGTTGATCATTTGACAAAATGCGATGAATCGTGATTTTGGATTACTTATTCTGCTTCGAATCAGAGTACACTTTAGGAAATGAGTCGTTTCATTGGTTTTTTTCGTACATTTTTTTTCCTAATTTGGTGATGGCTGTTACATTGTGTTCATCTTTTGATTGGAGTGAAACCCATTACGAATGCTTCTTTTTGGAATGTCGGTATGATTTATTATACCTTTCATTGTGGTAAGAGGAAGGTTTTGTGGCTTAAATTTTGGAAATGAGTATAGGTCTTACTATTTTGGGCTGGTGATGGAGCGATAGATGAAGCAGGGAGCCGCACCCTCCTGCATGAAATTGAAGAAATTGGATTTTAGCAAAGCTGCAGGCTTTTCATGCCAATTGACTTGGGGATGTAGGACTACAAGTTGGATTTAATTGGAGATAGATTTAATAAATCTATTAAATCAAGATTTAGTAAATTTTGGAAGCGTTAAATTCTGAAAACTGTTTGGAGTGATAAATGCAAAATTTGTTTAAATTATAGTAAATTATTTGGCAGATATTTTCAAGTTTAGGATTTAAATGAAAGAGTAGAGGAGGTGTAATGAGGAGGAGCGGTGTAAATCTCTTGAATCCCTACTTCTCCCGGATTTACTAAATTCTAGATTTGGCTTAAAGGGGGAGGAAAATAGGATTCAACAATACAGTAGGATATTTGTGGCTCAAAAAATTGTTTTGCAAGATTTAGTGTAAATCTTGTAACCAAATAGCCTGTTTAGTGATAAATCTTATGAGTAGTTTTTCAGTTGATGTGTGTAAGTAGTTATGGGTCTTATAGTGCTATCAACATCTCTCCTTGGGAGAATTAGCATATGAAGAAGAAGAAAAAAAAAGAATAAACTAAGCTTTGGCTGCTTCCTCTCTCCTTTAATACTTGGAGTTGTGAGCATCCTCAAATTTCCTTGTCTTTTCTTTATGGAGTTTTTGGCATGCTCAAGGTTGCTTAGTTATTCTGTATGTTTTGCTTATTTCTATTTCTATAATTCTTTATGATTTTGTTTAGAACAATGTTTAGCCTTTTGTCAAGCGCCACCTCCGATCTGTACCTCTATTTCTCCTACAAATTTGTGACTTATATTCATTTTGTCAAACCTCACTCTTATCTCTATTGGTTATTTGTTTCTGGCTCCTTCCATATTCATCGCACCTTGCCATTCGATGCCTCAATTTGTTAGATTTTTCATCTTCCAGACCTTTGCACAGATGTGCTCGGACTCAACCAAATCTTGTCGCCACGCACACCTCTATGGCACACGCATTACTAGATTTGTCTCAACTTACTTGCCATATCTCACTATCTTCAACATCTATGTCAACATCCATGTTTCCCACAGGCAACCTCGATCATTTGTCGTTCTCTATCATTGACCTCTACACTAGCAAGATCTTCCACCATTGTTACAATCACCTCAACTTCGACAACCTTTCAACAAAATCCCTCATGCCAATCACTTTGACATTTCTTTGACTCAACTTGTGTTTAACCTCCACCTTCAATTGTCACCCAATCTAGATTAACTCTTAGATCACTCATGCCTCACATGATCATGCCATATTTTTATCTTCAACACATTTGCAAGTCCCGTCCATGCTCCACTGCATCTCATGCAAAATTCATATCTCATGCGTCTCTCTGAATTTGGCCACCATTTGCATAGATCTACTACCGTGGTTCCTATCTTCAATGGATCTGGCTACTTTAATGTCTCCCATAGCCAAATCGACCTTTGTTTCTCGTGAACCAACCGATCTCCACTTACCAGTCCTTCACCGGTTCATATCTTGCCCAAGTTAATTTTTTTCTATTTGCTCAACTTGGAGGGTAAGATCATTGCAAAGGGGAATAAAGTGCTAGGTAATATATGTAATGAGTAGTTTATAGATTAATAATAGGTATTAGATGGTTAATAGATGTTTAAAAGGTTCTTATGGGTCTTAATCATTTTATAAATATTCCTCTTTAGGGGAACTTAGGGGTATGCAAAATAAATGAACGAAGCTTTTGCTGCTCCCTCTCTCTCCCAATATCTTCAATTATGGACATCCTATAATTGCCTTGTCTCTTTTATCTTGATGAATTTCTTAATTTTAGATAAGCTCGAAGTTACCTAGTTGTAATGTATTTTCTTGATATTCTCTGTTCTATTACTTTTTTTTTTTTTTTCTATTTTTTGGTTTGCAATACAACTCCTTTAGGATATAAGCTCGAAGTTTCATATCTATTTTGAACCTCCTTGATTGTATACTATATATATATATATATATATATATATATATATATATATATATATATATATATATATATATATATATATATATTTATTACATAAGTAGTTATCTGCTCAATTTGCTGATCATTAAGTGAATTCAAGTGTTCACTTAATGATGTTTACTTATCTCTTGATATCATTTTGTTCTTGGAGGGAGTAAACTATATGTTAGTGGATTTTCTTTGAATATGATGAAAATATTGAGATTGTATTCTTTTGTGTGATAAAGAGGGTGAAACGGTTATTCCATATGGCTTCATAACCAAGGATATGTTTCTCTGCATGCTATGCATGAGTTGTGCTACGGTTAATCATACTTTGTCAATGGATATTTTATCCTTGATTTTAGGAGGGTCTCATTTATGACAGTTCATGAAAGAAACTTTGACTCACAGAGTTCTTCAACAGATTCAAATCTTAGTTATAGTTGATCCTTTGTTAAATACACTTGCATGACTCGTTGTCATTCAAAATCTAACTAATTAAATCATTATTTGCTAGCTTTATTAGGTGATACACTTAGGCTTCAGCACGCTAATCAAGCAGAACTCAAAATTATTCTCTTAAATCTATTAGCCTAAGGTGGATTGATCATCACTAATTGAACTTCCGATTGAACTCTTATGTGCTCTGCTCTCTTTTTATATAAAGAGCGAGGAAAAAGAAAACTTTTGATTCAACATTCATGAATGCGCCATTAACTAATAGTAGTGTTATGAATACCTCATTTACTTGTTTATAACTACTATTTATTTATATTATTAGAAAATTTTTGCATGCCATATTTTGTAAAAAAACAATCAGCCAAATTTGAAATTGTTAGGAAAAGTAATATAATTATCGTGGCTGTTAGAGCTTTGGTCATGCTATGGGAGCACAGACTGGAAATAACTGACTAACATTTTCTAGGTCAGCCATAGCCGCATTGTACACAGGATTGTAGCAAAACTAATTATCTGACCCCACTGAGCTTAGCTGGGTTCGTGGGCGAGCATGATTGGGAACCCTCCAACTCATCTTCGATTTCCCTCTCATGCGCCGTGATCCCTTAAGTGGGCATAAAATAACTGCGGATCCTGAACTGGTTGCTAGCAGGCTCGTTGAGGGATTAGTTACGTTGCTATTCGCCTCCTATGGGGGATGGCAACAGGTAGATAACCCCGTTCCAAAAAAAAAAACTTATTATCTTATATAATATTCGGTGACTTGTTAGGGTTCTATTTTTTTCTAGAGTAAGGTTCTTATAAATTGAATTCCCTAGTGTTCAACTCAAGCCTTTTTAACTAAACTGGTTAAAGAATCCTATATCATACCAAGTTTATTGGTAGATACTACAAAAGCAACTCATTTTAGATAAGTAATCTGACTGAATTGTTCATTTTGTGTTATGTATGAACGTTTATTTTCTTTTTGTGGATTTCTATTATAAAATTTGAAGTTATTCTTTGCCTTCCATCTTTTACACCCCAGGGGATCAAAGGAAAAAAAATAAGTTTGGTCTGTTGCACCTCTTCTTAAACAGCCATTGTTGGGAAGAAAAATTCTATCATTTTCCCACAACTCTTTGTCTAAAGTTTCTTAAGCCATGAAGATTTACTTGTTTTTGCACCAGAGTGAAAATTTACCACACTATCATCTTCCAATTTTTTTCCCAAAAGAGGGGAAACTTAGCAAAACTCCATAAAATTAAAAATGATGCCAGTAAAGTTTTGTTTACTCGATTCTTTTAAGCTTCGTTTGTGACAATTTTTTTACTGATTTATGAAACAGTTTCTTAAAAAGCTGATCGCAAACAAAACCTTAGACTGCTATGAGCTTTAATTTTTGCCTTTACCTGCATATGTTATGAGATATATTGTTCATTGTTGATCTCTCAGGTACCAAGATAATGCTGAGTGGAAGGACTGCAGTCGAAAATCCTCACATTGAGCATCCAACTTCTCCAGTCCTTTTAGTATTCATAGTGCATATTAATTTGCAAAAGGACTGGCAAGGAGAGGTAGGGGAATGAAGCCCATTGGTCCGGAAGCATATATATGTTAATATATATGTACCATATTGTTGGATGGTTAAGGTAGTGAATCAGGTAAAGTTAATTCAGCGATTTTCCAAATTTTTGTCCAATTCTTTTGTATTTTACATAATGTTATATGCATTATGTAATTTCAGTTGTATGTTTCTGTTACCTGTTGCCATCAGACTTAGCAGAGGATCATTCTCAATTTAGTTTTCACAAAAGGAAGAAATTATTCTAGAAAGTTGTCTCGATTGACCAAATGATCCTGTTTTTGTGTTTATTTTGTCATTTGGTTCTTCACTACTGTTTTGGCATGAGAATTTTTTTTTTTTTTCTTAAAGAGTGTTATGTTTTGTAGGGTAAAATGAGAAGTTTTGTCTTAAATTATTAAAATGAAAAATTTAGTGTTCCTTTCAATGAGAATCAACTAATGTTTTTACTAGCTATTAGTACAGAATTTATAAAGAGATGTAAACGTGATCACACAGTTTTTTTTTCTGGTTGAAATTGAGAGATTTAAGCTTTCCAAATTTACAATTTTTTAAAGTAATTTTTTAATACAATTTCTTTTAAATTAAATATTTTTATATAAAAAATTATTTTAGAAAATTGTAAATTATCTCAAATGAAATGAAGTTTTATGCTTTGTTTGAAATGATTTTTTTACTATTTTTTAAATTAATTTTTTGTGAAATAAAAAATTGTACTAAAAAATAATTTTTAAAATAATAAGAAAGTTATCTCAAATGAAATATCTAAGTTTTGTTTGGGACAGTTTTTTATATGCTTCTTATAGCAAATTTTTAGTACAAAATTTTACTTTAAGAATCAAAAGAAAAGTCATCCCAAATGAAGCCTTAGGCTTTGTTTGGGATGACTTTCTTGTTGCTTCTTAAAGCAGTTTTTTTGTATAAAAATTTAAATTTTTGTATTAAAAAGATACTTTTAAAAGCAACAAAAAAATCGTCCCAAATGAAGTCTTAATCAACAAAAGAAAAGTCATTCCAAATGAAGCCTTAATCAACTTGAAATTGGAATGTGTAATCATATTGAAGATAACTTTTATCAGTTTTTTGTTGTTATGAGTTTCGTCTCCCATCTTCAAAGTCTTTGTGAGGAGCAATTATTACGTCCTCCGACCGAATGAGAGAAACATTCGGTTCGCAGGCAAAAATCCCGCGGTACCGAGGTGTACCGAGTTTTCAAAAAACTCGATACACCTCGGTACCGCGGGATTTTTGCCTGGGACCGAATGTTTCTCTCATTCGGTCGACCGAACCAAATAAAACTTCCTTTGTGAGGGAGGGTTTTTGCACTCAAAATATTTATCACTTGAGGGCTGAAAAGCACAGAAGAATTTTATCATGCTGTTACATTTACATTCATTCAGCAAGTAGATAAAAGACATTAGATGGGAATTTTTTCAGGAGAAAAGGTCGAAGGAGTAGTCACCCAATGGTTCTGGAAGGAAAAATAGAATAATTATGATGGGGGTATTAAAGAGCTGCAAGTAGGTTTAAAAAAATACTAAAAATTCAACAAATATGTTTTTCAATGGGAGAAGGAGATCAATGACTATTATTATGATGAGAGAGAACAGGGGCTGGCGGCTAGATCTTGATTTTGAATCATTCACTTTCAACGAATAGTCATAGCATATTAAAGAATATGAAGGCCTTTCTAGCAAAGAAGGTGCTGTCGGACTTTACCATCTATAGATTTGACTGAAATCTTGAAATGCAGGGCAACAAAAAATCATCTTATAAAATCCACAAACTTTATATGCATAGCATATTAAAGTAAGGGCATACATCCTACTAAGTGCATTATTAATATCAGTCATGTATTTGAAAAAAAATGATCACACGTTAAGAAATTACACCCACTGGAATGTTGTGAAATCAATTTCTTCTAATCTTCCAAATATTTGTGTACTTTGTTAGCCATTTTGATTGTCTTCGAATCATTGATTTTTTTTTATAAATGAAGTGTTAGTGAGCACATAATCAAATCATATTATATTATCGCAAGATCTAAATAGTTGCACTGATGGATAAATATTAAGAGAGAATATCGAACCATTATCACATTAAATATCATACACCAAAATTCTTGCACTGATCATGGCAAGGATTTCGCAGCAATAATATTTGAAAGATTTGTCAGCAGCAAGCTTGAAAACAAGTCTGAGTTCTAAATATTTCTTACCAGTCAAATAGCAGTTCCCAGCATAATCCCTTATGAAAACATCGCCAAATGAAACGGACAGATATCAAGTTTGGGGTTTAAAGTTCAGATTATTTGCCATAGTACCATTTTAATGGAACGAAGCTTCAGTATGCTAACCAGTATATAGAGATATCACCATAAGCTAAAGTTTGGAGAAAACCAGAGGTTTATAAAGAGCTGCTCTCGCTCTGCCCATCAATGCTTCTTAGCTATGAAGAGGCCCCATCTCTGCTCACCCGTCTTACTTCTCTTGAGCTTAGCTTTCCAGCCATCCACAATTTCATCGTAGTCTTCCTGAAAACGAAGACATGAATGAGATTTGTTCTTGTAGCCTTAAGTAGAAGCAGTTAAAGTAATTGCTAGAATAAAAAAAGCTACTGCTACAATAACGTTAAGGAACTCACTGCCTTTAAATAGAAAACATGTTTAAAAAAGTAATTTATTTTCAGGCTCATTTTTCGAAACATAGGCTTCATTTGGGACGACTTTTTTATTGTTTCATAAAGTAAAAAAATTTATAGAAAGCAGAAAAGAAATAGTGATCTAAAGCTGTCTCAAACAAAACCATAATTTTTAATTTCAAGCAACCAAATAAAGCCCTAAGATTCTATAATTTTTTTACTTTCAAGTACAAATGAACGAGAATAACATAAAAACTTTTTAAAATAAATTTGTAATTTACAAATGACCAAATGAGCGTAAGCACTGTTTGATAGAACCTTGGAAAAATCACGGATGAATTCTTCCATGTTCTTCTCAACTGCATCCAGTTCCCTCTGCAGAACTTCCACAAACTGAAAAATATAAAAGAATAAGAAAAAAGATGGAGGTAAATAGACCAGAGAATAATGATATGCTAAAATTACCTGATCGGTTCTATCTTCAGCAATAACGTGCTGGAAACCAGCATCCTTCAGCATCTACCAAACAATGCAAACAACAAGTGAAACTTTCATATGGGATTTTGGTCATTCGTCAAAACATTAACAAATGGCTGGATTATGTTTTTATCGGCGTATTAATAAAACTGAAGTTAGAGAGGCTTTAAAGAAAATGAAGGGTGGAAAAGCTGTTGGACCTGATGATATTCCAATAGAGATGTGGAAATGCTTAGGAGATGAAGGAATTTCATGGCTTACTAAACTTTGTAATACTATTTTGAAGACTAAAAAGATGCCAGATGAGTGGAGAATGAGTGTGTTAATTCCTATTTTTAAGAATAAAGGTGATGCACAAGATTGTGCGAATTATAGAGGTATTAAGTTAATGTGTCATACTTTAAAACTATGGGAGCGAGTTATGGAGCATAGGTTGCGGCGTGATACTAATGTTTCTCAAAATCAATTTGGATTCATGCCGGGTAGGTCGACTATGGAAGCCATACATTTATTAAGGAGCAATTATTAGGTCCTTTCACTGGATGTAGAGGATGGTTCGGTTTTAGCCAAAAATAAGTAAAAAGTGCAAATACCGAGTTTTTTGAAAAACTCGGTATTTTTTCAAAAAACTCGGTATTTGCACTTTTTTAGGCAAAACCGAACCTTCCTCTAGGTCCTTGCACCGGACCAAATAAAAACTCTTTATTAAGAGGTTTGATGGAGAAATATAGAGAAAATAAGGAGGATCTACATATGATATTTATTGATTTAGAAAAAGCATATGATAAAGTTCCAAGAGAAGTGCTATGGAGAGTTCTTGAAAAGAAAGGAGTCAATAATGCTTATATTCAAATCATTAAAGATATGTATGCAGGAGCTATTACTTGTGTTCAAACACAAGCTGGATTGACCAAGTATTTCCCTATTTCGGTTGGGTTACATCAGCCTTAAGCCCATATCTTTTTGCTTTAGTCATGGATGTTCTCACTAGACATTTGCAAGAGGATGTACCTTGGTGTATGCTTTTTGCTGATGATATTCTTCTTGTTGATAAGACTAGAGAGGGAGTTGAAGGTAAGCTTGAATTATGGAGGTCAACCTTAGAGTCTAAAGGTTTTCGCTTGAGTAGATCTAAAACGGAATATATGGAGTATAATTTTAGTAGTAATAGACCTAGTGAGGGGATTGTGACTTTGGGCGATCAAGTCATTAATAAGAGTACACGTTTTAGATATCTTGGATCTATTGTTTAGAGTGATGGTGAAATATATGGGGATATTATCAGCAGAATTCAAGTTGGATGGTTGAAGTGGAGGAATGAATCGGGCTTGTTATGTGATAGAAATGTACCCTTCAAACTTAAGGGAAAATTCTATAAGATGGTAGTGAGGCCTGGAATGCTTTATGGTGCCGAATGTTGGCCATTAAAAGAGAAGCATAATACTAAGTTAAGTGTGGCAGAAATGAGGATGCTCATGTGGATGAGTGGCTTTACCCTTAGAGATAGGATACGAAATGAGCATATACGTGAAAAGGTTGGAGTAGCTCCAGTAGAAGATAAGATTAGAGAAAGTCGCCTTAGATGGTTTGGTCACATAAAACGGCGGTCTTGCGATGACCCGGTTAGGAGAGTAGAGGTATTAGATTTGACTTATGTTAAGAAAGGTAGGGGTAGACCTAAAAAGACTTGGTTAGAAAATATTAGGAATGACCTTTCTTTATTAGATTTAAACGAGAATTTGACTTTTAATAGGACACAATGGAGAAAAAGGAATCATGTAGCCGACCCCACGTAGTGGGATAAAGGCTTGATGTTGTTGTTGTTGTTGTCAAAACATTAACAAATGGCGAAAAAAGATTCATGTAGCCGACCCCACGTAGTGGGATAAAGACTTGATGTAGTTGTTGTTGTTGTCGTCGTTGTCGTCAAAACATTAACAATTTGCTGTACTAAAACGATAGTGATGGACAAAGAAAGCTAACCTGGCCATAGGAGTGTACGTCATGCAGGTCATATCCTCTCTTGTCAATATACTCTGTGAATTCCTTGGAAGAATTTCCAGACCTCTTGCAGTAGTCACTGATGAGGACCTTCCCACCTGGCTTCAGCCACTTGAAGAAGCTTCTAAATAACGCTGGTTTATCCTGGAAAGAGATGCGCTGTTATTTGCAAAGAAAGGTGTTCTTGCAAAACATCATAATTCAGTTAACTTTGGCTTTGTTTGGAAAGGAATTGAAATGAAATCCTTTTAAATAGAAGGTTGATATGAACCTGCTGACATGGATTTATGTTTTCTCTGTTATTTTTCTTTTTTGAAGTTCTTCGCTCATATTACTAGCATACAATAATGGAGCATTTATTTCTAACGAAAATCACAGAATAGAGCGTAGTGGCAATCAAATCACAGTCCGCTAACTCTATATTATGACTAAAAAAGGAAAATTTTCCTTAGAGCACATTTGGTTGCGTGAAGTTGGAAAACAGGTTTTGAAGAGTGTAATTAGGCTTTAAGCTCCACACTTTATCAACGGCTGATTTCTTGCTTAAAGATATAAAACACGTTTTGAATATTGATGATTACACTTTCACTTATTTGTTTATAAATTGAAATCATTAAATTTGATGAGTTTTGAGGGATTTTGTGGAGCCTGTCAATGTTGATTTCTGTCACCACTTAACCAAATGATGAACAAGCAAATTTTTTTTTCTAACTGCAAGCAGCCAAATGAAGCATAAAACTTTGTCACATTTAATTATTTCCATATAAAGCCATCATTTTTCAGAATGCATTTTCTATCAAAAAGCAAACAAGTAATATGGGAGGCTCTCCAAACCCTAATACATCCCAATTGGGACTGAATTAAGCAAGCTAATAATTTCAAGGATCACCTATGTCAAACCAAATGCCAATGGACTCAAGTTAGGCTTAAAACAAGCAAAGAGACCCTGCTATCAAGGTGTGGACTTAATTCAAGCCAAATAGTTTCAAAATAATAAGTTTAGGCATGGCTTCGATGCCAACTATTCAAGTAGGCGGGATTTTAAAGATATAATCAAAGTTGAAAGAAGTTTAAATAGGTACCTAAATCCACCATTCAAACCAGGCATGGAGGATTTCAACCACATCAATGAGATAAAACTTCCAACCAAGGTTGTGAAAATCAGATCGGACAACGAAGCAAAAAAAGAGGTTTATAGTTCGATGGTTTAACCGGGATCAAACCGGATGACATAATAAATAATAAAACTATTCAGATATAATATAAATTATGTAAAAAATTTTAACAAATAACACAACTATTTTAATTAAAGTTCATGAAAAAGCTCGATTAATCATTCATGTGAACATAAGTATATGTATATTACAAATATAATTATATGCATATTAAATAAGTTTTAAAATTAAAAAAGTATATATATATATTAAAAATAATATAATATTTAATATACTATATAATTTTTATAAAATAAAAAAAACTATGTTCCTAATTTTTATAAATTATATACATTCTCAGCTTAAATTTCAACTCAAGTAGTTTCATAGTTCAACACTTTTAACTCTCATGAAGAATTCTCACAGATTTTAAATCTCACATCATAGGAGAATTAAAGAGGTTCTCTTTATATAGGGCAAAGCACAAATCATAAGTAACAAATAAAGTTGAATGATGTGGCAAGCTAACACCTACTATATATATATATATATATGCCTTTAAATATATATTTAAATTTTTTAAAAAATTAATATTAAAAGTTTTATTTTAACAAAAAACAATATATATTGAACTGGACGGTTCAACCAAACCGTGACCGATTTAACGGTTTTCAAGTTGAACAGTCAATTCAAACCGGGTTTCACCGGTTCAATTAAAATCCGGTTTTTTAACTAGACTGAACTGACAACTTAACCGGTTCACGGTTGAACCAGCGGGTCTGGTCCGATTTTAAAAACATTGCTTCCAATCATCTCACCAATGAAGTAGGCGAACAACACCAAAGGAAGAAAGGTGAGAATAACAATTCACTCCACCATCAAGGAATTTTGTCCCATGCATAGAAGGATTTGATGGAAAGTCTTAATATATTATCTAACATTTTCTTCCTCACATTATCATAAGAATATGCCTTATTTAATAACCTATGAAAGAAGATGATAAGAGAATAACTCGTATCTTAAACTTGCCATCGTTTAGCTTTATATCATCATGTAAGATTATAACTAGTTAAGTGTTAAGTAATATTACACATTCAATTCTAGATCAATTCAATTTCATTCCAAGTTTAAAGCACGTTAATGGAATTATTGTGTCTCCCAGTTTCTGAAACCCATAATGACTCCGCTGGAGGACTAGCAGCTCTTTGAATGAACTGGCTTGCATGTCGGAGACAAATCGAGCACCTGGGCAACTGCTACGCACTTCAAGAAACAGAGAACTACCACCACCTGAACAATAGAGTTCAGGATACAACAAACACACACACCCCGCTCACTTACAGGAAAAAGAAAATAATTGATTAACCTCCCTGCCTTATTTATTCCCTTTGTATCTATTTATACATGCCAGCAATGTGTTTGGCTATAGCAAAATAAGACCAAACGGTCTGAAGCAGAAAAGGCTACACAAACAAATAACAAATAAGAAAGTGCTACAGAAACAAGAGATACAAAAATAAACTAGTTGAGGACGCTCCGGCATCATTCTCCCGGGGTAGGAAGGACATTATCATGATAGAAAGGGGTAAGGTCAACCACATTGAAAGTTGCAGAAATTTCATAATCTCCTAAAAGAACGATTTGATATGCATTATCATTGATCTTCTTTTTAATTTGAAAGGGACCGTCTGCTCATGGTTTTAACTTTCCAAAAGCTCTTGGAGGAAATCTCTCCTTGCGTAGCCGTATCCATACAAGATCTCCTTCTTTGAATACAACCTTCTTTCTTGTCTTGTTGGCCCTTGTCTGGTATTTAAGATTCTGCTTGGTAATTATTTCTTTAACTTGTCGATGCAATTCATAACTTGTAAGCAACCTCAAACGGACTACGGTTTGTAGCTTGATTTGGTGAGCGATTAAAAGCAAACTCAATTTGTGGTAACAATAAGTCCCATTGACGAATGTTTTTTTTACCAATGAAACAACGCAATAGGTTCCCTAAACTGCGATTTACTGTTTCGGTTTGTCCGTTGATCTGCGGGTGGGCAGCTGAGCTGAAGTGTAGACGCGTTCCCAACTTGCTCCAAAGTGTCTTCCAGTAGTGACTTAAAAATTTTACATCTCGGTTCGATGTAATCATCCTTGGAATATCATGTAAACGGACTATTTCCCGGAAGTACAGATCAACAATATGAGTAGTGTATAGTGTTTTTGTGCAAGGGACGAAATGCACCATTTTTTAAAATCGATCAACCACTATCATGATAGAATCTTTGTTTCTTTGTGTTCTTGGTAATCCCAGAACGAAATCAATACTGATGTCGAGCCATGGAGCTTCGGGCACTGGTAAAGGCATGTACAATCCGACATTAGTGCCCTGTGTTTTGGCAATACTCTACATCCTTTTTAATAGTCAACCAGAAGAAATTTTCAGATAGCAGGGCGAGCGTTTTGTCCCTGCCAAAATGGCCTGCAAGTCCGCCAGCATGGCATTCGGCAATGAGTGCCAATTGGAGGGAGTTTTGAGGTATACACAATTGGTGGCCTCGGAACAAGTAGCCTTCCTTTATATGAAATAAGTGATGAGGTCCCGTTTGGCAACATGTCCATATATTTTGAAAATTTGTATCATTTATATATATATTTCTTTAAGGACCTCAAATCCAATAATCTTTGATTGCAAGACTTGTAATAGCAATTGACGCCGACTAACAGCGTCTGCTATTGTGTTATGTTGTCCGACCTTGTATTTGAGGACATAGTGGTAAGCCGCTAATGATTCGACCCAAGATGCATGCCATCTTTTTAACTTTTTTTTGTTATGGAGGTACCTTAATGCCTCATTATCTGAGAAAGAAATTCGCTCGGTAAAAGGTAGTGGCTCCAATGGTATAAAACTTGTACAATGGCATAGAACTCCTTGTTATATGTTGAGTATTTTTGTCTAGAGTCATTTAATTTTTCACTGAAGAAAGCGATGGGATGTCCGCCTTGGCTTAGGACAACCCCGAAACCCACATTGGAAGTATCGTACTCGACTTCGAAGACTTGAAGGAAATTTGGTAGCGCCAGCACAGGAGCTACTGCAATCGTGCGTTTCAATAATTCAAAGCTGGATTGGGCCGCGCCATTCCAGGAAAAATGTTCGGCTCGAAGGGCTTCGATGATGGGAGCAGCGATAGTGCTAAAATTACGTATGAATTGCCTATAAAAAGAGGCAAGTCCATGAAACCTTCGGACATCTGTAAAAAATTGAGGAACTGGGCAATTGACAATTGCTTCAACTTTACTTGGGTCGGCTTCAATCCTCGTATCTGATATAATATAGCCAAAGAAAGAAATTCGTGAGACCAAAAATTGACATTTTGGCAAGTTATGAATAGCTTTTGATCTCTGGGTATAGTAAAAATTTTATGGAGATGTTGTAAATGTTCGTCTTGATGGCAGCTATATATGAGGATGTCGTCGAAGTAAAGGACAACAAATTTGCATAAAAGGTATGAAAGATATGGTTCATAAGCCTCATGAAGGTGCTAGGGGCGTTAGACAATTCGAACGCCATTACCATCCACTCATAAAGGCCATCCACTCATGAAGGTGCTAGGGGCATCAGACAATTCGAACGCCATTACCATCCACTCATAAAGGCCATCACGTGTTTTGAATGCAGTTTTTCATTCATCTCCGGAGCGCATACGGATTTGGTGGTAACCACTCCTTAAGTCGATTTTTGAAAAAAAACTTAGCTCCGTGAAGTTGATCGAAAATATCATCGATGCGAGGAATTGGGAACTGATATTTGATTGTAATTTTATTAACAACTCGACTGTCAATACACATTCGATAGGTCCCATCTTTCTTTGGCATGAGGAGCGCGAGCACAGCGCATGGGCTAACACTAGGTCGTATGAAACCTTTGGCCATAAGTCCCTGTATCTGGCGTTTTAATTGTTCATGTTTATTGAGCCGAAGACGGTAGTGCGGCCGATTAGGAATGGTAGCCCCGGGCATAAGATCAATAGCATGCTATACTTCTCTCGGAGGCGGTGGACCAACATGTATGTCATCGGTGATCACATCAAGAATTCTTGTAGTAGTGGATGAACATCTGCATGAATATCTGACACATTTTCATTGGCTTCCATCACAATCATTACATATCCACCAACTGCTTCATGTAATTCTTTCAAAAATAGGGATTGCTTCAGGAGTATTAGATTAGTTCTGGGGGCTCGTTAATGACATTATTCAGTGGAACCAATGTGATTTGCTCGTCTTTATGCCGAAAGGAATAAATTTTCGCAACTCCGTCGTAGATTGCTGATGGGGACATCGGATTACGACACATGTACCTACAAGAGATGCCGGAGATCGACGGCCACGATCATGATCTTTATTTTCATTATTTTATGTACTAGTTTAATTTTATTTTATGTTTTTCCGTTTTTGCCCTTATGGGTATTAGGCAGCTATTGTAGCCCAAGGGGTATTTTAGTCTTTTATTTTTCTTTGTCATTGTGAGGCCTATTTATATGGCCCTTCTCTTGTAATAGTGAGTTTTCGAAAAAAATGAAATTTGCTCCTTGTTCTCTTTGTGAGTTCATCCCGCCAAGATCTCTTAGTGAGTTCGCTGGCGAAGGCTAGATCTCTTTGTGAGTTCTAGTTTTCGTCCTAATTAATCTTGTGGAAACTCAAGTGAAGATAATTAAGGTTAGTAAATTCGTGGTTGCTCGAACCCCTTGAAATTTTCCCTCTCTTCCTCCCCTTGCATTTGCCGCCGCCTAGCCCGGAGCTGCCCAAGCCGCCGGCCACTTTGGCTGACCCCTCCAGTCGGCCAGCCCACTCTCCAGGCCGTTGGCCACCAGCCCAGTGCCTGACCCGTGCAGCCCCCCCCCCCCCCCCCCCCCCCCCCCCCCCCCCCTTTGCCGCTCCCCAAACCTCACGGCTGACAGCCCAGCCGTGAGCTTCAGCCCCTCCCGTTTTTTTTTTTTTTTTTTTTTTGCAGCCATGCCCAGCCGGCTGCTCCTTTGCCCAAAACCGTGGAGTTTCAATTCCTAATGTCTTGATTAATTGCCTAATTATTAATCCACATTAAGGCTGGTAATTAATAAGCAATTAGAAATATTTGAAATTCGAATTCAATTTTTCCCTCTCATCCCAAATCAATTTGGTAAGTTACTTAAGCCCCAATTAAATCTGAAATTATAATTTCAGAATTTGATTAGGATTTACTTAATCAACCATGGGCCCCACTTAATGAATATTAATTTCCTCTACATGGCCGGCCACTCATAGAGCACAATTTTTCTCTTCTATTTTTTAGCTGCTATCTAATTAATCCCTAATTTTCTCCTAAAATCGTTGGCCCCTTATGGGATTAATGTGAATTCTCAATTAATTTCCCTCCCACTTTTTCTTAGGGAAATTCAAATTGAGATTGCTCTTGGATCTCAAGCTCTACCTAACCCAGCCGTCCACTCTTCTCCTCCCCACCACCCGACCCCTTGCTCCACCCACCCCTTGGCTCCACCTCTCCTAGGTGGCCTGTCTCCACCACCTTCTACCACATCAACGCCACGGTCCCCCATGACGTATTGCGGATCCGGAATTTGAATGGGGGCTTGTATTCGACGCCCACAGCAATCTCGACGTCCGACAATCGCCATTCTTCGACGCGGGATTTGATTCCGACGACGACACCGTCGGAGCTTCTTTGGATCGGATCCTACCGACTCTCATACACGTCATCGACAAACAACGTCCAGACTCCGAGTGGATCATTGACGGCCGTCCACCCGCTCCTCCGAACCCGGCTTCTCTCCCGGCGACAAGTCCTCTCAAGATCACTTGTCTATTAGTAGCATCGCTAAGTCTACTTACAATTCTCTTCCGCTAGCCACCACTTTCAAAACAAGTGACGGATCTCAAGGTGAATGGTCTAAATTTTAAACGTGCAGCTTTAGTAGTAGCTTATTTTTGCATTATTTAGTTTTTTTCTTTTGGTTATCTTTTGCAAGACTCTTGTAATCCTCAAGTGTAATCGATGCCTAGAGCTTAATCAATCACGATTTTTCTTAAATCCTACTTGAGCAAGCTAGATTTTATTGTTAATATTGCAAAGTTAAAAGCTTTCATTAATCTCTAAAGTGCAATTCATGTTTCACCGCATGTGGTTTCACATCAATTGATTTGCGATCATACTGCCATGGTCAGCCTAATAGCATATGACATGCATCCATCGGGACCACATCACACCATACTTGCTCAAATTTCCTGATTGAGAAGTTAACTAGGCAAGGTTTTGAGACTTCTACTTCATTTCCCTTTTGGATCCAGGATAATTTATATGGGTGTGGGTGATCTTCTGTGGGTAAATTTAAACGTTCGATCAAGACGGTGGAAGCCACATTTTCACAACTCACTGTCAATGATTAATTGACAAACTCGACCATTCACCGTGCACCGAGTCTTGAAAATGTTATGTCGTTGTATGGGGTTCTGCTTTGTGAGAATTTAACACCCAACGAAGGATGAGTAGGGGGCCCTCATCTGGGAGAATAATTGTGGCAGAGGGTCTAACATCACCTGGACTATTTTCTTCAGGTTCGGTTAGTTCTTCAACTTCTTGATCTTGTTCTTCCATAAATGTAACAACTCTGCGATTTGGACAACCGAAAGCTATGTGGTTGAATCCTTGGCATTTGAAATATTTCTGGGCCGGAAACCCAATAGTGCCAGCTTGGCCCCGACTGCTACTTGTCTGATTCCCTATTTCTTTGTTGAATGGGGTAGTAGTTGACGCATTCTTCTTGGGTTTCAACTTTTTCCTCTACTATGTCTCGATGGAAGGATCGAGTTATTGCTTGTTTTCCCATACGCCGTTGCTTCTCCACTTTGAAGGCCAGATTAATAACATCTTGCAGCGTCCAGTAAGGCTGCAGTTGAACAGTATTAGCGATGGATGGGTGTAACCCGCCCAAGAACCACACAATTTTATTCTCTTATGGTTCCATAAGGTCGCACTTGAGAGACAACCGTTCGAATTCCGCAACATATTCTTCAGCAGTAAGTTGATTTTGTTGGATTCGATGGAATTTCAGGAAGAGATCGTGTTTGTAATGATCCGACAAGTATTTTCGTTGAAGCTCCTTCCTCATCTTGGTCCATTCAGTAATTTTACTTCGTCCTTCTCGACTTCTAGTTCTTTTGGCGTTCTCCCACCATAGGGAGACATTCTTCTTGAGCTTGATGGCAACGAGTTTGATAATGCGATCAGGATGTATTTCTTTGAACTTAATAATGTGTTCGACCGTGTGGAGCCAATTCAAGAATTCGTCGGGATCCAATCGACCATCAAATTCAAGTAGATCTATTTTGACTCCACAATCATCCTGGCCTCCCCTCCTGGAAAAATCTTGATAGTGTTTTACCTGTCTTCTTCACTTATCTGATCTTGATGAAACAAGTTGAAATCTTCTTCGCCTTCTTGCCGATCTGAGGCTTCTTTTAGTTCGAACATGGCTAACCATTGTTGAAGTTGTTGGATCTCTAATTGGAGATCCTAAATGAGGATTTCTTGGACCGGTCTTTGTTGGTTTCTCTTAGACGGCATCTTGCTGGGCTCTGATACCAATCTGACTCCGCCGGAGGACTAGCAGCTCTTCGAACGAACTGGCTTGCACGTCGGAGATGAATCGAGCACTTGGGCAACTGCTACGCACTTCAAGAAACAAAGAACTACCACCACCTGAACAATAGAGTTTAGGATATAGTAAACACATGCACCCCACTCACTTACAGGGAAAAGAAAATAATTGATTAACCTCTCTGCCTTCTTTATTCCCTTTGCATCTATTTATACATGCTAGCAATGTGTTTGGCTACAACAAAATAAGACCAAACGGTCTGAAGCAGAAAAGGCTAAACAAACAAATAACAAATAAGAAAGTGCTACAGAAATAAATAAGAAAGTGCTACAGAAATAAGAGAAACAGAAATAAACTAGCTGAGGACGCTCCGGCGTCACATAACTGTCAAGTTTTTTTATTAGGTTTTATTTTTTGTCGTAGTTTTGTTACTTTATTTGATTGAAACCCTAGGGTCCACTCATTATAAATAAGAGATCCTTAGGCTAATAAGTTAAAGACATTGAATGGGTTATTGAGTGAAATAGTCATTGCTTGTTCTCCCATCTCTCTACCCTCTCCCCCCTCTCTTTCCTGTTTTTGTCTTTTCCCCTAGTATTAGAATGTCTCTACATGAATTGATGAATAATACACCATGTGAGAAAAGCTCAAAAAAAACCATATGCTGCTTACAATCTTATATGTTCTATGGTATTTAGCACCAGCATCAATCCCGAATATTTAAGTGCAATTGTCTGGTGGTGCCACATTGATTTTGTATCACCAAGTGAGCCGGAAGTGCTAACCCAGATTATTTAATGCATTGTTGCAATTGTTCCCTTAAAGGTTAATTAGGATATGCTAATATAAGATCACTAACAGCTCACACTTTTGAGCAAGCATCATGACGATGATAAAAGAAAGACAGAAACTTAAGGTGAACATACTTGTATGTGAAGAATTGTATCACGACTGTAGATCACATCAAATGTCTCATCTGGATATGTTTTCTTAGTACAATCAGCAACCTCGAACTCAATGGAGCACTTACACCCAATGGCTCGCTCCAAAGCAAAGGAAATCATATTTATGGAGAGATCAATCCCAACCACATCTACATCAAAGTTTTCGGACATATAGAAGTCACCTCCACCTATGCCACAACCCACATCAAGAACTTTCTGTCCAGCCTTGAGCTCTAATTTTTGCGACAAATTCCTTAGTTGTCTCTGACAAATAGAACTACTATTAGCAACAATGATGGAATTGGAGAAAAATAGGAAGTGTAAATAAACACACAAAAAAATTTCACAAATGACTTGTAGATCAAATCATCCTTATAATTAAACAAACTAAATTACGTCCAAAAATAATAATCACATTAGTATATCCCCACCTAAGAACAAGCGGTCTTAATATCCCACCTACTAATTCTTGAAGCGGTCTTAATATCTTCAGAAGGTAAACAAGCAGAAAAGCATGGACCTATTTTAAAAATTAAAATTACGAAACTGTAGGATAACTGTTACAATCTTCAAGAAAGACCATATTAAAATGAATCCATCAACGAGATGCAATTAGGGAAGCTACGTCAAAATGTTCAATTTGAGGTAAGCAACTGCTACAAATAGCCCATTATGATATCCACAACCCTAAATGCTAAGGCGGTGATTGGATCTACTTAGTTTTCCTTTTCTTTCATTCACTTAAAAATTATATGATTAGAATATCTTAATTTATATTTTCATCAAAAATAAATAAAAATGATTGACAAACGAAAAGAAAAAAGCTATACATAGATACATAAATATATATGATAAAATTTATTTAATTTACGAACAATGCCAAATGAGAATAATCCTAATTAAATGTTATTTAAACCTTAATTAATTTTAAGTTAACATCGTAATCAATGATTGTTAATGATTTGCTATGTTAAAAAACTTTAATTTATTAGTCAAATTAGATTTAAATTAATATTTTAAATATACAAACTTACACAATTATCTTAATTAGCTATAATAAATAGCTTATTATTGTTTACTGTTGGATCATGCAGCCAAGGGGAGGCCATTTCAGCAATTCGTGGGCAACAATCCATGGGCTGCAATTGGAGACCCGTGGGCACCAATCCGAGGGTTGCAGTTGGAGACCCGTGGGCACCAATCTGAGGGCTGTAGTTGGAGATCCGTGTCCATCAGATATGTTTATTATAATTAATTAGATTAAATGTCTTTCCTTTTTATGTTTATTCTCGTAGAATGTGTATATACGTAATGATTTCAAGAAATATAATAGAATTTGGATTTCTCTCTAAACAACTTCTTTATGGTATTAGAGCCTAGGAAAATCCTAAGCCTTCTCTGAGAGCTAATGGCAAACCTTCCTCACTTTCTTCCAAATCCTCAACCGGTAGTAACTCTCCATCATCCTACAAATAGCCTCTCTTCAAGAATTAGTAGCTCTTGCCCAAAATTCATCTTCTCTCTCAATCGAGGAAAAATCCAACCATGTCAATGGATAGAGAGATCTCATCCTCCTACCCAAATATTACTGGTTTAAACACCATAAACTCTGGATCAGAAGACAACTCTTCTACTCTTCCTAGACCATGGTGTGATCACTTTGCTAAACCAAGACATGCAAAGGAGACATGTTGGAAGATTCATGAAAAACCAGCTAATTGGAAGGCAAAACAATCAACACAATAAAGCAAGGCAAACTCTGTCAACACCACACAAGATCAATCTATCATAGCTGAAGTTATTCCTTTCACCAGGGAGCATTTAGAGATGTTGAAGTTGCTGCTTAACAACATCACGAACCAACAGTCTCCAGAACTTGTTACCAGCTAGACGCTCACTCAGGTATAAACCAATCAAAACTTTGGGAGCATCAGATCATATGACAGGAGACATTACACTCCGTCATGACTATCAAACTTATCATTCAAATCGAGTAGTTAGGATTGTTGATGGCTCGACATCCAAAGTTTTGGGAACTGGTTCTGCTTTTGTCACATAAGATATCACCCTTAAATTGGTACTTTATGTGCCCAATCTTGAGTGCAATCTAATTTCCATTAGTAAATTGACTCGTGATAGTAATTGCTTAACAATTTTCTCAAATAATCCATGTATTTTTCAAGATCTAAATTATGAGAAGAAAATTGGCAGTGTTGAGATGTGCTCTGGGTTATATTGCATCAAGACACCCAAATCCATACAAACCTTAATTGCTGCTCCTAAGAATCATTCTATTGTAAGTCAGTTTGTTGAGTCATTCTAGAGTCAGTCAAAATAAAGAGATTATCATGTGGCATTATATGTTAGGTCATTCAAATTTCATGTATCTTGAAAAGTTTTTTTACCTTTTTATTTATTAATAAAAATTCAAATTTGTTCATATGTGAAACTTGCCAATTGGCTAAACATACCAAATCATCTTACCCAATTATTCTTTACCAACCTTCTAAACCCTTTGTCTTGATCCATAGTGATATTTGGGGGACCATCAAGGATTAAAAATATAAGTGGAGCAAGGTGATTTGTGATATTTGTTGATGATCATACTAGACTCACCTAGGTTTATTTAATGAAAAAAAAATTGAAGTTGAAAGGATATTCAAATCATTTCAAATGATGATTCAAAACCAGTTTGATACAAAAATTCAAATCTTAAAATCAAACAATGGGAGAGAGTACTTCCATTCTATCATGAGAGAATACCTAACAAGCCAAAGGATAATCCAAGTGAGTTCATGTCCATATACGCCTCAATAAAATGGGATAGCTGAGAGGAAAAATAGGCAACTCGGGAAGTCGCCAAATCTATTATGCAATTCACAAAAGTACCAAAACATTTATGGGGGGAAGCCATTCTTACTACTGCATACCTAATAATTAGGTTAACTTCTTGGGTACTAAAATTTGAAACACCTAGACAAACTCTACTCAAAGTCTATCCTCATGCTCGATTCCTATCATAAAGTCTTCCACCTAAAATTTTTGGGTGCTTTGCATTTGTTCATATCTATCCACAAGAAAAAAAGATAAAAAAATGCATCTTTATTTACAACTCCCCGACAAAAAGTGGCTACAAATGCTTTTGCCCTATTTCTAAGAAAGTATTTGAAACCATGGATGTCACCTTATTTGAAAACAACTCCTACTTCACTAGTTTTGAAATTTAAGGGGAGAGTGAAGGAGAATTTCAAACTTGGTAATGGAATTCCTTATTATACGACCAAACAGAGTTCAGTTAAAATCAATAAATATCATAAGAAATTCAAATCACAAGTATTTCCCAAGGTATATCTCCTATGTTTCAAACTCCACCATCAGACTTAATACCTCCACCCTTAAGTCCTAATCACTCCCTGCAAAGAGTTGTAATTAAAGAACAACAATATGTATACTCAAGAAAAAGAAAAAAAAAAGCAATATATGCCGAGTAGTGAGACACATCTTATACATGTCAACTCTCCTTAAAATGGATCCAACAACTATAGAAATACATACAGAGGATAAAAATGAGGAAGTTCAAAAAGAGATAGAGTCATCATAATGGCCAAAAAGAATCATGCACCAAGCATCCAATCAAAAACTTTCTCTCATATTGCAGATTATCAGACACTTATCAAGTCTTCCTTTCCAAGTTGGATGATGTACATATTCCAACCAATATTCAGGAAGCTTTGAATCATCTGGGATGGAGACAAGCTGATAAAGAAGAAATTATGACATTGGAAAAAAATCAAAACATGGGTGATTACGAATCTCCCACCATGAAAGAAAGTTGTGACATACAAATAGGTGTTCACTGTAAAGCATAGGGTGGATGGTAGTGTTGAGAGGCTGAAAGCTAGATTGGTTGCAAAAGGATTCACTCAGTCTTATGGAATAGACTATCATGAAACTTTTGCTCCTATTGCAAAGCTCAACAATATCATGATTCTTCTTTCCCTAGCAACAAATTTAGATTGGCCCCTACATCAACTAGATATCAATAATGCATTCTTGAATGGGAACCTAAAAGAAGAAGTTTACATGGATATTCCAATGGGGTTCAGAAGTCTTATGGAAGGGATAAAGTGTGTAAACTGTTGAAATCCTTGTATGGATTAAAGCAGTCTCCAAGAGCATGGTTTGGAGGATTCTCAAAGTATGTAAAAAGACCATGATTTTAGATAATGTCAGGCAGATCATACCTTGTTTGTGAAGCAATTAGAAAAAGATAAGGTAGCAGTACTGATTGCATATGTGGATGACATCGTCCTTACTGGAAATGATATAGAGGAAATAAATGAAGATCAAGCAGACTTTTTCTAAGGAGTTTGATGTTAGAGATCTAGGATCACTTTGATGCTTCCTTGGTATGGTGGTAGCTTGATCAAGCAAATGTATATTTGTTTCCCAACACAAGTATACCTTAGACCTACTGAAGAAGACCGGTATGCTAGGATGCAAACTAGTCAATACACCTATGGATCCTAAGAAGAAACTTGGGATAGAAAATGACATAGTTCCAGTAGATAAAAGAAGATATCAACATCTGTTAGGAAAGCTTATATACCTTTCCCACACCCATCCAGATATTGGGTTTGTTGTGAGCATGATAAGCCAATATATGAGTAATCCAGTGAAGAAGCACACGGAGGCAGTATATCAAATCTTAAGATATCTCAAGAACACTCCTGAAAATGGGCTATTATTCAAGAAAAATGAAGATAGGAAATTGAACCTTTATTCTAATGCATATTGGGCAAGAAGCCAAGTTGGCAGTCGATCGACCACTTTATATTGTGGAGGAACCTATTAACATGGAGGAGCAAGAAACAATATGTTGTTTCTAGAAGCAGTGCAGAATTTGAACTGAGAGCATTAGCGATTACTATTTCTGAAGGTATTTAGATTAGACAAGTATTGATTGAACTCGGAATTAAGATTGAAGGCACGATAAAGTTGAAATGTGACAATCCAGCCACAATAAATATGGCCAAGGATCTAGTACATCACGACAGAACAAAACATGTTACTATTGATAAACACTTTATATCTGAGGAAATAGATAACTCAGAAATTGAAGTATATACCACATCTCATGAACAACTTGCCAATATTATAACAAAGGCACTATCGGACTCTCTACTTGATAAGTTTATTTGCAAGTTAATATCATACAACCTGTACAACCCAACTTGAGGGGGAAAGTTGAATCACGCAACCAAGGGGAGGCCACGTTAGCAATCTAAGAGCAGCAATTTGAGGGCTGCAGTTGGAGACCCGTGAGCAGCAATCCGAGGGCTGCAGTTGGAGACCCGTGAGAAGCAATCCGAGGGCTGCAGTTGGAGATCCGTGGGTAGCAATCCGAGAGCTGTAGTAGGAGATCCGTAGGCAGCAATCCAAGGGCTGCAGTTGGAGATCCGTGGGATATGTTTATTGTAATTCATTAGATTAAATGTCTTTCCTTTTTCTATTTATTCTTCTTGAATGTGTATATATATATATATATAATGATTCCAAGGAATAGTATAGATTTTGAATGCTTCATTGACATTCTCATCAAGACATTTGGCCCACTACGGTTGACGGGGTCAGCTAAGAATCCTTTTTCGCCATTGTGTCTGGTTTTAAGTACATTTTCTCATTTATTGCTATTATGGGGTTAGTTCATTGCAATATATTTTATTAAGATGAACGGTTGGTGGGCTCAATATATCATGTTTTTACAATATTTAAAAAATATGGTATAATGTTAATACCTCAAACTTTAAACCGGGTCAACGGAAGGCATTCCATTTAATGGGACAAACATCTAAGGCGACTCTCTCTAATTTATCTTCCACTGGAGCTTACTCTTTCAGATTAAAGATATGTATTTCGTATTCCTATCTCTATAGGGTCTAGCCTCTCATCATCGATATGCATCTCATCTCTGAATCTCTGAACTTTTTGTTTTTTTTATTCTCTTTTAAATGGGGCCAACATTCGGCACATAAAGATTGCGAGGGGTCTCACACCATCTTATAGAATTTTCCCTTAAGTTTGAGTGGGGACGTTCTATCGGCAAATAAGCCGATGCATTCCTCACTTCAACCATTCAATTGAATTTTGTGAAATTATCTCATC